>OY735253.1:5729786-5956121 GCA_963457715.1 Argyresthia albistria | reverse complement strand
CTGTTACGTAGTAACTATTTATTAATCTGTGCTAACGTCATGAAAATCATAACAGGATGTGCCTTTTTTCCGGAAGGTTCGGGATTAAACGAATTAAAATTAAAATAGTGTTTTAGTAGCTGGAAAAAAAAGCATTGTTCACACATACAAGTTAACGATGACACATCTTGGAGACTGTACTCTGATTGGGTCGCGAAGTCGCAAACCTTTGCATTGTGATACAAAATACATGGTAAACAAATCAGTGATTGAAAATTTAAGTGGAAAAATAGTTTTATTTATACAAATTTAGTTTTATTTATATAAAAATAGTTATTTAATATTAAAAATAGTTTTATTGATATAAAATATTTTTTTACTTAACGCCGATGCTGTTGGTGCTGCTTTTCTGTTGGAAATCTTGCTCATATTGATTCGTTTCGATTCGCACTTTATACCTAGTTCTATGTAATCATTTATGAATTCCGAAAAAAAAAACAATCATTTAAAGTTGATTAGCGCAATCTGGGGCGGAAAGGGCATAAACTGGACAAATAGGGCAAAAACGAATTTATGCCCAAATAAATGTCGCGTTACAGGGCAGAAACCATAATTAACACAAAATTTAGAATTTATCAAGACGTAATCGTTAAATAGTGATAAGTTTACGTATTTATAACCAAAATATATTATTTAGGAATAAAGAATTGCCCAATTTTTTTTTATTTGTACGATTTTTTGTAAATAAAACAAGTACCTATTCAAGTATTAGTGTCACTTACAGTATTTTTCTATATTTATACGTCATCTATAATCTAAATTATCATTAATTCTTTATTTATTATGTGCATCGGTCATTCATACCTAATGAAGCGCAATACTACCAATTTCTCACGCTAGGTGGCGCATCTGGGACGATACCCTAAAATTTGACGGAAACTATCATGTAGGTATCTAGTTTTTTGTAAACAAAGTTTTGAAACTTTTCAACAGTGGCAATGCAGTGCTTATAATTGTAATAAATTAAAAGTAATTTTTCTTATTTTTAGGGAATGAAATAAAAGCTTTATTTAAAAAATGTTTTTTTATACTTTTTATTTATTATTAACTTTTTAGTCTTTATCATGACAGGACAAAAACATTTTATCTAGAATAAGAGTGTTTGTCAAGACGAATCAAATGAGCCCAAACACGATAGGGTTGCGTCGTTTGGTAACAGAGTTCCCATGGCCACCTTCCGGCTCCAGCATCAGATCAGCTTCACGTCATAAAATATATTCTAGGATCAAAGTACTTATCAAGACAAATCAAATGGGCCCTACACAATAGGATTGCGCCGTTTGGTAACAGAGTTCCCATGGCCAATTGGCCACCTTCCGGCTCCAGCATCGTACTTACCATAATGTTTATACTTCATTATTTCTTTACGTCATCATAGCTCAGGAAAGAGGTTTTGCTGCTGTCAAAAGAGTCCGTGAAAGTTCGCGTTTCCGAAGCCGGGCATGGAAAACTAGAAATCGTTCCATTGTCAAACTCATTACACACTCTGATGTATAAATGGTTCATGTCATGACGACTACCACTCACTATATTTGGACTGTGTGGCTATACTTATGACTCAGTTTTCTTTTTTTTTATAAATTGTTAGGAAAACCGCGTTTTGCCGTTTATTAACACGCCCCGGCCCAGCACCGGGCACCGGTGTTAGTGAGTACTACTGATTTCCGACGGTTCCCATATGTTTGATATCGTCTATAAATACCATCAATGCATAAACTGCTTAAGCATTTGCGTCCGCAGTCGTTCTAAGTCTTTCCGTTTAATTTACCTCGCTCGAATGATGTAAAGCATTATGCTTACCTCGGGGTGTAACTATTGTAGCTATTTCACCCTCGAACCATATTCACCCTCGCTCGCTTCGGTCGCTCTGGCGTCTAAATATCTCGGGTAGACTCGATCCTTAGCGCCCTATGCGAGCTGCGCTCGCACGGGCTCCAAATTGGACCTTCGTCCGATATAGCTCTCTTTCAACAGTTACATAGGACAATAAAAAACATAGAAAACTTGTACAAAGGCGAGCTTATATCTAATAAGAGATCTCTTCCAGCAAACCAAATAGGGAACCATCGACAATATAGACACGTACGACATACGATCATAAATTAAAACTATCGTAATTATGAATGGATGTCCGATGATGAATCGATTTTAGGATCGATTGAAAACAAATGGTTGTTTTAGAAACCAAGTACCCACTTATAGCGCGAATTAAAGTTTTACTTTACATTAAAAAAACTCTAGAAATAATTTTATCAAAGCATTAAGTAACAATTTGTGATAATTAGCAAATAAAGTAAATGCCCTGTGATCGGGCGTTTATTGGGCATAAACGGACGTTTATTGGGCGTTTATTCAATACGTCCGTAAATGTCAGGGCAAAAACCCATTACTAGGTGTGGCGCGGCAAATGCAGCGATATTAAGTATACGCGTCGTCACTCGTCCGGCGTTCAGCCAGTTCAGCCCTGTCTATTGATCCCTATAACCAATCGTTTGACGCGAGGGGTGGGGTGCGGTATCTGAATCAGCGCTGGGAAGGTAGTGGCCGTTCTGTACGGAGTACTATTATCTCTTCTGTGCTTTTTGCGTTAACAGGGCGGCGCGGCGGTTATCTTTGATCGATCAAAGAAAGCCGCCGCCCAGGTGACGCTAAAATAATGAATGCAGTATGCAATGCAATGCATAGGTTTGTACGCTTTTGTTAAAATACTTACGTACAAAAAAATGTACGGTTGAAATGGTTAACCTTTTTACAACACCAATGCCATCTATAGTGACAGATGGGATTCACCGGCTGGGGCACTGGGAACGTCTGCACACCTGGCTGTCCTAATCCCATTCCATATTCTTAATTTTTAGTAGTTATGGTATGTAGGTATTTTATTTGAATTTTATATTTTAATTTAATGTAATGTATTTTAATGTTAAGGGCATTGTAGGCTGATAAAAAACGATTTATTAATATTATTATAGTAATGTTAGGTATTTTGTGGAAATTTTGAAATGTGTGTAGTCCTTTGGTGAGCAAATTGACCACCAACCACCAATGAATATATAAAAGCCATCCCCCGCGTCTTGCCTACGACACCTGTTGGCAGCTTTCAGAACTATTTTAAGCTGTCAGAAAATCGCCTATTGATCGTCTATACCCTATCCAACATAGGATGATCTCTGACAGCTGTCAGTGCAGTGTCAAAACACGCCTATATTTTTCGGCTGTAAAATGTATAGAGACAATTAACATACTTTATTGGCAAATAGTGACGTGCTACACTTATCGTAAGACAAGTTATCGATCTTGACTCGGACGGAACATATAATAGATTTTTGAAGACATCGACAGAACAAGAAAAATTACGGATGAAGATTGGGAGTGTGACGTACGATTTGACCATCTACCCAGGAACTGATTATAAATCTACAAGACTGCTCCAGCGAGTCCGAATCAGATTTTGATGATGGTGATTTGGGCTGTGAATCGATTTAACGAGAATAAAAACATGTTACAACATCCTTTTGTTTGATTTGCTTGAAACATTCAGAAACTTTAGTTAGAATATCGATAATTTGTATCGACACTATCCCCATGCCTAGTAAAGTCACAGTGACAAGCTGTCAGAGATCATCCTATGTTGGATATAGCTCAGAACAATAACTAAGGATATAGGGTTTAGTTATTGTTCTGAGATATAGGGTAATAGGCGGTATAGGAGCGCGAGCGCTAGGAGCGACCGCTTATTTTGTTGGATTAGGTTGTACGGCCCTTGAATCAAGTCCTTTCTCCCTTGCTCAAATGTTGCTATCCTTTTTTTGTATCTGTGATTCGTACAAATTCATTCAATTCAAACGTCAAAACTTCATTCATTCATCGTTCAATGGCGTGCGTGCGTTCTTGCTTTGCTCGTTTGAATTTATTTTCCGGATAACCTAACTATCTTTGCCTGCCGGAATCATTGAATTCGTGTTTTGTTGATCCCTTTCCTTATTTTACTTATCCCATCTTGAAAAATATCACAATGTCCGCCGACAACATCGAGAAATTGTACCAGAACTACGGTATTTTAGCTGACGCTAAAGACGACATCGCTAAGGTTTGTAAAGGTCTCCTCGTTACTCCCTGGGTTTTTAACTTTTGTGGCATTATTTCGTCAATTGTAAAACAATCATCGGATGTTATTTCAGCACGAGAAGGAATACCTGGAGATATTGGCCGCGGTAAAAGGCTCCGAAAAGGAGAAACGTCTGGCATCACAGTTCATCGCAAAATTCTTCAACAGCTTTCCCACGCTAGCCGAGCAGGCTTTGGAAGCTCAATTCGACCTTTGCGAGGATGATGATGTAGCGGTATGTGCTATATTTATTTCTAATAGCTGCACCACGCTTGGCTGTATGTGATGTGTATATTGCATATTTGGCAAATATGGCCAATAACAAAAATGGCTATCCAAACATCTGACGGTTTTCAAGGCACATCAAAGGCCACGTGTGAACGGTTGTATCGCGTATTTCCCCATCAGTGAAAATTATGGCAAATACGGGTAATTGCCAAATACGCTAAATGGGGTGGTGCCATAATACCCACAAATAATGTCATCTAAAACCAATTTGTAAATCATCCATCACCTTATCAAATCAATTAACCAATGGCTATACCATTGTTGGGAAATAATCTAAAATTAATAGTTATGCTGTTAATATCTTTTTACCTAGCTCATACAGTAAGAGAAAACCGTTTTACTTTTAGCAGTTCACTTGACAGTTAGCAAGACCTTGATTTAGACTTTAGAGCATCTTATGCCTAAATCCTTCCCATTTTCTAGTAGATAACGTCAGAATCAATGTTAAGCTCAGTAATGTTGACTTTGGTGCAGTGTATCTACAAAACTTTTACATCTCTTCCCCAGATCCGTAAACAAGCTATCAAAGACCTTCCATCACTGTGCAAAGACCACAAAGAGCACACTCAGAGGATCGCCGATATCCTCGCACAGTTGCTGCAGTCAGAAGACCCTACAGAAATCAACATGGTCACAAACTCACTCTTTTCTATTCTCAAAAGCGACCCCAAGGGTACCCTCACTGGGCTCTTCTCACAAATTCACCAGAGCACAGAGAGTGAAATGGTCAATGAACTTCTAAGGGAACGCTGCATCAAGTTCTTGGCAACTAAGGTGAAACAAGTTGGGAGGGAAGTCATCAATAAGGAATCTGAGGATCTTATTATTGCAGAGTGCAAGAAGATTTTGGAGGTAACTTTCTATCTCATTTTCCACAGGAAGGATTATTATTAAATATTGAATTTTAAAATTATTAAGTAATAACTTTTGATAGCATTACAACAATACAATTACATTTCAATGGGCTGATGATGATTTTTCATTCAAAATAAAATATGAGAGAGTGCCCTGATAACAGTTTAATGTATGAATTAAATAATTACAGGATGTAGTGGCTGAAGAGTTTGAACACATAATGGATCTCCTGACATGGTCAAGACTCGGGAAGAATGCCATTGGAAAGAAAGAGCTGGTGCAGTTGGTCGCAGCCATCGCATTCTCACCGGACGACTGGCATCCAGAAGACCCGGAATATGTTGATAGAATCATAAGATGTTCTATGCATGCATTACCATTATTTTCTGTAAGTAATTCTGCTTTTTAGTGAACCTATTTTTTACACAAAAAGTGTATTAAAATAAAATCATTAGGTATGTTTGTATTATCAGTCTGCTAAGGTTCTTAAATATTTGAAGACCCAAAATTATATATTCTCCTCATATAAAGACCTCCTCCAGTCTGATAATCTGTAGAAATCTTAAATAAATGTTTCTTCCAACATATTTTCCAGAGCCAAGTAGACTCAAACCAGTTCATTGAGTTTTTCTGCTCGCACGTACTGCCCCGCTGGTCTGACATCTCGTCTCCGGAAGGCAGCACCGACTGCAAGCTGGAGCTGCTCAAGATCTTGGCTGAAGCCTTTGAGTACTGTGGCAAGCTGGACAAGATACCGGAGAAAATTGACACGGTGTATGATGTAGTCATGGTAAGCTACTTTTGCAGCTCCTATGAAACTCAATGCATTCACTAAGTTTTAGGCTTTCATACCCGAATGGTGCCAAACGGGTCATATTACTAAAGCTCCGATTTACTTCCGTCCATCCATCTGTCCATCAGCAGGCTCTGTTTCACAAAACGTAATAACTAAAGTTGGAATTTTCTGTGTCATGCATGATGCTGAGAATGTGCTGTGTTGATGCTACTGCAACAAATAACGAGCACGAAATAATTTAATAACCGGCCAAGTGCGAGTCGGACTCGCGCACGAAGGGTTCCGTACCATTATCTATAAAAAACCGCAACAAAATCACGTTAGTTGTATGGGAGCCCCCTTAATATTAAATTTATTTTGTTTATTAGTATTTGTTATAGTATTTATACATAGTCTGGTCATAAGTTTTGTCACATATGGAAAGTTAAATAAATGACACAATGAGTTACGCACTACAACCATTTATATATCAAATGAAAGGGTACAAAATACAGATTTAAACCACACTAAAATTATTCAAAATGTCCTCCTCTGGCTTCGACAAGCCTTCAATCTGCTAGGCCAGTCATCAATCCAAGTACGCACGACATTCATGTCAATATCGGCGACTGCTTTAATCAGAGATGCTTTAAGTGACTCCAAATTGCGATGGGGTTTAGCGCAGACCTTCTTCTCTAAGTGCTGCCATATTTTATAATCCAAAGGATTCAAGTCTGGACTGGAGGAGGGCCAATCCTCGTGCCTGATAAAGACGATTCCATGGGTCTTGAGCCAGTTTTGGGTACTTTTCGCCTTATTGGCCGGTGCAGAATCCTGCTGGAAAACCCAGTGCCTATTTTTGAACATTGTTTGTGAAAGAGGTTCCACAATGTTTGTTAGGACTGTGTTTTGATATACGAGGGCACTGGTTTTCACTCCTTTTTCACAAAAAAACACCTCTGTTGGACCAAAATAGGAGACCCCAAGCCAAACCATGAATGCCGAAGGGTGATGGCCACGCTGAACACGTGGCACACGTTTGCTCGCTTCTTCACTAGACTGTGCATACACTTTATCATTTTGTTTGTTGTAACTCTCCTCAACATTAAAAATTTTTTCGTCCGAAAAAAGTATTTCGCGGTATTTTTTACCTGCGTACCGTCTTAACAAAACCCGGCATCTTTCGAGTCTGATTTTCGTCAGCCGTGCGTTAAGAAGATGTGCTGTTCTTTTTCTGTAAGCACGCAGTCCTAGGTCTTCATTCAATACTCTTTTAACAGTGGTTCTGCTTAGTCCCATCTGCAGAGCCAAAATTTTTTGCTTGCGGACAGGATTTCGTTGGATTCGCGCCTTCACTGCTTTGATGACCGCTGGAGTCCGAACAGTACGAGGTCGACCGCTTCTTTGTTTATCATTTAAACTTGAATCTTCCCTGAATCGTTTGATAGTACGATAAATGAATCTCAGTGGAATTTTCAAATTTTTCAGCAGTTTAAAAATCACTGTTGGTGCGTGGCCGCAACGATGCAATGCAATTATTGCGACTCTGTCTTCTTTGCGCGTCCACTCCATATTGGAAAATGAAGAATATTCCAGAAAACCTATATTTTTATTTTCTTGAAATATTCAAATTTCGAATTCCCATAACTTTTTTTGTGGCCTCTATTCTAAATTCGAAATTTTACCCATGTGACAGAACTTATGGCCCGACTATGTATAAACAGAAATACATCATCTATGAAAATTTCAACTGTCTAGCTACCACGGCTCATACAGCCTGGTGACAGACAGACAGATAGCAAAGTCTCAGTAATGGGGTCCCGTTTGGCACCCTTCGGGTACGGAACCCTAAAAAAGGGTGTCCCCTAAGAGAAACTTGATTTGTACTTTTTCTTGTACGATGGTGCGGAACCCTTCGTGTGAGAGTCCGACACGCACTTGTCCGAATTTATTATCTTTATTTTGTCAGGCAAAGGCCGCTGATAACACTCCCACTAACAGGTTTACCTGCCGGAAGCACCTCTCGAGCCGGAAGCTGATTCGGAAGACAAGGAGAAGACGAAAGAAGAAGACAAAGAGAAATCCGACGCGGAAACCAAACCAGAAGAAGCCAAGACTGAGGAGTCCAAAGGACCGTCATTACAGGTAAGTTGGAGTTCTAGAACAAGAATACATGGTCGCCAAAATCATCATCATCATTGGTTGATTCCGCCAACTGCTGTGTATGGGCCACCCCGCAGTGTGTGTCTTGAGATGGTTCCCCGTAGTAGTAGTAGTAGTTGACGAGAGATGTAGTAAAAGATGAGAAGTCCAATCAGAAGTATATTGCAAAGTACATGAGAGATTATGGCGACTAATTTCCCGTAAGTTGTGGTTACTTTGAGCGTTGATTGTATTCTGACTATAATGCCTTATTAAATCGATAACCTAAACTCGGTAAGTAAATAGAATCGCTGACGTTCGACCAATAAAGTAGAACGCGCGTGAGACCGCGGTTAGTACGGTTATTTGTGAACCGTACATGCTGAATATAACAAGCCTTTTCATCATAGCCAACTTATCTGGACCTGTGCCTCGAATCCAGCGGGTCTAGAAAGAGAAACGATTCGCTCTCAATCGCCCCGTCTTTGGCTGTCAAACAAACAATTCCGACTGTCAAATGTACTGGGTTTGACAGTTGAATTCGTTCGTTTGACAGTCAAAGATGGGACGATTAAGAGTGAATCGTTTCTCTTTCTAGACCCTCAGGTCTTTCCCTCGATATTGGTGATGTCATCGACCCATCTGGCTGCGATGACAGATCACAGTAAAAGAGGACGTTAAAAAAAATATGTCCCAGAATATTTATTGTTTCTCTCCCCTCTCGCTCTAGTATCTATTTTTCTCCATTGTTAGTTTGTTCGGCCTATCTCCTTATGACACTGTCTGTACTGATTAAACGAAAAAGCAATATTTTTGGGTATACAAGTACCCCGGATCCCAGGCGATGTAAAGGGCTTCAATCATTTTTGTATGGTGCCTGGGCAACTTGCGAGTACCCTACACTTTTTCGTGTACACCTAAAAACATGTTATCGTCCACAGTTCTCCCACGTGGAGTGCGCCCTGTTCGTCCTGCACTCGCTGTGTGCGCGCGCGCCGGCCGCGCTGGGTGCGAGCGCGGAGCGGCTGGCGGCGCTGCGCCGGCGGCTGCAGTACACGGCGCGCCTCGCGCAGGGCTACATCAAGAAACTGAAGGAGGTCACGCAGGTAAGAGTAACCATACTTCTTCTTCTGTCTAGTCGCTCCCTCATGACTGAGTATTGTGACCGTCATGGTTGCTGGTACGGGGATTCCAGGGATCTCCAATTTGTACTGTCCTGGGCTGCGTGTATTGCCTCGTGTAGACCAAGCCGCAATTATTCCTGCGTGTGGCTACTACGTGACCTATTTTTTGGTATTTTTGACCCCACTACATGACCACTGCCACCACTATGAGCCGAGACGGGCAAGACCGGCCCAAGGCCGCGATTCTGTGCACGAATAGCATAGCAATATCTATAGGGAGGGGGCGGGGGGGGGGCTAAATACCGATTTGTTCGTAGCTGGGACGCGGCGCGTAAAGAACCGCGGCCCAGAATGGCACATGATTAATGGCAACGCCCACTCCCAACTATCGCAGGATGTAACCCTTTCGTTGTAGATTTTGATTCCCTCACCATTGCTTTCGCTGCAGGGCAAGAAGGGTCCGGACGCTCACTCGTCCGAGTACAAGCTGAAGTTAGCGGCTCTCAAGACGACGTCGAACATCAACACACTCATCCGGGATGTGTTCCGAGCGCCGCCCAGCTTCAAGAGCAAGGTCGAGCTCAGCTTTAAAGGGAAACGGGAGAATAAGGCGCCTGAGGTATGTGTAGCTATACCACTTACATTACCTATCATTATCATTCAGATTGGCTACATAAGTCATATGAGGGCACACGAACGATGCTCCTCAAATCAACCAGGGACCTCATAAAGCAGTCGCCGTGGCCGGATACGGCTTGGAAGATATCACATCATTATCATTATGAGCCTATTATGTCCCACAGCTGGGTAAAGGCCTCCCCATGCTGGCTGCTCCCCCAAGGCGCCATGTTTTACTCTATCCGATCCTAGTTTACCAAATCTCTTTGTCAACTATCTCGAAATAGAACCCACGAGCGACATACTCAATTTTCTACCGATTTCGGAGTATTATTAAATTAATTAAATTAAATTCAATTGTTTAATGTGTGGCTTTGCAAAGTGATGCTTAGAGAAACACTAAAGGTTTGAAGACTGAATGTTAATGTAAATGTTTTTATTCGCAGGAAAAACTGTCACCGAAGGCCGAAGAAAAGGAATCCGCCGGCAGCAAACGCCACCAACCAATCAAGTTCGACAACGGAGACGGCAAACCGACCGAGAAGCGCGCGCGCACCGATGGCAAGGTGTATCAGCCGCCCTCGGGCAAGTATAGTGCGGGCCTCAACAGCGGAGACAGGTTCGGCAACTCCCGGGGCAGGTTCCGCGGCGGCTACGGCGGCCGGCGAGACTTCCGGGGCAACGGCGCGCCCTACAGGAGGCGCAGCAACTACTAGACACTGTGATGGACTGAGATATTTGATTGAAGAAGCAATATTTGATGGGATAAGATGCCAGATTATACTCCAGACAAAACGAACGAGGTTATGAATACGGGCGTCAGCATAAAATGGCAAGAGAATAAAACAGCCCGCCTCAGAGAACGACAAAATGAGGAAATATTTCTACAACCTTCCCAATTCACATCCTTGTTCTTCCTTTGTCAATCCCTCGGTCGCATAGGTTGTGCTCTTTTCGTTTTATCGTTACTTTGGTGGGGAAGCAGTTTTTGTTGTTTTTATTTTATGTTTGTTTCAGCATGTTTCTTCAGCGTTTTGAGGCAACTTGGACTACATCAAACAGGTAGTTCTATTTAGCCCTAACATTGTTATGCAGTCAGGCCCAGGCATGCAGACTGCTCCAGTCTAGAGGAGTAGGAGTCTAGAGCCGGCAATGAGTTTACTAAGGTACTCAGCTTTTATTATTTTGTAAATATTACTGATAAGTTTCTTCACAATTATCCACTAACATCTCACAGACATTCTGAGACGGCATGATTTTAAAATGACTAGTTATTTATACTTGTCCCATTGTAAGGTGGTAGTCTAAACATCCCTATCGGTCTGTTTAAACTAACGTGGCCTGCAGGACGGTGGCAGCGGCTTTTGTGATATTATTATGCCCATCTTTAAGGTTCCGTACCCAAAGGGTAAAAAACGGGACCCTATTACTAAGACTGCTGTCCATCTGTCACCAGACTGTATCTCATTCCGTTAGTTACAGTTGAAATTTTCACAGATGATGTATTTCTGTTGCCGCTGTAACAACAAATACTAATATAACAGAATAAAATAAATATTTAAGGGGGCTCCCATACAACCGAACAGACGTGATTTATTTGCAGTTTTTATAGATAATGGTACGGAACCCTTCGTGCGTGAGTCCGACTCGCACTAGGCCGGGTTTTTTTTAACATTCTGTCCTTGTGATAGGAAACGACAATTGAAAGCAAGTCTTTATTCCCTTTGTATCAACTACTCTGACAAGTATTAGTAAGGAAGAAGGTAGGATTAATTAGATTCTAGAAATAAGCTATGGCTGGAACGACATCGGGGCGGGGGTGTAAAAGCGGCTTTGTACATGTGTTAGTATTGGTACCTACTAGATTTTAACTATAGCCTCAACCTCAACTCTGCTCAGCTGGCTTTGTTTTTTCCCGTCATGATGACAAGGTGAGTGGTATTCAGTATTTCAGATGTAGTCATTGATTCCAAGCAGCCTGTTCCAGTATACTCGAGTGGAATATCATAAAATACAGTAGTATTTCATTTTTATTATAATAGTTGTAACTCCACACCACGTCGCGTCGGTCGGCAGATGTCTACCAAAGGAGCCCTATATTTACGGTAATGAGTGCTCTTTATTTCAGATTCTGTTTCCAGTTTAGGAAACTGCAAATTGTGGATTCATATCCAATTCCTGTTGTGTGACTTTGTCCTAATTATAAATAAATGGATACAATTTAATCTGGAGTGTCATTTTTGTTAGTTTTTATGTATACCAAAGAAATACAACAACTATTTCTAGCACAGATAAGCACACACATCTATAGCAACTATCTATAATCTATTCAGTAGTGGATCAAAGTGATTTGACAGGAAGTCTTCAGAAATCTTTCCTTCCTGACTAGGCAGAGATAAATAAATCAGAATTACTATAGATATTATTTATTGCATTAAATCACACAATATTATATTAAATTAAAAAAAAAATACTGTTTGCTAGCATTATCTCATGTTATCAACATAGTGGCACATGAGGCGGTCCAATTCATAACATGGGTCTGTGTTGGAGCTATCACGGGTGCTGCAGTCCATGTGCTCGAGCATCTCTGTTGGCACCAGAAACCTGGAGTCAATCTCATTCTGATCTGGCAAGCTCTGGAGGGCATTCTGTAGGATATCTTGGACTTTGTCTAAGTGCTTTTGGAATCTGCAAAAAGCAAACCATTATTATAATCATATTATTGTGGACTTATGAATGTGTAGTTTTGTTGTCCCCACAGAATGGTGAGAACGAAATTGTAATAAAATCACCTCTGTCCTCACTGAATGGAATTGAGAATTACATTAAAAATAAAACTAGGATTATCATCTTAATAGGCTTGTGGCCTGTCAAGTCAAAATAGATACTTTTTATGAACTGTCAAAACGGAACTTTTGTTCCTGAGTTCTATGAAATAACAACAGAATGACGTCATGTAAAAGTGCCATCAAATGCTGTCTTTTTTGCACAAAATTGACTATAAAATATATCTGCTGGAAATATACAATTCTGAGAATGTCAAGCCATTTTGTATATAATGCTTCAACTTAAGACTTCTTCCTAGATTTATTGGATTACCTTGGCCACAAGCCTAAATTATAGATAATCAGCATCAGATTCAGGGCTACTTTCCCCAAGTAACTAAAAATGAAAGGATCTTCTTTAGTATGCAACAAAATTATGGTTTACTATCTGAACTATACTCAAACCGCCTGATTCATAAAACTTATCAAACCTATAATAACTAAAATGTGCTTTGTCCCTTTCTTACAAACACAAATTAACAACAGAGAAGGATGAACAAATTCTAATGGAATTTTAGTTATTGGTATGACGCTTATTGGATGTTTATGAATAAAGGCTCAAAACTAATCATGTGCAATAAAGAAATTATGATAGGCGTAAAGCCATACCAACCTCATAGCAGTCTCTACACGCTGGCGTTTCTGCATCTCCATCATCACCCTCAGGGTTTCTCTCGCCTGGTGCGGTCTGAACTCATTGAGCAAATGATGAATGTGGATGAACAATAAACTCAGGTGTTCCACTTTCTCTGCCCTCTTTGGTGAGTCAGGGCAATAGACCAATAGATCCAGCAAATCCAGGAAGTTGACTAGCAAGGAGTGATTGAGTTTCTTCAGCTCGCGTCTGCGTTCAAAGTGGGTGGGGTATAATCTTCGGAAACCCTGGGAACGAAACAGGTGGTTAAGTACAAAGGTGGATTGGTGTGGGAAGATTAACATTACGGTAATGCACCGAGTATTAATACCTACCTGACTCTCCAAAGAGCGTATTATAGTATCATCGGCACTAAAAGTATTACCGAACATGGAATAATTGTCGTGAATTGGCCGTGGTGGCAGTGGGGCTCTATTTCGTCGAACATTTTCGTCTGTATAGAAGTTGATATATTGCATAGGCGGTAACGGCAAAGAGCTGACTTGAGCGGTATCCGACGACATTATGTCCGTTGTGTGTAATACACTACAGATAGTTTTACACAACAGATAATAATAAATTAACAAATGAAAATCCCCAAATCTCCCAACACATCACAACAACAAGCCAAAAACAAATAGGTTATGTCAAAAATATTTTTTTTAATTTTACGGCTCTGCAAGTCAATTTGAGTGAATGAAACAAATGAAAAGAGAGGAGCTCCGCCTGCCATTGGAAGGTTTTATTTCGGAGGAAGATTATTAGTCTGAGGGTTTTATAGTAGCAATATATCTTGTTTATGGTGTAAGTATTTACCGTATATATTCAGGGTATTTAAGGGACAAAGCTATGTATACTTACATTAGGCTACTACATACAGCGTACATGGTTGTTTTGGCACGTGGCTAAGGGAGCCGTACAACAAATTAAAATAAAAAGTTGATGAACGAAAAGATGGATCGGACATGTCAAAACTCAAAACCCTTCAAGACAAGTTTTTAATTTGCTTATTTGCTGGTGACCGAGGGCGCTGTCGTCTATAACTGGAGCATAGGTTTGCTTTTACAGGACATCATTAGTTCCTAGACTCGCCACAAACAAAACAAAGTTGAAGTCTTTTGAACTTACTTTACTTGTTCTGCTCCCCCAACCCAACCAAACCAAGCAAAAAGAAATAAAACAAACAAGTTTCGTTTTGTCATCATATTTGGCCATAAACGTGATAAAGAATTTTCAAAGCCTAACTTCTTTTCTTTCGTTAGCCGACAACCTAAAGTAATTACTGTGTTCAGCTAGCTAATAATCCTCCCGTGCTTTGTTGGTGGTAAGTAAAAGTTTCGTCCCGAAAATGACGAAATTCCTTTGACTACTGAGCCGGCAGTAACTGTTTAGCCAGGATAATTCATAGATTTTGTCGGCATATTTCCAACTGACTGATCCTCTATCACACAATGATAGTCGGGTACCAGAGCTGACCTTCTCTCAGTGGTTCCTGAACACATTCTCGTGTGTCTGCTACCTTACTTACTGATAGGTGTTTGTACACAAAGGGCCGAAAAGGCGAAATACACAACCTTATTTGATACTGCTCTGCCTGTTAGTCTCATCTTCACGTTTTCTATTGCATATCCACTAACGAACTGTTTACGTATTTTAACTCTGAAGTTAGCCTTGTAATTTTATTTTATTTACATATTTAATTTATTACCTATTTTATATTGTTATGTAGTGAGTAATTAAGTAGGTAAATTAATTATGAGTCAATGTGGTTAGGAACTGTCTCAAAAGCCCCAACTGCTAAATTAAATGTAGTTGCACTAACTATATTATCATAATTTTATAGTCACATTAATATCAGGCTCATTTTCAGAGAAGCATGCACAATGGCGGGGAAAGACGACCGAGATGAGGACATCATCTGCAAAGCATTTATGGTGAAGCGGTCCCAAAACAAGAAGCGGTTCACATTGATCAACTACAAGGAGCGCTGGTTTCTCCTCACGAAGGATGCTCTCATCTACTACGATTCTGATGGAGAAGTAAGTGCATTCCCTCAATCCTATTTGATAAACAAGGTTCTGCAGCTCGTGGCAAAGTAATGAAACTGTGACATGATGCACAAAGGCCCCGCTCAGGTAGTAAGGCCAGGTGCAGGCAGGCACTCTTACCCCCTGAAGAAGAAGAATAAGAAGATAGCAAACACACAGATTGTGGTACTTTTTCTTTAAGTATAGTTATGTTGTTTTTGCTATTTTGGTGAGGAGTAAGATTTGTACTTTAAATGCCATGGTTTCAGTTAACATACTTCTATGTGGAGCTAATCTTAGAAGAAATCCTATATCTTAGCGCCATCTCATGGTATTTGTAATTTTTCGATGGTGCTGCACCAAGCGATAATAACCTTGAACTAAAGAAGCTTCCGTAGCTTCTCAGTTCACACCGGTGTCATATTTTGTATTATCTGTATATTGTCTATCTGTATTAGTATAATATTATAGTATCTGTGGTTAAACTATGTTTAGATGAAACAGTTATGATATGATTCATCAATAAGAAAAATAATTTACTTGTAATTAATAATTTCATGCTGCTCAGTATAATCTGTAGAGATTTCTAAAAAAAGGTAAGTTCTATGTATAGTTACTTGTTTATTTGATTATTTTTGCCTCAACCAAGCTGTTAAAGCTGCCCCAATATTGTGCGACAGTGGCGTCGACATGCAGATGACTGGACAATAGATTAATTGATCCATACTCATAACCACATGATACCCATCAGATCATCATCATCGTCATTATCATTGTCATCACACCATCAGATAAACCAGCAGGACTAGTCCAATAACGAAAGACGTCAGACATAACAAAGCTAGAGAACCGTATAATCAACCAAAATACGCGCGTGATTGAAAAAGATAATAAAGATAGATCATTACTTAGAGAAATAGTATCATGCTAAGGTGACTGGAATGTCTGTGTCATCCTCAAATAGCTAACTTCTAACTTCCAATGTTTGGTGCGTTGAGTAAATTGTATCATCATTGTACGCGTGTCATGTGTATCTCCCTCCCTCGGCCGCGAGCCTTAGTCATCATTCAAAAATGCAAATAAGGCATTCCGTAGCACCGTTCCCGTCTGGAGACTAAAAAAATATGACCGTCAATGTATAGTCACCTAGTTAGTAGTCGGTGACCGCAACAAGTAGAATAATCACAGGACATTTTTTATTTATGTATTTATAAGACATTTTCGTATTGCCTGTTGCCTAATCGGAATACGGATTGGCTGAGTCTGCTTGTACTCGTATATAATTAGTTTCTTGATCTCGATTTTAATTACAATAATTTCTAGGAACCTATCTCACTGCCCGCAAATTTTCTATAACATCTACTTGGAAGTTTTAGTTTTTAACATCTTTTATTTGGTCGTCTTTTAACTAAATAACATTGTGCATTAATGTTTATTAAATACCGCGTTCATTCGAAAGGTTGTTTTTAGTTTCTAAACCACTTTAATTACTTACATGTAGATTTGGAATAAGTACTGGTTATTCCGTCTACAAATAGGAGCAACAATCGTGTTGCATTTTACTGTAACTCGACATTACGCTCTTTGAATCGTCGTCGTCGTCGCCACGTAAAACGAATTGTCTTATCGCAGGTGTTACTGGTTAATACCGACTATGGCATTACAAATCTGAACTCGAGTAAAACTATGTACTAATAATGAAATGTTATATAGGTATGGTCTTTGTAAATTTCGACACTAAACTTCGATCCTCTGACATTCGAATACCTTCACTCCATGTGCTACATACATACATACATGTGTTACACATAGGAACATACATACAGGATGACTTTTGGGTCGTGACTCTAATTGTTTCTAACTCGGTAAATGATTGCGGTTTCAGCTATTAAGCTAGTATTTAAATAATCACAATGATGCTTTAATAAATTAATTATGCTTATTAATTCTGAATGTTTGGTCACCTTACAATACATGTTAATAAAACCTTTTTCAAATAATCTAATCAGAGGAGTAAGAAGTGTCAAAATCAAAGGCCATAAACAATTTATGACAAAGTCAAAAGACAGTTGCGCTTGTAAAGTGTTAGCGTGCTTATAGATGTCTTAGGTTACTTTGTTGCTACACGACCCCACAGTCAACCTGTATATCTTCCTCTGCTTTCTCCGAATTTCATACATGTCAAACCCGGTTGCATATGTATTTAAACGTTTATGTATATTCTACGTCGTCGTAGCAGGCTTGTCCAAATTAATTATCTTGTAGGTATGTGTTCCGGATTTCAACTCCTGCTTGCGATGGTTTGGAGCAACATTTAATTGAATACTCGTTTGAGGTATCCTTTTTTATCGCGCTGGTTAAATAGGACATTTCCTTTTAAAATATGTCCCAGTAAACATCCAGTATCCCTCCAATGTGTCTAGATTTCGCCCTTCCCCCTAAATGCACAATGCAACTCTCATATGTATACAGTTAGCTAAGTGCACATAGATATAATAGAATAGTTATATCAGCAGTGTCGTCCGTGGCTCGCAGTGCATCCTGTGTATAGGAATACAGCGTATACATATACAATTTGTTTTGTATACAAGTATACTTTCCCACGAAGGATGCTCGAGTGGCGGCCAGAATCAACGGGCTGCTCTTGGATTTGTTTGCAAATTGGCATCGCAGCTCTGTGGGAAAATGTTGTACGTCCTGCTCGTTCGGTCGGAGTGGAGTGGGAGGGAAGACAGGATGTGTCGGGTCCTGCAGGAGTCGAGGGTTGGTTGTGTGGAGGGCGGCTGTGCGCAGGCGCGACTAGGGTGTGTCGGCCGCTCGGCAGTTCCGCACCGGCGACCGCGGCCCGTCGCTCGCACCCTCGCTGACTCCTGCTCGCCTGGTACTCATACTGGTAACTAAATAACCATCTACTGCCATTTTAATTATTACAAAATCAAAACTATTCGATGTTAAGTGAACAAAACGAATCGTTCTTTTATTTCACGAGCATTTTCTTAGTCGACGAACCGAGTGCCAGATTTGTGCGCATTCCTTTTCAGTGTCGACCTACGCAAAAAGAATACGATTTGGTAGAGCTAATATGGTCACGTTTACTTCCTGATTTAATTGTTCAACTTAATTTTTGTTTTTAGTCTTGTCTGTTGATTGGTCATAGAGATAATTTAGACTGAAGACGTTGAACCTGGCAAATCGATCTACTAACATCGCCGGCTTTTGCATTGATGTATCACATCAACACAACACTCACGTATAAGCATCTATCCTATTCAGAATTTCTCAATTTCCTTGACAGTCACTTCGGTTCTTAAAGTTAAAGTTATGCTCTTATTAGGGTTTCGTATCTCAGAAGGAGAAAAACCCATACAGGATCACTCGTGCGTCTGTCCGTCCGTATGTCACAGGCAATTTAATCAGAACACTCAATTTACTCATAGACCGATGAAGTTGAAAATTGATACACATATCAATATCTGTAACCCAAAGACAGAGGTGCAATGTAAATGTATAAATATCGAATATGGGGGCCACTTTTGGGGGGCCAAATGAGAAAAAAAAATGCCGTGTGACATATCAAATGCATAATGTTAAATGTTTATTTTTTATTTATTTTTTATTTATTTATTTATTTAGCCTGCATAGTGTCCCAATGCTGGGCAAAGGCCTCCCCTATCTCAGACCATTCCTCCATGTGCTGTGCTGCCTCCACCCAGTCCGGCAAATACCTGTCCAGGTCGTCCCAGATGTTAAATGTATTTTATAATATTTTTAGGACTTATTTTCTGCATTTCAAGAAACCACATCGATAGCACTCGTATCGCGAATCCGTTGTAGGAGATGAGGCACAGCGAAACTTTTTCTGTTTAATGTTCTCCAGCCAGTCTTCATCATGCTTGGAAACTCCGATTTTGATGTCATGGCTCCATTCAGGTCTCAAAAAAACTCCGAAATCCACAACTTTAACCCCCTAACCCCCTAAATCTGGGGTGCAAAGTTTGTATGAAAATGAAAGACATAATTTTAGGGTACTTTTAGGGTATTTCGTTGGTGTTAGTCCTATTTTTTGAACGAAACCCTCTCCACGCGAGTCCACTTGCACTTGGCAGCTTTTTTTATGATTATTGTGACATGACATGACACTTTAAACAAATAAGGCAAACTACTAAGTAAATGTAAATGTCTCGATAAATAAAATATAAAAGAAAAGGATGAAATATGCATTGTGATTTATTTGTTGATTTATTGTTATAATCAAAATATGAATAAATCTATCGAGTGTATAGCCACAATTCTATAAAAAGTTTTAAAACACAGACAACACATAGTGCTCTAAATCTAAACGGCATATTTCGCAAACGCTTTAGTAAATTTGTTTTATCATTACTGGATGATGTCCAACATATTTCCAAGAACTTCCTGACACGCCGACATCGATATTTTCGCCAACTTAAAAACTGCAATGTCGCAACTACACAAAATACTAGTTTTATAGTCCCCTCAGACACCCACCCCTCTCTACTCTAATGTATTTACAGACACGAAGTGACACGGCCGACCACGTGCGGTGCTCGCTTATGTGAACAATTTTAATGGAGAGCCCTCCCTTCTCTCGCCGGGAAAAAGAGGGACTAATTGTCTGAAAAGCCCGTACTCTTTTCAACGCGCTGGCTGTTGCATTTACGTGAAACATTTCCTGTATTAATGTGGTGCAGCGTTGAGTTGTTATTGTCCATTTGGCCAGGGAAATGTTCAATATTTTTTATATGCTACCTATAGGTACCTATTTTTAATTATGAAAAATACCTCGGGGATGCCACTGAAATTGACAATCCACTGGTTACATATAAATTACTTTTAGTTCAGTGACTACTGACATGAAATTACCCTACGAGAAAACTTCTATCAGAGATGATGATCTGCATATTTTCCACTCTTTTCAAGTCAAATGAGCCAAGGTTGTTTCATTAACTAATCTGATTTACAGTATATTCTGTACCCACTTCTGATTCTGACCTCTATTTTATACCGAACAGGCCTATTCAATCAACATCAATTTCGTATTATCCGTGATATAGTTGTGATGAATATCACCTCTCCTTACCTCGTTAGTATGTATGTATTCGTGTATTGTTATTAAGATCAGTGTAGGGAGCAGGAAAAATTACGCGTCGGAAAAGTATTCGAATTCAAATGTCAGTGACTCTTATTTACAATGCCATTAGGTTCATTTCATCTGAACTCGAACACTTTTTCGCGCTGTCAAATATTCCTGCTACAGCTACAGATACCCTAAGCCAGACGAGCGTAATTTTGTGAGTCGTAATTCGCAGAATTTCGGTCGCGTAAATCGGTTTCATACTAAAAGACTCATTTTGCGACGCCCGTGTGAACTAAACAGGAGTTTTGTATGAAACCGAATGCAGCAGAAATTACGCAACCGAAATTCTGCGACTCACGACTCACAAAATTACGCTCGTCTGGCTTCACCCTTATGTAAAACTGAAAAGGCTCTGTTCATTGTGTCAATTTCAATTTCCTTTGTAGCTGTTTATTGTAGTAACCATCTGTTATCTAACTCTTCCTACGTTCTTTCTCCTATGTTTGAACATATTCTTTGTTTCAATTTCATTACGTGATTACGCTATCGGTTGACGTGTTCGTCAAATAACAATGAAGAAAGTTATCTATGTAAACGTAAAGTCACTATGAGGTCACATATTGTTCTCTCCTACCTTTCCAATGCGAGTCTTTCCAGGACGGTTTCCCTCAAAATCCAACAGAGGACACTGAAAGTGAAAAGATTTTTACAGTACATAGAATATCTTGGTAACTGCCGAAATCCCGTTATTGTTATAATCAATATGCATACTTTGACAATGCTTGTTAGTTTGTGACTAACAATTGTTGTTTCCTGGCTTAAAACATACTTATTTTCAGTAAGTATAATATATTTCCCTGTGCTCGAATCTCGGTTGTTATGAAACCCTTTCTCCCCTTGGTAGGTAATGAAAACCTCAACCCTATGTTGTGTCCTCCATTGTCAAGGCATTCAGAGCAAGTAACAGAAGCATCTACAAGGCCTTTGTTCTAAATTACCGGGATTGACTACGAGTACGAGAATAACTTCTGGACAGGGGCAATATTCCTTTAGATTAGATCAAGGGTGCTCAACCTTTTGAGCAGTCGGGCCAAATGAACGATTCAAAAATTTTTGGCGGGCCACTGATGGCGTTTAGGTACTATTTTTGATATAATAGGAATTTCAAATAGTTTTTATTGGCTAACCCTAACTAATCAGTAACTTGCGACTTATCTGGTAAATAAAACCTGATAAACACATCAAATCGAGCAGCGAGCACCAATCTATGGGTGGCGAAAGCAATCAGGGAGACTGACGCCTGAAATTTTAAATGGCTACGGTGGGGACATTAATGGGCTACATTTACTTTTTACTTTTAATACATAGTTTTAATATATTTATTTATTTATTTAGGCACATCAACAGCATACATATACATATTATTACAATAAAAAATCTGCAGTATAATTCTTAATGAGTGCCTATTATAGATGAGCACAACATTGACAATTTTTGTACTAATTAGTAATCTTAATTTTTAAATAGTTTATCTAAGGTATTGAAAATAATGTAACTTAATTTAAAATTAGGTATTAAATTAAATTAATTGATTTTACAATATTTAAAAAAAAAATAACAATAATTTTGGATACAAGATTAGGTGAGAGGTGAGGTGAGATGATTTAATGAGAATACGAGATGATTTAATGAGAATACAGGAGTCCCTATTAAGAAGGGCGCGGAGCAAGCAAATTTTACATGCCTATATGATGATATTATGTAACGAAAAAGCAGACTGTTTGTCATAAAGGGCGGCGCCTGCCGCCCCGTAAAATTTATCCTCAGTCACTTGTTACCAATGAAGATGAAATATTAAAAAAATGTACCCTGTCACCCTCTTAAAACCTGCTTACTCTAGGGAAAGCTTATTCAGTAAATCCAGGGCTGCCGCGGACCACCTGAAATCGTCCGCGGGCCACGCCGTGGGCCGCGGACATAGCCTTGAGCGCCCTTGGATTAGATAAATGGTTGCGTACCATTTTTTAAAAGGTGCTAATTAAAGATGTGGTCCTTGTGGTATCCATTTTACGAAAGCACGCTGGAAGAGCGATGGTTGGTGGTGAAAACATTGTCAAAGATGTTTATGGCCTTGATTACTTAAGAATTCTCTTCTCGCCAATTAATTAATAGAATCAATTAATTTCGTTACTAGCGGCCATTCAAAAATTAGTATTGAATTTTCCAAACTTGAAAGTTCTATCGCTTAGAACGATATTGAAAACGCTCTTACATAAAATTCTAGTCTTTAATGTTTGAATAACTTTTGAAGGTTGTAGCAATAATAATAATTAAAATCTGCCTCGTGGAATTTACTCGCACATTTTTTTAAATTTTCACCATTATTCATTAATTACTAATAAATATTCGATATAATAAAGAAATATTAATCCTTTACTATTTAAAACATTTCTTAATTAGATTCCGAGCTTGAGCTCAGTTATTTTGTATCTAAGTTAAGTTGGACAAGAAGATTTTCTTTATCCAAATAAACCTGTTAGGCGTAAGAAAGTAATTAAATTGAACCTGAGATCCAATTAGGTCTCAACAGTTCTATCAACCACCAGCATTCTCTTGCCAAAAATAACAATTGGAGAGAGATTTCCATTATCCATACCTATATTTGGTTAAATACCTATGTTTATTTTATCATCACTCTAATAGATGATTTATTTTAGGTTTTATAAATACAAAGCATGTAGAAGCTTTTTCACTTTTATCAGCTTGCAAACACAATATTTTTTTATCGTTACATTGTTTTTTCTCTTCTTAGCATAATCTACCTAAGGTACCTAACAGCAGTTCAAGGCCAGAGACTTAATTACTCGCTTTACTTATTCTCAGCGTCATCCCTCTCCTATTGATTGGACATATAACCCCTCTCACGTAATTTGTTCCCTGCCGCTCCTGCCAGTCTATCCACCGCTTCCCAGCCACATATGACAAGATAACCAGTTTTGCATGCATAAATTCGAATGCTCATTCAATAACCCGGTTCTCAGCTCATTCCCATGATATTTTGCAAATATCTGTATTATAACGTGCAATGTGGAGCTGATATTACCCGGACCGGAGCCGGTTTTGGAGCGGACGCGCACCACCCGGGTACCCGCTATCGGCTCACACCAGGAAATGCTTTTAGTGGTTTTATTACAGCACCGGGAAGCGGGTAGAGTTAGAGTCCCACTGATTAGATTGCCTCCTCTACTGCTTCATGAAATGCCCGTTATTAAATCGCGCGAATGCAAAACCGATCGTGGAAAACTACGCATGGAAAATCGTTTAGATCATAAAAAGGTGGGTAAGTTAATGAATTTTGACAAAAGTAATTTTCAACGTTATGTAAATACATTCTAAAACTGAGGCTTGCAGCTTCGACGTCGGATCAAACAGGGTAGGTAATCCTTTGTACGAGCTTTGAATGCTACAGTAGGTTTCTGAAATTAGAGTTCAGGGTAATATTTTATTCAATGTTTGCCCTCCTAAATATAATTTAATAAGAGACCGAGTGCTGGCTCTGTACCAAAAGATAAGAGCCTCACAAACCAGCTGGCTGTATTTCTGCCTTCTGTAGAATAATTTTTCAATATAAATAACTCAAGTAGGCAAAGCGACTGCTCTTGAGTTCTCAAAAGGTATTTGACGTGCTAATTTGTAGGTCTTAAAAGGGCATCGGGTGAAGACATATCCTAGTTTTTGCTTTCTAAAGTAATAAGATTGGTTTTTTTAATTTTTATAGGCTAATAGTTATCTTCTCCGATGATGGCATAAATTAGATTCATAATTTTATTTAAAATTATGAGCTAAAAGTTATCTTTTCCGATGATGGCATAAATTAGATTCGCATCGTCTACATTTTCGACAAAGCGCTTGCTTACGTATATGTGACAACTTTCGTAATTGGATCTTGTTGCTATTAATCTTTTTGAGATCATACTTGGATATTACCTTGCTTGTTAGTAAATTCTTAACTTACTTTATTAGTGTTGAGAGACAGGCTTTGTTATCATATTTTATCTTGAGACAATTGTTTTTGTTTTATAAAATTTTGCTGTATCCACAAAATCGATTGGATCTCTAGTTTCACTGTTACGATTTTTTTATCAAAATTCTACGACCATTTATGTCGCCATAGAAGGTAACTGGACTATTTATTTCGATCTTTCGATTAACCTTTCTCTAGGCAAGTGAGACGTCGTCGTGGTTTAATCGAGATCTTTCTTATTCATCGATTTTATTTTCCCTCTTCACGCTACGCTTATTGCGCTAAGCTCCGGGAAGAGCGAGGCAACTGAAGTATCTGTCTCCTGTAGAAGTGAAGGGAAGTTGAAGAATCAGTACCAAAATTGTCCCTTGTAATAATTTTTGACCGACTTCAAAAAAGTCAACCTCAAATTATTTTTTAGGGTTCCGAACCTTAAAAGGGAAATAAGAATCCTTATAGGATCACTTTGTTGTCCGTCCGTCCGTCTGTCTGTCTGTGTGTCACTGTCAATAGGAGATATGTCTCGATCCTGTCGGGCCTGGGTAAATTTTGTATGGATCGTGCCCATTCTCCTTTCTGTCTTTCTACAAAAATATTTAATTTGGTTTACATCATACTTAAGTTTTTAGGGTTCCGTTAGAGAAACAACGAACCCTTATACTTTCGTCAAGTATGTCTGTCTGCCTGTATGTCCGTCCTTATGTCACAGCAACTTAATTCCAAAACTATTAGGACTACACAGTTGAAACTTGGTATGTAGATGTATTCTGTGAACCGCTTTGTTTGAGGTTTCAAAACCATTTTTCCTCAAAGTCAATCGTTAAAGAGGCAGACCTTTCCAAGTGGAAAAAATTGTCCCCCCCCCCCCTCTAACTTTTAAAGTAAGAGAGTGAAAAATAAAAATAAAAATTTGCTGGGTATCTCAATACAAACTTTCAATGAAAATTGGTTTGAACAAAATATCATAGGCAGTTTTTAAGATATAAAACATTTCTTAAAAACCGCAAAGATAACTTTGTCATTCATACAAACACTATGAAAAACAAAGTTACAACACAAACATCCAGTCTTATAATTACTTACTACTACGGAACCCTTCATGGGCGAGTCCGACTCGCACTTGGCCACTTTTTTATGTTGAAACCTAATTACACATATTACGCTCTCCAAGTATGATCGGAACCCTTGGTGTGCGAGTCCTACTCGCACTTGACCGTTTTTTACGTGTGTTACCTAAACAGGTATTATTGGTGAACCGATTTCAAAACTTATTTCTTCGTTCGAAAGGTCAATCCAATAGTTTGGTCCCATTTCTTGAAAATCAGAAATCGGTCCAGTAGTTAGGCACCTACATGAAAAAACTGTGATGTTTATAGTTTTTACCTGGATGACATTATACATACAGCCTTTCTGTGACTTTTCGGTGTTTATAGTCATTGTCACGAGATAAATTCTGGCTGTTAGGATTGTATATTCGTGTAGATTAATTATTAATATTAATTAGTAATACGTATGGACTTACTGACTAATGTCAGGAGACAGATTTCGAAAGCTCGTTTTCGGGTTTATAGACGAAATTCGTATACCGAGCGGGGAGGACTTAAGTAATAGGTCCTGAAGTCTGTTTTTTTTTTAGTTTTTAACCGACTTCAAAAAAGGAGGGGTTCATATTCGGTTGTATGTTTTTTATCATTTTTTTAAATGTTTGTTATATCGAAACTGGTACTATTTATTTATGAACCTTTCTTTGTTCGAAAGGGAAGCCCAATAGTTTGTTCCCATTTTTTGAAAATCAGGAATCGGTCTTGTAGTTAGGTTTCTACAAAAAAACTGTTAAGTTTAATTTGTTTTTACCTGGATGACATTATACATCCATTCTCTTTGGTGTTTATAGTCATTGCCGCGAGATAAATTCTGGCTGTTAGGATAGTATAATCGTTTATATTATGTAATACGTATAGACTTCACTGTCAGGAGACAGATTTCGTAGGCTCGTTTTAGGGTCTATAGATGACATTCGTGTACCGAGCGGGGAGCACTAAGTGATATTTTTATATTTATTATATTTGGTACACAAAACAAAAAACAAAAATAGGTCATGAAGTCGTTTTTTTTAAAGTTTTTAACTTGGTGAATTATCTTCGTCACAGAATTTGTATCTTACATAATGTTACATACAGATATGCATATCTCACACCTTTTTTTTCCAGCAGATGGGTAGACAGAGACTAGACTTCCACATGCTGCGATCCTTGCATACATCTATCGCTTCGTCGAAATATAAATTTAGTTCTTATAAAATATTTAACGTCAAGAGACTATCGCAGCTCGAGTTAAGTGACGAAGTTAAAGCTGCAACTCGTGCTATGTAACGTAATGGCTCACTACGTAGTGTCGTTGGCCACTTACGCGGAGATTGGTGACTTCTGTAACGTTACTGCAGTTAACGAGTCTGTCAACTAGTTGGCTGGCACTGTGCCAACCCGCTAGCAAACACCGTATGGACCTTACGGCACCAGGGGCCCTACCGCGCAGCCGCTGTCGGCATCGGCTTCGTGTTTGACTTTCCGTAATGTCATAATGATATAGTTCATTCTTGCGCGTTTAAACACGAATCCGATGCCGACACCGGTTGTGCGGTAGAGGGGCAGATAGGAGACAATATGCGCGAAATATCACTTAAAGGCAACCCAATGGGGTTAGGGTTACTGTTCCGAAATTTTTGGAGAGTTCAGTCCTTCGGGTTCTCAATACGTTAAAACTGTCAACAAATTCAGTTGGTAATCGAATTATTTGGATGTTAGAGATAGTTACCCGGCTAATAAATCCAGCTTTACCTCATAAATTAATTCTCTTTTGAAGTTGAATGGAAATTAATCCTATTTCATGCACCGTACGCCACCCTCACAAAGCTTCCGATTCGCAAAAAATGACTGCAATCACTTTTACCGAATTCAATTATCGTTTACTGTAGCGTGGAACAAATTGCTTTTATTTTTGTGCAGCTATCTGATTTTAGCTTATGTTGGATTAAAATTGTATCAAGCATAATTTTAATAAAAAAAATATAAAAAAATTGCAAACTATTCAGAAACAGATTATTTGCTACTCTATAGACAGAGTATACTGTTTGTATGAAAAAAATATCAAAGTTATTTAATTAACTCTCGACAAAGTGACAAAGCGTTTATAACTTTGTTCCAGCTTGAGGTGAAGTGCTTACCAACAGTGAGCTTCCTGAAAGCTTTTTAGTTTTAGAGCTTCGTTAGTAACGGCTTTGCCGCATGGTTTGTCCTGTGCGGCGAGCTGGACAAAGTTTCACTGTTGGCAGTGTTGTCTCTTGTTAAAAAAATATGTATGCTTACTCGTTCCAATATAACTTTGAGTGGGTCTCTGATTGTGATTACACATTTCTATCCTATCTCTACTCCGGCCAAGTCAAAAAAAAATCATCACAGAAGCCTATGGTACAACATTATTCCGAGATGCGAGTCTCTCTTGCCTGCACAATCTCACACTCGACTCGACTCTCGGATGCTATTATACATTGCTTACATTGCAACCTTACATTGACTTTGAGTCAATAGCCATCTAGAGTCAACTCCGGTCGCCTCGCGATAATAGCTCTATAGCAGCAATTTGTTACAGCGTCGGAAGGAGCGCGGCCGCATCGGCACCGAGACTATCCACACCGTGGAACAAGCACAGCTCGGCGAGCTCAGCAAACAGATCCCGGAGGGCGACGGCGAGAAGAGCCCCCTCTATCGATACCCCTTCCAGGTGGGCCAATGTCTATTGCGGAATTGCTAAATGTGACAGATTTAGAGTCGTTTCGATAAGCTTATTTATTAGCTTTCACGCACTATCATAGGAGTAAGCTAAGGGTCTGCCTCCTCAAGCAGTCTCGATAAACCCTATTGAACAGATAACTTACGTAGGTAAAATAAAACATGAATCTATATATAATTATAATTAATAAAGTAAGTAACAGATATGTAATGTTCAGGGGTTTACCGAGACTGCTTGAGATATAACCTTAGCTTACTCTTGTGATAGGTGCGATTTGGGAAAACTCTCCATTACTTGTTGATGGCCAAGTTGATTTGCCGATCCTGTACTATTCCCCAAAGTGTTACAGTTTTTATGTCAATTCTGTTCTTTATCGTAAACATAATAGCACGCTAATAGGATTAGTTTACAAATTCGTTACAGGTCACGAAGTATTGCCCTTTCTTCACCCACGATTTTCTTTCAGTAGCAAAAAGTAAAATATGGCCGTGCTCACGTCGCGCCGCCAACAGTTGCTCTATTGTCGTTGGCAGGAGTTGTATAGAATTTGTTGTCATCTAGAATATATTTTAACAGGTGGGCTATACGGAGAACACTAACGAGTACACTCTGTATCTCGTGGCAGACGGCCATTCGGAGAGACTGCACTGGATAAACGCCATAAGGACAGGTTTGTACCGTTTTCATCATAAAAAATATCTCTAATAGCAGGACTCTTTTCGGCCGGTAAGGCACATCTAGTCTGAACCACTTCCTTTTATATAACTATACGCTGAAGAGTCTTGAACTGTCTTCAAGTTGCAAAGTGCTGCTTCATCGCGGCTATGAAGTGGCTACATGATTATGTTGATAATAAATAGTGTATCCCGAACAAAAGATTCACTGACTAAAGGCGGCATCTAATTACATTCGGCACAGTCATTCACAATCGATAACAAACTTTCATCCAACATCGTACATCAATCTCTATAAATATGTATATTTCCTTTGAACTTGCTCTCCAGTTATGAGTGTTCACAAAGTAACCGCATTCGAGTAATTTCCCTGTAATGAAAATCTCATCTCTTTATCGATGTTCAGCCTGAAATTCACTACACTGTACACTACAATATTCTGCTTACTTTAATTTCATTACCCGACATTGCCTGCGATTTGGGAGGCAACACGAACTATACTTACATGCTTACTAAATTAATTAAAATGGTGTGCTTGGAAATGGAATCTGTGGCCACCGTGCAAGAGCTGTCGGATTTGAGGTTGTCAGCTTAGTGCCTTTAGTTCCTTTAGTTTAGTGGTTTTGACACTTCCCAAATAGCCCTCAATATCAGTAGTCATAACAGGAGAAACACTATTCTATTTGTGTTTGTTAGCTAGTTATTTAAAACCTAATTGATCTGTCGCTACAACGTTACGGGACATGATCACAAGATCATTCCTTCTAATTAATTGATGAAATGAATTTAACCTTTGATATAAATCTTGATAAAATTGTCTGCAGACAATGCAATGTGACACAGAGGCATTCAACTTTAATTTGGTTATCATTTAAAATGAAAACTAGATCTAGACTGATTTTTCGATATTCTTCTCCAGCCTAGCCCTGCAATCCGGGCAGGACCTTATGAAAACTAGATCTAGACTGATTTTTTGATATTCTTCTCCAGCCTAGCCCTGCAATCCGGGCAGGATGTTATGGTGTCCGATTAAACACTTCCCATTAAACACTTCCCATAGGTATATCTTAATTTACGTTCAATTTAAATAGCACGGTGAAGCGGCCCGTTGACTAATTCATCGATTTACGGATCACTTGATTTTACGCCTGTTCAGTCGCTGATACGTTGATTAGGATGTTTATTAATATGGAAAATGTCTGTTACATTGCCGGTTTCGGCGTCCTTCACATTAAGTGGAGTGTGATTTAGACTTCCGATTGTTCGTGTATGAGTTTTGTAATGGATAGAGGATATTGATATTTTTTACGACACAGGAAAGGATTCATGCTCTGTGTATATTTCTTGAGCTATCTATAAGATTGGTACTTTTCTAAGTTATGTAATCTCTAACACGGGAAGATTCCTTATTAACACTACGTATGTATATTTTATTTATTATGTTATGCTACTAGCAAGGTGATCATATCGTGATGCCAAAAACATCCTGCCAATTTAAGTTCAATTGATTATGCCTGTTACGTGAATAGAGTGTTTCAAAGCGTCCATTCACGTGTAGAATTGACTTTCCATTTAGCTACTAATAGTCTTCTATTCTGTTTTGGGTGTGTACAGCTCAATACCCACTGAGCAGGCAATAGACATGAACCAGAACCAGAAAGAGACAGCAGACATGGAACAGGATAACAAAGAATGAATACAAGCATGCAACCTTCTTCATTATTTTCTACGTCTTCTGTCTCTGTACCGCGGCTTGTCCGTGTTGTTATGACTGACTTGTCAGTCCAGTGAGTATTGCGCCATATCATAACATTAACATTTACATACACTGACATTGCTTCTAGCTACCCCGGGTAGCCCTAGCCCTGTTATGTGGGAACCAGCAACATGTAAACATCCAAGACCTGGAGCTCTATCTTTCATTCGCTCGTGTGATTTATGACGTGTGCAACGAGTGGTTCCGACCAATCGTTGCAGGACCAAATAACGAACGAAAATCGCTAGAAAAGAGCGCTCGTTCGCAAAAGAGCGATTGAGAAATAGAGCTCCAGAAGGGCAATTCTGGCGAAATATCGAAATATCTATTTTGAGATACTGAAATCTGTATCAAAAACAAGAAAAAGCTATTCTTACGACTAGCCTTTCGACCAACCGAGATATGTCGACTCGTTTTCGATCGAAATAAATATGAATCGAGATCGTTTTCGACGGATTTAGGCCGTATCAAAACCGATATCTCGACTGGGGAGATGATCTCGATAGCGCGAGAATCGGGTGCCTGGGCTAATCCAGCAATCCCTGTCCTAGTGTGCGCAGCGAACGGGCGTCGCGCGCGGTACCACCCGTCGGCGTGGTCGGCGCGCCGCTGGGCGTGCTGCGACGCCGAGCGCCGCTCCGCCGCCGGCTGCGCGCTCGCCGCCGTCTGGCCGCTGCCGGAGCCCGACCTGCTCGACCTCATCACTGCGCAGAACGGAGCCACTGCTGAGGAAACGCAGGACCTCGCTGCACCGCGTGAGTGGCGCCCTTAATTATACTTTATGCTTTATTGCACGATAACTGGGTACAGACACTTAACAATGGAGAAAATATTAATCTCTTTTAGCAAATCTAGGACGAACAGGAGTATTGCCTCTTACAGCTCCCCAGCGATCTTTTAGCCAGCGCGGTGACAGGTCGGACTAACGCTTGATGACAGGTTCGCTGCGTTAATAAGTTGTTCGTCGATCTTTTGGCGTTTGAGAACGTTTATGCAATGATCCTGTCAAAAATCGTCAGTTTCACCTGTCACCGCATGCCTAAAGATCTTTAGACAGCTGTAGAACTGGCGCCTCCTATAAACGTCACTCAAGTGTCAAAAAATCGTTGGAAGACTTTAAATTAGCGTCTTTGGGCCTGCTGGGGCTGGAGCCCGAAATGCTGGTGCTCATCACAGCGCAGAACGGCCCGGCTGATGACACTTAGGACGTCGCTGCACCGCGGGAGTTGCCTTCTATAGTATTCTGTTGCCTTCTAGTAGTATAGACGTTGTCGCAGTCAGATCTGCCTGGATGTGATACTGCACAGAGCGGCGGCGTGGCGGAGATTGCTTGATTGATTGCGCACACAACCTTCCACCTGTATGCGTGTCTCCGGGCGTGATGCGACGCGGGGCCCGATCTGCAAGACCATGTCTGTGCTGAAAGGCATGTCATTTGCACGGTATGTTCTCCCACTCGGAATTAAAGGATCGGCTACCCAAGAGAGCAGGGGCCTACGTCAGGTAGATATCTATTGGCGCCTTAGAATACGTACGCATTCCAGAACTATTACCAGGGGTGTTTCACTTCGCTGAGTACGTATCTACGGCCGGCTATACGCGCCAGTCGGTCTTGGTCACATGGTTGTCGCTCGGCTCTCGGTGCGCGCGCTAGCCGCGCGAAAACAATGACGCCGAAAACAACTGAGTGCGATTCGCAACCCTGCGTGATCGGCATCGTGTCAGTGGTGTCTAATGGAATATGAACGATCGTGTCATACGATAAGTTTCAATTTCAGTAGCAAAGACAAATATTTTTTTGCACCTAAACTTGACTTTTCTTCGGGAGTGAACCTTCTCTACGTAGTAATATTAGTTATTCTGTGCTATTACATAGATAGCTTCACTCGAATGCTTCGATATCCATAGCTTTGGCAAGGCGAAGATGGTGTAAGATTGAGCCATATTCCATCCACGCCTACTCGGTGCGAGTTGATGGATTACTCTCTTCGGTCAAACAAAAGATTATTTCTAAATATCGTATCGCTGCGAGGCCCGAGGATTATCTGTTCATCTCTCAATGAAAAGATATTATTCGATCTAGTACAAGAGGGACATCGACGACGATCGTACGACCCGGACAATTAGATTAATCAATCATACTAAAACATGTCATGTTATTTCCACGAAAAATAGCTTTCAAATGCTGGTACCAATAAAAGCGTCCAATATTGCCCTTTTGTACCCTAGTTTTGCAACGTGTCAAGCTCATTCTTGACCGAATAAGGCATTCGCTCGTGAAGACCTACTGATATCGAGTTATTGACTTTCCTCCGCACGTGAAAATGACAAGCTACGACGGAGAAACTTGAATGTATTCAAAACACGATTCGTTCAGTCAAATCTACATAACTTTATTATGTTTCATTTTAGCGAGATTTTCATCTAGAATTTTCAATATACTGGGTACGAGTGGGCGACTAAACGCTCATTATAATTTTAACCGAGAGAGTGGCTTTTACTCTGAGCTGTATTATCTAATGTTAATAACGCTTTAACTTTATTTAAATAAACTATAACTATCCATGCTCTTGTGGTACCACTTTCTCTCTAAAATTTTTTTAAAAGGAAATTTTTCTCAGGGTATCACAATATTGTACAATTTGTACCTTCAATTTAACCGTAATTGGCATTTGTGAATGTAACCTGTCAGGATAAAATGAAACATACAAATAGTACAAACGTTGCTAGCTACATTCATATGTTATTCGTGAAATGCAGCCAGATACCGCGACTCTATGAACTTTGATATTTAGGCTCCGGAATGGGAAAGTGAAAAAAAACCGGTCAAGTGCGAGTCGGACTCGCGCACCAAGGGTTCCGTACACGCTGTTTGCGAAATTCCCAACCTCTTGATAGCCACTGAACTCCCTCAGTCTCCAATGTTAATTAATTTACGAATCTAACAATGCAGTTGCGGTATCTTTTGATTGCGTTGACCTATAAGTTTAATTTTTTCACAACTTAAAGAGATTACAGACTTGTGTAATCGATATTAATTTCAATTTTATACCTCCATGCGTTTCTGAGAAAAAGTCTTAACAGACGGTGAGACAGACAGACAGACAGACAGACAGAAATTTACAGTTTTCGGATTTCTTCCTTAACTTGTGCTATAAGACCTTCCTACATTCCAAATTTCATGACCCTAGGCCAACCGGAAGTACCCTATAGGTTTTGATTCCCTTGCGAGTTCCACGCGAGTTCATACAAATCCAGCAAAATTATGACATAATGTCGCGGTATGTTTTGATTGCGTGGACCTAGAAGTTTAATTTTTTCACAGCTCCAAGGGACCATAGACCTGAGTAATCGATATTAATTTCAACATTATACCTCCACGCGTTCCTGAGAAAGGGGTCGTGACAGACGGACGGACAGACGGACGGACAGACAGACAGACAGACAGACAGACAGACAGACGGACAACAAAGTGATCCTATAAGGGTTCCTTTTTTCCTTTTAAGGTACGGAACCCTAAAAAGTAATACTATTTTTGAAACAGTCAACGTTTCTATTATTAGGAAAAGAAAATCCGGTTAACCTACGCTTTATGTCCAATAGTGTTAATTTTAAACACAGCATTAAAAAAACAAACGGTTTAAATATAAAATATTGTTATTTGGTATGGGTTGCGTTGAACCGTGATGTAGAACGTCACTATTATGGCAAATCTATGATAACATTGTGTGTCCCTTTCGTAATCATTTATCAAGGTGACCAATTATGTGTATTGATTGAGATCCGATTCTGTGATGGTGATCATATTTCTGAAAATGATCGTTTAGTTACGAGAAAGGCCAATAATATTAAAGTTGGGTTTCGTAGTACTTCGTACAGCTAATGTCGTTGACCCTAACTGGGGGTTTGTTGACTGATCTTTGTATTTCTCTGAAATCACCACTCGGTTCCATCCACGCTACTAAGTAATCAAATATGCGTGTGTGGGCGGAAGGAAGCTATGCGAGTACTTTTACTTGTATTGTACATGACACACATTCGTCGTTCTTACTTTCATACTAAGAAATAACTGACTGGGTGAGTAATAAAAGAAAGTACTTAAATAATTATGTATTTCAATATTAAAATTTGAAACCCGGTTCCTGGGTCGATTAAGCACTAATCACTTGTGGAATAAAGAACTTTTACGTAAAATTTATTATAAGTTCTTATATTAATAATTTAGATCACGGTTTAGTCTAGAGGATAACAGTATCGCACATAAATAAAAATTTAGCCCCGACATCAACTGTGCAGTCGTAAAATAAAATACTTACTGTTTTTTGTAGTAAACAGGTTTAGATCAAAAACTTCGGATTCCTAGAACGAGCGCTCTACCGTCCTCACCTCAACACACAGTATTTTAGGGTTCCATTAGTTCCATCCATCGAAATTGTCCTAATTAAGAAGATAAAATGGTAAAGTTGGATGAGCCATCTAAAATAGGTATGAGATTACTACTTTTCGACGTTATTCGCGTAACTCAACTCTATTCTCTCCAAAGAAATAACGTCATTATTTTTGATTTTACGGAACCCATCGAGCATAAGCCAGGTCCAGTTTAGGGCTGGAGTTTTTTTAACTATATTTGTGACACACGTTTTGATAAGATTATTATCATTAATGCCTCGTTCAGAAAAATGCAAAAGCTAAAACGAATGTTTCCTGTCATCACCATATTCTTCTTGTCATCCCCAATCCCTTAGCATCATCCGTCATAACAAAATAGGTTCATACATACAGACATTTTATTTTTTTGTAAATATTAACTCTCTATTACTCGTATATGGTAATTCCAACAACGATTTTCTGCCATATGCCATCATATAAAATGTAGAGCCATTTAAATATTCGCCACGGTATCTCGACTGCTGCTTGTCAGTTTTTCACAATATCCAATGCGTGCATAATTCGAGCGCCTGCAAATGTAGCGGGCTAGGTATATCATTAATAAGAACTGACGTATATGCATTCCGCATCGTATTTAACCATGATGTATTTAACATAAACTCTGTTAAATGCAAGTCTTATCAAGGTAACTTTAGTAGCGATGTGCTATAAAATTGCATGTGATTAAGTAGGTCAATTCCTTCCGTTTACGCTGTGTCCGCAGCAAAAAGTTGTTGTCAAATAGGGACAAATATAAGCACTTATCCGTTCTACAGCCTTCTGAAGAAGGCAGAAGGCTGTGCAATGTGCATACTCTACCATCGGGCTGTCTGTCATTCTGGCTCTTTCGTACTAGCCGGTTAAATGTAGCGAGTGAAAGAGAGAGGCGGACGCCTGCGCCCGCGTCGAATGGTGAATGTAGGCCGCGACCATCTTTGAAGCCCTCGCTTCGTCTCGTCGAAGGTAAAGCCTCTTTCCCAACGAAGCTCTTGCAATTTACATACTTCTGTTTGTTGGCAAATAAATTGTTAGTTGTTACCGCTCGAAGTATTCTTTCACAATTTTATTGGCCTTTTTGGATCTTAATGTGTAGTGAAGTATTTAGAGCGTGGTAATACAAAATGCATGTATTGACTGACGCTACAATGCAGGCATATCGCCTTTTACCTTGATGGGTGGCAGAGTCAGAATGCGCTAGAGTTTAGTCAGTAATACAATCCTCCAAGCCCCGAGCCGCAGCAGTAAATGCTAAGCAACACGATCCAACGGTAGAATACAAATAAAATAATCGACACCACACAAAAGCCCAACGGCACCGACAAAAAACCAATCAAATCAAAACAGACGAAAGAAAAAAAATACAAAAGAAATCCTCCGATCGTCACAGTTTAGAATAACCGTTCGCTGTGTGCACCGCACCTTACCGCGCCTCGGTACGTTGACACGCAACCGACCGACAACAGTCCCGCCGATACTTGAGCCGAGCGGACGTCCGCACGCTCACACATGCTGACAAACAAACCGACCGAGGAAACCGAACCAATGGTCACCAAGAAGAAGAGCAAGATACCATGCCTGTCGCTGTCCTCATTCCTGCCTGCCTTAGAGGGTAATGAGAATTCGTGCGACCTCTATTGCCGTGGCCTCCATGCCACCGGTTGCGCTCACTGCAATCACTTTCGTGATTCCGCGCTCAGGTGTAATGTAATAGGTTGTTTGTGTAATTATTTGTGTGTTCCTCGTTTGTTTGTGCTGTGAAAGTGTACCTACCTATCGGTTGTGGTGTGGAACAGCTGGTTGTGCCGTGTTGTGAGGCCATGGGGCTGCCGTTGCCGTCGTCGTCAGGTAGTGGTTATCGGGAGATTTGTGAATGGCAATTAAATGTCGGATGCTATTAGTGGGGAAAGAGTGATTATTTTAATCAAACTGCATTGCGTTCTAAATGTTGTGGTTGGAGTTAGGTGTTTTGTGTTGCTAGCACGCAAGCTGGAAGATGAGGTCAAAAACAAAATTTGGTGGCTTTATTTATATGAATTTATTTTAGTGATTATAATGATAAAGTGTTTCCAAAGAACACCGGCAATTCTCCAATACCATCGCGAATATCTAGAACGAATTTGTAACGTCTATTCACAAGAAAATAATATATACAAAAACACGTATCTTGTATGGGAACCCCCTTTAATTTGTATATCTCTCGTATTTCGGTATTTGTTGTTGTTGCGGCAAGAAATATACACATTCTGTGAAAATTTCAAATTTCTGGCTATTACGCTTCGTGCTCTAGGACCCGCTGACGGACAGACAGACAGATGGACAGCGTAGGCTTAGTAATAGGGTCCCGTTTGGTACCCTTCGGGTACCGTACCATAAAAAATGGACTCTGTGTCCATAGCCTTAGCATTTTTACTCGGAATAATAACGAAGAAAGTCATTTGAATTTCCTATTATAACAATATATTTTAATGTGGTGTGTAATGTATTCCATAATAGTATGAAAAATAGTACTAAAATAAGTGGTTTTCTTTGATATAAGTAGGTGGTTTTCATAGAAGCGTCGTTAGTAAGATATTATACTGCCGTTGTCCTTTACAGCAATGCCCATCTTGCTTGTATTAATTTAATATATATTTATTTCATGTTATAATATAAAGTGAGATAACATCGTTAAGGATCACCAATCTTTGATGCGTCTTTGGTGACAAATGATTATATTGTAATACTAGCTGGTGCCCGCAACTTCGTCATCGTCTTACCCGTTATTATGTTTTACCGAGAAAACATTATTCTTCTTTTAGTGCAGTCGAATAAAAAGTATCCTATATGTTAATCTAGCTCACAAACTTTAAGTATGTTAAATTTCATCCAAATCCGTCCAGCCGTTTCACCGCAAAGGACACACAAACATATAAATACACACACACAAACTTTCATATTAGTGTGATTATCATTTCAGTTTTTCTATGTGGTAGGGTAGGTACCAACTACGCCACCAACAAACAAAAACAACAACACAGCGTTTCCTCAATATTTAATTAACAGATACATCACGTTCACGTTATCAGGTTTTTATCAGCATAAAAACTACCATCATTACTATTGACGTCATGTCTAGAATACAATTTCCTAAAGATTATCTTTAGGAAATTATTATAGAAAAATATTATTATCTTCTTGGTGTTTGGGTAGACATGCAATGAGAATAAGACATAGCTCGTGAGAACCTGGAGAAGACAGGACATTCTACCACTGTCTGTGAGCAGGAGAGGACATATTATAAAAATCTTTCCTCGAATCTTTCGAATCCTACTTCTACTAGGATTTAAAAGGTTACATATTCGCAAATCTTTCATCGTAGTCGTAACGTGATGTTGGGGGAATCTATCGAAAAATTAACTTTTTCTCCCAATACTTTGTTTATATCTTTTCTGTTTTTTTTTTCTGATATATGCAATAAATATATTTGAACTTGTGGGTTACCCGGAAGTATCAACATAGTCTAAAATTAAAGTATCCTAACGAAATTCGTCTGTCTCTATTCCAGCGGTGACCGCCGCGGTAACAGCCATGCCTGGGGGCGGAGCCGCCCCGCCGGGAACTCCTTCCGCCAAGCCAAAGGTAAACATCTAGCAATGGCAGGACCACGTGTCCCGCTCGAAGGACCACAAGCACGTGTAATAAACACGCGAATGACTGCCACAGGTGATGACGGTAGACTCGGATAGACGGGAGAGCATGCTTTAATTTTTCTTCTCTGACAGTTGAACTGACTCTGAATAGTTTATATTTTTGCCAGGCTAAAATCAAGCCTTCCAAATTATTTTCCTATGATGTTATTATTTCTTAAGGCGTTCGAAATCCTTAATGTAGTTGATCAACTCTACCAACCATTCTTACAATTCATCTCCCACCTATAAATCATCTACCAAATTAATATCGCGTTACACCAAACGTTTCATTTCATGGACACAAAGGTGTTGCTGAGCCAACTCATAAATCAATGGTTGGAAAGTCCATACGTATTAGGCCTTGCGGTTTATCGAAGATGATACGATGCTAACAGGAAAATGCAACGATAAGTAATAAAAAATTGAGCACCCTTTTTACGAGACTTATGACATGGCTCTAAATCAGCATTTAGCTTTGCCCTTGCCGGTCGAATATAATTTATTTTTCATCTATTAGTAAGGTAAGTACATATAGGTAAGGAATCAGATTTAGGTTTTTTTTATCGTCATGTTAGGGTAAAAGAGGCGCAGTCAGAAGTTAGTTATATTACAAGAATTTAGTTTTTAAAACACAGCTTGTAAAACAGTATTTTTCATTTACAGGAAAAACCTAGGACCAAGGTGGTGGTCGCACTATATCCGTTTAAAGCTATAGAAAATGGTGATCTCTCATTAGAAAAGGTAAGGACCATTCCACACGAATCTGTAACATTTGATTATTCTTCAGGCTTTGTTAATTTCATATATTTTTAGGGCGCAGAGTACGAAGTTATCGATGACTCACAGGAACATTGGTGGAAAGTGAAGGACGATAATGGGTATGTTTACAAACCATCGTTTTGTTATTTAAGCGAGCCTATCACACTGCCACAATCCAGCTTACCCTTTGATAAATTTTACGAAGGATGTATTACACCTACACATACATAGGTTTGAGCTTGACAGCGATTTAAATTCATCTTTAGGTTTTCCGATTATCACTGAGATTGTATTTTCTAAATAAACTCAAGAAAATGTGGTCCGTGCGAATTTAGAAAAAAACACCGATTTCGGGAGTAAAGGTTTCGCAGCTGCAGTTCCAGTTTATAATCAAGTTGTCAAGGGACATCACATTCACCTCTCGCGAGCTCTTATAAAGCTGCGCTTTCTGCTTCTTAGCATTTAAACGTCTCTCTTACATTTAAAATACTGAATGCACTTTCAAATATTGAATGATAAACTCTAATTTCCAGGACCGTTGGTTACATTCCGAGCAATTATGTCAAAGAGAAGGAAACGCTAGGATTACAAAAATATGAGTGAGTATTTCACCCAAATTTTATTGATCCGATCCGAAAACCGACGTATGTTTTGTGGTTAATTATCATATTTCTCTTGTATAAATTACGTAAACAGGCCGCGTCGTGGCACGAGACAATTATTCAAATAGTGTGCAAATGTGTAAAACTGTATCGAATTAACTTATATTATAATTTAATGTGTTCAGTTGTTTGCCTTCTGAATAAAGGTTCTGCTAGTTTCTAAGCGCCCTGTGGTTCGTCGGTTTTGAATAAATTTATTTCTGGACTGTTTTATAAATTGAAATTACTTCCGATTCAGATTCTAAACTAAAACGAATTTCATAACTTGAATTTTCTTCCTCTTCTCTATACCATACCTTTGTTTAATTTAAATAACTATTATCAAATTACCTTTTATCTTATATCTACCTACATAGATACACATCCTAATACGTAGGCACTATAAATATCTGTTTCATCCGGTTGAAATTCGCTATGGTACCATATCTATGTAATGGAACTAATTCATAAGAAGGTCATTTGGTAACTCTTCGTTTTTCATCTTACACTAATTAATTATATGTATTGTCACCTACACAAACAATGTAAATGTTACGGCTAATACTAGGCGAACGGCCAAAACTAGTTTAGCCGGCTAAGTTTAGGTGTGCATTTACGTTTATTTTTGTTCTTACATGTCAACCTAACACGAAACATAAAGGGGGTAAGCGAAGCCCTACCACCAGTTCGCGTAGACATTTCTATATTAGTTCAAAGTTCAAAGTGTTTATTAATCAAGAATTAATTACAGGTTTACTTATATTTAAAGCTTAAGTAAGTTCTAAATATTATTCAAAGTATGACATTAACTTCTGCACTGGTCAGAGACCGTCTCGCAGTAAGTTAAGATCAAAGGAATTTATTAATACTAACTAAAATTAGCCGTAACACCTAACATTAGCCGGCTAAAACTAGTTTTAACTGCTCACGTAGTATTATCCGTAACATAAATACTGTGTATGTAGTATGTGTGCAAGAAATAATTAAATAATATCTACACAATGCGTCTCTACAGACGTCATTGCGTTTTGCGTCATTTCACATCACAAAGTTAGTTACGAATTCTCAATTTTCACAGAAACGTACGTCATCTTAACATATTTAGTAATAGTAATAATTTATTGCAAAGTCACAAAATTTCAAAGGTATTTTTGAACTCGACACTTGATTATCAAGATAGGCACCCTAGAGACAAGCAGGCATTTATTTATTGGAACAGAGCAAATAACAACTGTTACTTCATGCTTGTTTATTTAAAATAATTTAGATACTTGTTTCTACTTCGTTTCCTGAACTCGGCCGTTCGTCGTGAGAACAAACCCTTCACTTGTTACTCTGAAACTGTGAAATCGTCATTATACTCGCCCAGCGATAGCAATAGATATAGGGACGGCAATGTTTTAGATGGTACGTCGGTTATATGTCGAGACAGCGGGCGGAGTCTCTGCTGAAACAGGAAGACAAGGAGGGATGCTTCGTCGTACGGAACTCCTCGACCAAGGGAATGTATACGCTCTCCTTATATACCAAAGTGTGAGTACGCTGATCCTAAACTTAATGTTTAAACATTTACATACAGGCACACATTTACATTGCTTCTGGCCCCACACTAGGATACCCTGTGTCGTGGGAACCAGGAACAAAACTTATGTCCGCTTGCGCCAAGCTATTAAATGACTGGTATTAAGGTCAGTTCTACTTCTCGTCTCAAACCTCATTTTTGTTTTAAAAGATAAACATGCCCTGTTTCCACAAAAAATATTAAACGTAGTTTAACTTCAAAACAAACGTCAAATCCCATACATTTTTTTTATCTTTATTTATTTATTTATTCAGGAAGCCAACAGCATTTATCATTACAAAAAATGTTACTATAAAGACTTACGAGATAAAGCCAATTATAGGGTTCCATCGATTACATTTATACATAGATTATAATTACCTATTTATTTATTTTTAATAATTATTAATCTTTAAATAGGTGTAGTTTTTTTTTGTAATAAGGCCCTATTTGTATTGTCAAATAAATAACGTATCTCGAATCTTGTCTAATTTATTAAAGTTCTCGTTACCACTTCACATAAAGGCCTCCTGAAATATGATCATCAGCCCTTATTTAGGTGCCTACATTTATCTACTCCATATACGTTTCCAAACTTCGGTATCAGTAAATTACAATCAAACTCAAACTCAAACTCAAAACGTTTATTGCGACATTGTGGTGGTATTTATCTCATCAAGCTCTGTCCAGCGGCGATATTTTTTGTTTATTGAAGATTTCTTTGACAAAACCTTCTTACGAGTATCATGACATCACTTACAAATGTATCAACTGCAATTTTCGATGTTTTGAATCAGATTTCGAATATATTATGCAAACTAATAAGGGGGCGTCCATTAAATATGTGAGGCGTTCAGGCGGGGGAGGGGGTCGAGCCGAATCTCATCTAATCTTACGTTGGGGAGATGGGGGGTCTCGGCAAATATCACGTAAATATTTTTTTTCGCAAGAAACAATAAAATAGACAAAAAAAATAGGTTGATTAAGTAATGCATGATCCTCAACGAAAATATAGTCTTATGTAAAAATAATGAAACAAATTATCAACTTCTTTTTAATAAATTCAACGCCTTTACAAACTGACACACATTTTTCAAAAACTCACGTTAGATTGTGGGATGGGGGAGGGGGTTGAGTAAAATCTCAGAAAATCTCACCAGGGGTAGAGGGGGGTCAGAAAATCCCCGAAAACCCCTCACGTAATTAATGGACGCCCCCTAAGCTAAGCTATTTCGGGAAATCGGCACTACGTCATTACGTTAACAAACCCTACAGCTCTTGTTTTTCTAACCACCCAATATATATGTATTCCAGTAACCATCCACAAACGAAGCACTACCACATAAAGCAGAACAGCCGCGGCGAGTTCTACTTGTCCGACAAACACTGCTGCGCCAGTATACCCGAGCTCATAAACTACCACAAGCACAACAGCGGTGGACTGTGCTCTCGGCTGAAGACCACTCCGTGCGACCGACCCGTCCCGCCCACTCCCGGACTATCACACGGTGAGATGACCCGCTTTTTAATATGCCGCTAATAAAAAGTAAAAGTTGGGTTTGATGGATAGGTAGGTGGTGAGCCGTTTGTTATTGCAAATAGACAGTTATTGGATTGATTGATTAATCCAATAACTACATGACAAGAATTTGCAGCCCACGCTTATTATGTTTTTTTTTTGTGATGGCTAATTTGTGGATTCTGATTCATTGTCACACACACACATACCATAGACAACCAGACACATCTAGACAGCGATGAAGTCAACATCCATATCAATGTAGAGGATGTTGACATATTTTAGATAGATGCATAGATTCATAATTCATAATTTCTTTATTGCAAATAGGTTTGTGGCCAAGGTAATCCAATAAATCTAGGAACAAGTCATAAGTTAAAGCATTATGTACAAAATGGCTTAACATTCTCAGAATTGTATATTTCCTTTATTTTTATAAAGTCAATTTTGTGCAAAAAAAGACAGCATTTGATGGCACTTTTACATGACGTCATTCTGTTGTTATTTCATAGAACTCAGGAACAAAAGTTCCGTTTTGACAGTTCATAAAAAGTATCTATTTTGACTTGACAGGCCACAAGCGTATTGCAAGGACAAAAGGAAAATAAAAACAGTGTACAAAGGCGAGCTTATCTCTAAAAATAGATCTTTTCCATCAAACCAAGTACTTAGATATTTCTATTTGTTTATAATGTATACAGGGTGTAACAGAAAGGTCTAGTTATATTTTAGGGGGTTGTTAGGGACATCAATCTGAGCAACTATCATTATGAAACCGATTTGATCAGAGCAACTTTAATTTTCACTTCTCTATACAAATCAGCTGACAGCCCGGACCAAAACTCCATACGCAATGATAAATAAAGTTGCTCTGATCAAATAGTTTTCATAGTAAAAGTTGCTCAGAATGGTCTCCCGAACAACCCCCTAAAATATGACTACACCCTTCTGTTACACCCTGTAGTGTAGATGAACCATCTTCGATTACGATTAGTTCATAATTCATAAGTTCTTTATTCCACACAGAAAAAATACTATGGGACAAAAATACATAGTAAAGGTGTACAAAGGCGAGCTTATCTCTAGTAACAGATCTCTTCCAGCAAACTATTTCTGAGTAGTAGTTAGACTAATGTGTACAACAAACAATGCCTGCGATTCCGAAGGCGACACGAACTATACTAACTAAACTAATTAAAATGGTGTGTTTGAAAATGGAATCTGTGGCGACCGCGCAAGAGCTGTCGGATTTGAAGGTTGTCAGCCTTTAGTTCCTCTAGTTTAGTGGTTTTGACACTTCAAGAATAGCCCACAATATCAAATACTTGTTCGCTATAACGTGCGCATGTCCACAGACAAATACTTGTTCGCTATAACGTGCGCATGTCCACAGACAAATACTTGTTCGCTATAACGTGCGCATGTCCACAGACAAATACTTGTTCGCTATAACGTGCGCATGTCCACAGACAAATACTTGTTCGCTATAACGTGCGCTTGTCCACAGACAAATACTTGTTCGCTATAACGTGCGCATGTCCACATACAAATACTTGTTCGCTATAACGTGCGCATGTCCACAGACAAATACTTGTTCGCTATAACGTGCGCATGTCCACAGACAAATACTTGTTCGCTATAACGTGCGCATGTCCACAGACAAATACTTGTTCGCTATAACGTGCGCATGTCCACAGACAAATGGGAGATCGACCCCTCCGAGCTGGTGTTGCTGGAGGAGCTGGGCGCGGGTCAGTTCGGCGTGGTGCGGCGCGGGCGCTGGCGCGGGCGCATCGACACCGCCGTCAAGATGATGAAGGAGGGCACCATGTCGGAGGACGACTTCATCGAGGAGGCGAAGGTTATGACGTGAGTCACTCCCGCGGCAGTGCTAATGGATAGTTGACCGCCAAACTCCAAACTGTGGAGAGGTAGTCACAAATGCAGGGTGTAACAGAAAGGGGTTTACAAGCCGAAAGAGGTTTACAAGCCGAAAGAGGTTCACTACGAGACCTACTTGATCAGAGCAACTTTATTTTTCACTCCACCATACAGATCAGCTGAGCGCTAAGGCCCGAAATGTTCTGAGTTAATAAAAATAAAGTAGCTCTGATCAAGTCGGTCCCGTAGTGAAAGTTGTTCAGAATGATGTCCCTAACAACCCTCTTTCAGCTTGTACACACACCCCTTTCTGTTACGCCCTGAATATGAGCATTATATCTATTCAAATACTACATCATATCCTGAACGACCACAAACATTGCGAAAGTGTCAACATGGCAACAGAGGATGATAAAATAATTTTGACACTGGCTATGTTCTGGTCGTCTAAGCTGTGTGTAAGTAATATGTATTTGAGTAGTTTGCGTGCTACAGTAGATTGGCGATATGTATGGCACTATATTGTATGTGCGTGTATTTTTTTTGGCACATTGTGATTGCCCAATCTCCAACTGCTGTACCCTTTAATCGCTAATACTGTTCCTGCTTTGCCATGCCATGTCACCTCGTTGTGACAGACCTTTATGATCGAACGGCGGACGGATACCGTCCACACAGCGGACGAAAAAGCTTTCCAATTTCTGACAGAGTTGCCGCCACTAACTAAGACGTTTGCGACCAATCAGAAAATCAATGAAATTAACGAACATACCTTGAGTATCACGAAACAATTTTTCAATTAAAGCAAATGCTTAGCAACTGAAACAAATGACTATCCTATGTGATTCTCGCGATTAAATTTGTTAAGCGACAACTTAAATTTCAAAATAGTTTCGTGAAACCACAGGGTGCTTATCCCATACAAATTAGAATTAGTAACCCTTCGTAAAAAAGAGATGGCGAGAGGAGTAAGATTTGTACTTTAAACGCCATGGTTTCAGTTAACATACTTCTAGGTGGCGCTAATCTTAGAATAAATCCTATATATCGCGCCATCTCGTGGTATTTGCAATTTTTCGATGGTGCTGCACCAAGCGAACTAAAGAAGCTTCCATAGAATCTCAGTTTACGCCGGTGTCATATTGTGTTCTAGGTGGTCTGTCTGTATTAGTATAATATTATAGTATCTGTGGTGAAACTCAACATTACCCAAGGTTAACACTGCCATTATTCTGTCCTTTTCCCCCACAACAATCTCTAACCACCACCACTCTCGCCCGCAGCAAGCTGCAACACCAGAACCTGGTGCAGTTGTACGGCGTATGCTCGAAACATCGCCCCATCTACATAGTGACGGAGTACATGCGACACGGCTCGCTCTTCAACTACCTGCGGCGGACGCAGCCGGACCAGCTGGGCCCGGCGGTGCTGCTAGACATGTGTATACAGGTAGCTATAGCTGTACATCTACATAGTGACGGAATACATGCGACACGGCTCGCTCTTCAACTACCTGCGGCGGACGCAGCCGGACCAGCTGGGCCCGGCGGTGCTGCTAGACATGTGTATACAGGTAGCTATAGCTGTACTGTACATCTACATAGTGACGGAGTACATGCGACACGGCTCGCTCTTCAACTACCTGCGGCGGACGCAGCCGGACCAGCTGGGCTCGGCGGTGCTGCTAGACATGTGTATACAGGTAGCTATTGCTGTACTGTACATCTACATAGTGACGGAGTACATGCGACACGGCTCGCTCTTCAACTACCTGCGGCGGACGCAGCCGGACCAGCTGGGCCCGGCGGTGCTGCTAGACATGTGTATACAGGTAGCTATAGCTGTACTGTACATCTACATAGTGACGGAGTACATGCGACACGGCTCGCTCTTCAACTACCTGCGGCGGACGCAGCCGGACCAGCTGGGCCCGGCGGTGCTGCTAGACATGTGTATACAGGTAGCTATAGCTGTACTGTACATCTACATAGTGACGGAGTACATGCGACACGGCTCGCTCTTCAACTACCTGCGGCGGACGCAGCCGGACCAGCTGGGCCCGGCGGTGCTGCTAGACATGTGTATACAGGTAGCTATGGCTGTACATCTACATAGTGACGGAGTACATGCGACACGGCTCGCTCTTCAATTACCTGCGGCGGACGCAGCCGGACCAGCTGGGCCCGGCGGTGCTGCTAGACATGTGTATACAGGTAGCTATAGCAATACCACACTGCTGTATTCAGGGCCTTCATTCCGCTATTTACATTAAGGGCCATATCTTCACTGCATTAAGTGGCCGGCAACTATTGGTGTCTTTCTCTAACATGTGAGTAAGACACCAATAGTTGCCGGCCACATTTTTCAGCAAAACCTGGCCCGTTTAGGAGCACCATTACAATTCATTGATCATTCAAAGATCTCTCCTGTTAACATTTAGTCCGGTCAATTTCGCTTAAAAATAGGGGGTATCCTTGCACGAATTCCCAGCAAGCTTGAAAATTTGCATTAACGTTAGAGACACCATTAAAATTAAATTGTTAAAAGTCCCCATTAGTCCCAAAAAAAATATTTCGAACTTTGACCTTGAATAAAACATTTTGCACTTATTAGATCGATGGGAACTTTTCACAATTTCATTATAATGGTGTCCCTAATGTTCATGAAAATTTCCAGCTCCAAGAGCTGGATCTTGGAATGAATGCAAGGATATCCCTATTTTTTTAAGCTAAAGTGACTGGACTACCATTTCGGATCATTGAATGATCGGCGAATTGTAATGTAAATAGCGGAATGACCCCCCCTGATGTCGGCGGCGGCCGCGACTACAGCATCCGACGCGACGGCTGCCTTAAATAGCGGGCAAGTGCCATGCACTATCGAACCAGAAATTGTACAAAGAAACAGGTTTATTGTATGGGGACACCCTTACCTAACAGATATACACATTCTGTGAAAAATTCAACTCTCTAGCTATTACGGTTCGTGAGATAGAGCACGCTGACAGACAGACGGACGGACGGACAGCGGAGGCTTAGTAATAGGGTCCCGGTTGGCACTCTGCAGGTACGGAACTCTGAAAAGTGTCGAATGATTTTAAGTCTGCAGTCGACGTGTCAAAGTTTGCTGTCGACACATTTTACGAATTGATGTCACCTTTCTGTTTCACCCTGCGGGGCGTTGAGAATTGAAAGCGAGATGTCACCACGGTTTTGCATATGTAAATGGGGTGGCAAGTTAGCGACCATAGTATTAAATGAATTATTTTGTTATTCCAGGTTTGCAAAGGGATGGCGTATTTAGAAAGACATAACTACATTCATCGAGACCTTGCGGCGAGAAATTGTTTGGTTGGCGACGAAAATGTAGTCAAAGTACGTATTCAAAGCATTGTTTGACTCCTGCTCCGTATGAGCGTAATAATATGAGTAACTCCATCAGCGGATGCATTATAAGGTGGCAACATTTGCAGACTACTTCGTGATTTCTTTAATAACATTGTCAATCAAAACACGCAGTGAGCAAGTAGATGTAGGCCAGTAATGTCCCCACCCACCGAGGGGCAGAGGCCTTTACCCGGATACGAGTAAGATTGAGCCATACTCCATCATGCTGGCTCAGTGCGGGTTTAGTGTCCAATCCGACTGTCAGAAGTTATCAAGCTGCCTTATTAGGCCCTCGGACGCAGCTTTACGACTACTACCACCGAGTAGCGATACTAGCCGGAACCTACAGCTTAATATGTCATCCGAAACGATTTCTTTTTTTTCTATGATTTCTTGCCAAGCTGTGTCTACAGGGTGTAACAGAAGTATAGTCATATTTTAGGAGGTTGTTAGGGACAGCATCTTTCACTATGAAACCTTTCTGGTTCACCTGTACATTCCTCTATACCCTATCCAATATAACAGGAAACTTGACAGATGTCAATCTTAGCCTGTGAGTGAGGAATATTGCTCATAAAAATCGATTAATCAAAAGAATCGATACACCCTTTAAACATTTGAGAATCGGCAAGATGTCTAACATTTTATTCTTGATTCTTCAGTTACCTACCTTAAATATGGTTGAAAATGAAATAATAATATCTAAGTGCTAATAGCAGTGATGGCGATGACAACTCTTCTGTTAGTTCAACTGAATGAACAATTTCGATTCTTTCCGATTGTTTTGGTAACATCCCTAAAGTGTTTAAAAAGTGGATTTTATGAAGTTTTATGTTAGCATTACACGCGTGCTGCGCCCCACAGGTGGCGGACTTTGGGCTGGCGCGGTACGTGCTCGACGACCAGTACACCAGCTCGGGCGGCACCAAGTTTCCCATCAAGTGGGCGCCGCCCGAGGTGCTCAACTACACGCGCTTCTCCTCCAAGTCGGACGTGTGGGCCTTCGGTGAGCGACACACACTCAGCGCGACCATTACTATAACTTATCAAGAGCTACTTCTTCACTCAGGGGGATGTTGTGCCTGCACCTGGCCCACGAGAGCGGGGCCTTTGTGCATGTCCCCTGCGCCTGCACTCTAGTTTAGCCATCCCAACTCCAGCACAAGTTGAAGTAGGAGGCCTGGATGTAGCTGAAGTAGGTGGCCTGGATGTAGCTGAAGTAGGAGGCCTGGATGTAGCTGAAGTAGGAGGCCTGGATGTAGCTGAAGTAGGAGGCCTGGATGTAGCTGAAGTAGGAGGCCTGGATGTAGCTGAAGTAGGAGGCCTGGATGTAGCTGAAGTAAGAGGCCTGGATGTAGCTGAAGTAGGAGGCCTGGATGTAGCTGAAGTAGGAGGCCTGGATGTAGCTGAAGTAGGAGGCCTGGATGTAGCTGAAGTAGGAGGCCTGGATGTAGCTGAAGTAAGAGGCCTGGATGTAGCTGAAGTAGGAGGCCTGGATGTGGCTGAAGTAGGAGGCCTGGATGTAGCTGAAGTAGGAGGCCTGGATGTAGCTGAAGTAGGAGGCCTGGATGTAGCTGAAGTAGGAGGCCTGGATGTAGCTGAAGTAGGAGGCCTGGATGTAGCTGAAGTAGGAGGCCTGGATGTAGCTGAAGTAGGAGGCCTGGATGTAGCTGAAGTAGGAGGCCTGGATGTAGCTGAAGTAGGAGGCCTGGATGTAGCTGAAGTAGGAGGCCTGGATGTAGCTGAAGTAGGAGGCCTGGATGTAGCTGAAGTAGGAGGCCTGGATGTAGCTGAAGTAGGAGGCCTGGATGTAGCTGAAGTAGGAGGCCTGGATGTAGCTGAAGTAGGAGGCCTGGATGTAGCTGAAGTAAGAGGCCTGGATGTAGCTTAAGTAGGAGGCCTGGATGTGGCTGAAGTAGGAGGCCTGGATGTAGGTGAAGTAGGAGACCTGGATGTAGATGTCTAAAATATGCAGTAGCTCTGCGTGTTAAAATAAGCTACACGAGCGAGCTAATCTAAGTTAGCTTAGCTGAGCTAACGCGGTGTTTTCATGCTTGTGTGCAGACGTAATAAACGGCCAAGTGCGAGTCGGACTCGCGCACGAAGGGTTCCGTGCCATTATCTATAAAAAACCGCAAAAAAAATGTATGGGAGCCCCCCCTAAATATTAATTTAATTTAAATAATTATTTATTTTTTAAGTAAATAATATACTCAATATATTAAGCTAAGCTAGCGCTAAGTATCTTCTATGTTTTATATTGTGTGTGTGTGCGCTGATGCAAATAAATAGATAAATACAAATATTGTGAACATTTTAAGCGTCTACCTGCTACCATTATCAATATCGAGCAAAAAAATCACGTTTGTTATATGGGAGCCCCCCTTAATATTAAATTTCTTTTGATTTTTAGTATTTGTTGTTATAGCGGCAACAGAAATACATCATCTGTGAAAATTTCAACTGTCTAGCTACCACGGTTCATGAGATACAGCCTGGTGACAGACGGACGGACGGACGGACAGACGGACAGCGAAGTCTCAGTAATAGGGTCCCGTTTGGCACCCTTCGGGTACGGAACCCTAAAAAACGATTCCGAGAATATCTGACCATATTTGAAATAGTCTGTTTTTCTGCAACTTTTACGTCATTTCTATTCAGAATCACGAGCTCCTCTTACCCATACGGAGAAAAAAAGTGAAAAAATCGGTTAAGTGCGGGTCGGTATCGCACACGAAGGGTACCGTACCATCGTACAACAAATCAAAAGCACTCAAAACAATAAAAAGATAAACAAAAAGAAAATTTAAAAAGTTTATGCCTTCACGAGATTTGAACCGACGACCTCCGGATTGAGAGTCTACATCATACCGGCTAACCACAACCATGTGGGTTGACGCGAAATATGCTATCATATTTAAATGTGTAGTAGGTATATGTGTCTATGACATGGTTGCTATGACAATAAATAAACAGTTTCAGTCAAGATCTCCATTTTGAAATGCGTAAGTGTATCTAAACACGTCTCTTGTATCGGGGCCCCCTTTAATTTGCAATATCTCTCGTATTTCAGTATTTGTGGTTGGTGCGGCAACAGATATACACATTCTGTGAAAATTTCAGCTTTCTAGCTATTACGGTTCGTGCAGACGGACCCGGTGACAGACAGGACGGACGGACGGACGGACGGACAGACGGACAGCGAAGTCTCAGTAATAGGGTCCCGTTTGGCACCCTTCGGGTACGGTACCCTAAAAAGAGACTTTTTAAAAATGGTCAATCTTCTCGGAATCGCTCAAACTACCGTGGCTGAATTAACTAAGTTAGCTCTCTCGGTCTGCAATTGGCTACAAGACCGTCGTCCGTCCCTATCAGCGTTTCGTCAATAATCATCTCACTCGTGGCTGTTGTCACAGGCGTGCTGATGTGGGAGGTGTTCACGTGCGGCAAGGTGCCGTACGGACGCATGAAGAACTCCGAGGTCGTGGAGATGGTTCAGCGTGGACAAGTGCTCGAGAAACCCAAGGGCTGCCTCAACGAGATCTACAATGTAAGTGCACGCTGACTATATGTCGGGCATATATTACTATTACTGGGCACATCATGACGTGGCGGGTTTTAACGAAAACATGTCTTTTTTAAAGCATTTTCACTCAGCACTACGTGATGTGTTTTTGTGTTATACATGTCAAACGAACACTATTCGGGGGCTTCGGTGCGCTCGCCCCCTTTAGTCTTCACCTAAGCTACCGCAGTGGTTGCCTTAGGAGAATTTATCGTTTCATGATATTTCACGTTTTTGATGTGCCCAATTCTACGATCGGCCGCCGACATAATTATGTATACTACCCGGTCACAATATCTGTGCACCTGACCTCGTGACGTCATATCGGCGGTCTGGGTACGGTGTGAAAAAAAGTTATTTCGAGAAATCTGGAGGTAAAAAAAACTACTAACCTATTCAAATCAATTTATCATTGATGAAGGGTTTGTTATTAAAAAACAATAATTTTGATTACAAAAACATTTATTATTAAACTCAGTCACTATAAATTATTGACTCAATGCCTGACATTGTATCTTCCTCACTCTCACTTTCTGAACTCTCCGAACTGTTGCAAAACTTGAGCACTTTCAAGATTAGATTTCTTGATTCGCTGTGTATTGTTTTTCCCATGACTTCAGTTTAACAGCTACAACAATTTTAATAACAACCGAACCAGTCCAAACTTAACAGTAAACAGTCTAAACTTAACAATAAATAATAAATAAAAAACAAAACACCAACAAAGCGAAAATATCAAAATTATCGGGACGTGTATCGGCAACGAAGATGCTAACCGTACTGTCGCACCGGGGAGTGCGCGGAGAGGTGACAGGGGAAGCGGGAGAGGCGCCGCATTCCAGCGAGGTGCACAGATATTCTGACCGGCTAGCTAGTACAACAAGCGGTTGAGTTCAAACTAACTGAGCCTTGCTCGAAGCTTTTAATTCTTTCTTAACCTAAATTAGCTTTGAATTTCTGAAGCGCTTCCAGCGGTGTGATCCTTTTGAAGCTGCTAGGCCTTTGCGAGCTAAAGAGGTGATGTGATTAGTGTCCCATCCCACCCATTTCCATATGATATCCACGGTAGCATGTTAAAGTGCTACTACTACCATTTCTCAATGGACCGTACACAGGACTTATTTGTTTATGTAAGAGCTCTTTCATACACGCGTCGACAGAAGATTTTGACGCGACAAAAGTAGCTCAATAAGGGTGAAGCCAGACGAGCGTAATTTTGTGAGTCGTAAATCGCAGAATTTCGGTCGCGTAATTCGGTTTCATACTATGCTACAACTCATATTGCGACGCCCGCCCGTGTGAACGAAACAGGAGTTTTGTATGAAACCGAATGCAGCAGAAATTACGCGACTGAAATTATGCGCCTCACGACTCACAAAATTACGCTCGTCTGGCTTCTTCTCCCTGAGTCGTTTTAAGGCTGCCGTCGACTGCTGAAATACTGTACGCTCCTGGTCGGCAGGTGATGCGAGCGTGCTGGCGCCACACGCCGGAGGAGCGGCCCTCGTTCCGCGCGCTGAAGGAGGAGCTGGCGACGGTGGCGGCCGCCGTGCTCGCGGACTGACTGCGATTGCTGCTGCACCTGCTGCGCCCCGCCACTAGCGCCGCCAGCGCGACTAGCGCCGCCGGCCACGCCGCGGCGGGCAAGCTCGAGCGCAAGCCGTGCCCGCGCCCGGTGCACTGACCGCCACGCCGCGGCCCGGCTGCCCTGCGATCGACTCTACTCGAGGTTCTACTGTAGTTTTGTACTGTGACCCTCGATCGACATTCGCATTGCGAGTGCCTCCTTGTAAGCGGATATTGGTGAGCAAAATGCACAAACTGTTGATCGTGAAGGTGCAATTCGATGTCACACTGATTCGAGTGTGTCTTTGCATGGATTTGCAATATTTCTGGGCACGCACATCTCTGAAGTCGGACAGACACGTTCTTCAATTTCAATGCAATCGTGTAAATTGTTACGGAGGGATTGTTGCACTTGATGTCAGCTGGGAACACAGTTGATATCTAACGTTTGAACAGGGATCTGGTGGATAAAACAATAAGCTAAGCGGAACACAGCCTAGGTGCGGTAAGCAGGGATGCCATATGTGCTGATTTTGACGAGTAATGTTTAATCGATGTTAGAGGAGGAGTGATAAGATTAAGGGCTGGATAAATAAGACTGCTGCGACAGAGGCGATGGTATGTTCGGTGAGACATGAATACCCATACAATAGAGTGTAACATCGGATTTGTGGCTGTAACTGGGAAAGTGGTGAAGGCAGCAAACGTCAAACAGGTTCAATTTAGTCTGAAAATATCAGTAGAAGCTAGTTAGGCGCAGAGGATAGAGGCATTAGGATACCGTAAAATGGAATGTTCACAATAGCAATAATAACACAAAGCCTTTTTATTTATCACTGTCCGTTTTACCACGATAATTTTAGATGCCTGCCTGCTGCTTACTTTGTTTAATGTGGACTAACTAGTGGACTTGCAATTCATTTCATTTTACGGTAGTCGTGGTACTAGACTTAGAAATGAGGCCGACTTCCGTAGGTCGAAATAAGCCTGTGTAATAATAACACGTAGCTAATTGCATTTATCAAACGATATTCTAAACTTTATTTCGAGGAATTGTTGTAATAATGAGTCTGATCTGAATACTTAGTTTGACAGGTCACAAATGAAACAACTTCTTATTACTTACATTGAAGTTGGCTTGGAACACAAACATTTTATATGATAACATGTGCTGATCACACCAATATTGGATCATAATTATGTTGTACAGTTCACTGTTTAACAATGTATGCGGTTCCTATAACTATGAATTGCTAATTGGCTGTTTACTTGATTTTATATTTGTCACATTCCCTAGAACTACTATACTTAGCCATGTTCTGTAGGTATAAATGTGATATTACTCATTTTACATCCCCCTATTATTAAGAAAATATATATGCCCCAGTTTAGTATGTAATAATGATTGTACATAATAATAAATATCACTATTTTAGATACTAGTCGTGTATACCGATGGAAGTAAGTGTATTTAACTATCTGAATACATACAGTACTTTACGCACAAACAGTATTGTAGGAGTAGTAAATGTATTCAGCTGAGGAACTTGATTTTAAACTTTTCACTGCCTTTTATTTACTTTACGTGTATTATTTACTTTCATTCTCTCTTATCGTATTATGTGGGTAAGATGATACAAACGTGTGAATCTCATAATTTAGGATACCTACAAGATCTTATAGACAGTTGGTGATATGATAAGATAAACACCAAATGATCATAATCGATCCCTTTAAGTTTACGCCATTATGCCAGCCTTCCACTAAAAAAGGGGTAATGAGCGGGAAAGGAGCCAGCGACCTGAGCGGGCCGGACTGCATACAAAAAACTCTTTCTCAGTGGAAGGAGAGTTATTTTGTACGCTCAGCTCGCTGGCTCCTTTCCCGCTCATTACCCCTTTTTAGTGGAAGGCCGGCATTAGTTTGTGGTACTCATCTCGATTAGCGACAATTATTATTTTCTTTTCATACATTCCTCTTTTCGGCCTGCTAGTCATTTGGTGTATTTTAAACAAAAATTACAGTTTTTTGTGACAGTTATTTCTATTGAAAAGTGTGCATATCATGAAAACACATTCATCTTACAATGCAATAATTTACTGTAATGTAACCGTACGATTCTAAAATCATGTAGTATTAAGCCCGATTGTATTCCGAAGATGTTTTTTATTAGAATCAGATTTGTATTTCTAGTTTACCTACATATGTTTGTGTCTCGTATCAAACAAATTGTCTCGTAACAAACAAAAGTTTGTTCTTTACGTTTTGACATTCCACGCCATGTATTGTGTGCAAGAGAAATGCAAACCTAGAGTTGACATTGTTGTAAATATGTTTTGTGATAAATAAATCTCGAATGCGTAGTCATACCTAACTATTTAATAATGTTAATCTAAGTAGAAGACTATATATAATTTTTAAGCTTGTCTGCAGTTGTATTTGTATTCAATCGACTCAATATTTCAGAAGACAAAATTAACAGTACAATATTCTAAATATAATAATTATATTTTATGGAAAATAAGTTCGTCTAGTGTAATTTGCTTCGGAATTGTACAGCGATTAATTTGTATAACTGATTTTTAAAACTATCAAGCCAAGTAAAACAATTATTATATATTATATCGTAGTTTTATTTTATCTAATTAGTATTGTTCTAATTCATGCGGTCACGATTCACGTAATCATCAAACCTTAAAAAAATAACTAAACAGTTTACTTTGTATATTTTCTGAAAATAAAATTGCAAATAATGATTTGCTTTAAAGTAAGTTTATTATGATTTACTCTTTAATAGACATACACAGGTGACTAATCAATAGCTACCTACATGAAATCTGTTACATACAATAAATACATGTAAATGAATATAGTCATAATCAAGTAAGTATAGTTATTTATAACATAACCGCATAGTTTGAACATTCAGGTATAACACAAAATTGCATAGGACATTTGATCTACTATAGGCACACATATTTAATGTTAATAGACTAGCCATAGCCCAGTCCGTATGTATAGATAAACAATAAATAAATCATCATCATGATCATCATGTTATACAAGGTGTAAATGAATTAACGCAAAATAAGAAACTACTTTGTTATGCTAGGGACATCATTCTGAGCAACTTTCATTATGAAACCGATTTGATCAGAGCAACTTTATTTTTCACTTCTCCATGCAAACAGCTGACCCACTTAGGCCAAAATGCACTGGGAAGTGAAAAATTAAGTTGACTGAGTGATTCATCAAAGCAGGGCCCAAACGGCTTAAGCTAGAAGGCTGAATTTAGCGGGAGGCTTCGTTTTATAGTGTAGGCATCATTTAAGAAGCGAATTTACTAAATTCGGACCCTAATGGGTCAAAAAGACCTCTAAAGTTTGAAATTTTGAATGCGAAGTTTATATGGGCTTTCATTAGAACGGAATACCTACTACCTATATAATACTAAACACCCTTTTTTCGTGTATTTCAGTATTTGTTGTTGTCGCGGCATAGTGTACCACAATGACGCAATAAATATATGAGTAGGAGTATGAAATACACATTCTGTAAAACATTTCAAATCTCTAGCTATTACGGTTCGTGCTGTAGGTAGGACCCGATGACGGACAGACGGACAGCGGAGCGGACAGTCCGTTTGGCACCATTCGGGTACGGAACCCTAGAGAAGCTATTCTCACGACCCGCCTTACGACCAACGGGATGGGTCGAACTCGGGCAAAATATTTATTCAATTCAAACAAACGGAAATAATAAAAATCTGCCATATCTCGGTAACGGTGCGTCCTAGCGTGAATTTGATGACATTTTTTGGTACCCTTTAAAATTCTCCGCGGGATCCATGATAAACCATAATTTGACCCTTCCGAGACCTTAGGGTCCTTAACGGGTTCAAGGGTGTGTGTAAATGAATTAACGCAAAATGAGAAAGAATTTGTTAAGGACATCATTCTGAGCAACTTTAATTAAGAAACCGATTTGATCAGAGCAACTTTATTTTCACTTCCCAGTACATTTAGGCCTGAGTGTTTGTATGGAGAAAATTGCTCAGAATGATGTCCCTAACAGAGTAGTTTCTCATTTTGCGTTAATTCATTTACACATTGTACACCCTTGAACCCGTCAAGGACCCTAAAGGTCTCGGAAGGGTCAAATTATGGTTTATCATAGATCCTGCGGGGTTTCATAAAGAAAATGTCATCAAATTCACGCTAGGACGCAGCGTTTCCGAGATATGGCAGATTTTTATTATTTCCGTTTGTTTGAACTGAACAAATATTTTGCCCGAGAAATCTGGAATGTAAATAACTTCAATGAAAACTAAGTTTATCAGTAACATAAGAGCTCTCTTTCAATATCAATGAAAGGACTAAGGATGATGAAGATTTTTAGTGTACCTAATAAAAAAATACGGAATAGGAGGTACAGGTAAGTATTTACAAATATAACACTTTACATTATTTGTAAATATTAAAATACATTAAATCTATTGTAACATCATAAAATAACAATTGACTGGTGTTATTATGTGTCAATAACTTCATCTAATATGCGATTCAATGAACTTTAGGACTGGTGATGATTTTGTCATTTACCTGCATGTGTTTACATCTTAACTATTGTCAACTCATGTCATCCATCATTGCTATTATATGGCATCTTAGGGCGTATTCAGATAGAACGCTGGCTACCAGCGCCGACCACCAGCGCTTATCGGCGCAGGCAACAGCTACAATAAAGAAAGCAGACAGAAGCTGACTGGCGAAGTCTCTCTGCATAGCATGCAAGATAAAAAATAGCGCAGGTCGGCGCGTATCGGCGCTGGTGGGCGCGTATCAGCGCTGGTTCGGCACAAAGTATAGAGACGCGGACCGGCGCCGATAAGCGCTGGCAGTCGGCGCTGGTAACCAGCGTTCTACGTGTATACGCACTTATGTAGTCCAATGTTTCTTAAACCGCAAATAAATGTAAATCTTTGCACACTAACAGAAAATATGGCAAGTTCATAGCATAGTTTTAAAATATGCAAGTCATAACTCTGGCTAGTGAATCAGTAATCTCAATTCCAATATGACATCTGACAGGTGTTTTCAGGAACTTAAAAATAAAGATAACTCATAGTCACGAGGGTGTTGCGACATTTCACTTACGAGCTTCATTGTGATATCAGGCAGTAATCTCAACTCTCACATGTTCTCTGGAAGTATATCGGGTATCAGATAATGACACAAGTCATTCTCGGAGTTGACAAAGACCACTTTGCTCGAAGTGTTTTCATCAAGCCTGTAAAACACGGAAAATCCAGATTATTATTTTCCTGCAAGCCAATTAGTTTTTTTGAAATCATATTTAAGTTGTTGAAAAGGTATTGTGTAGGTAGGTTATGCAACATCTGGCTGTATAGTAACTGTAAGGATAATCCTTTTGTTCAAATGTAGCAAAAGAATAGGCCACTTTATGCTTCGCATGATACATAGGTAGTGGTTGAATTTGTGGAGGTTGTGAAGTTGTGTCAGAGGTCCTACTAGGGATTGCTTCCATTTTAACTGTATGTAGTAGTTTATCACTCTGAATCTACCTACCAGCCTTTAATGACAGCCCAGCAACCAGAGAAGAAAGTTGGCGCATTGGTAATCAGACAGACACCGAGTCGTTCCGGGTAGTGTCGGCTTAGCAACCAGATCAGGTTCTTCAGAACTTGGTAGTCCATGCAGGACAATGTGAAGTCTTTCAGGTCAAAAACAATACAGAGATTGTCTACAACTTCCTCAAAACATCTTTTGCTGGCTTCTTCCTGAAAAATGAGAATTAGAAAACTATTGAGCTGTGGTGGTGTAGCTAAATAAATGCAAGAAAAACGCAAATTCTTAAATGTATAATTATTGTGTAGGTATGTAGCACAAGGAATAATATTTTAATTCTGCTTACCAAGCATAACACAATGAATTTTGTGAGATCCTCTATGCTTCTGTCATTAGAACTATGATTCTTTGTCGGAATGTAAACAATGGGACGACCTCCAATATCTCGATGCCGCAGCACCCTTGCTTTAGAAGAATACTTCTCAATAAGCTCTGTATCTTTGTGGAGTTCCAAAACACCATATTCAACTCTCCATTTATTGGTTTTTAGAATTGCCTGTGAAATTCAATTAAATTCAAAAAAAATATTGACCACAAATTACTTAGTCCACCAATTACAATGACCACCAATACTATTACTTAGTCAATGTCAATATAATATTAATATTTTTGTATACTACCGCCCGTTCGGAAGTTGTGGGCTTAGGGATGGAGCAAAGAAGGGCAAGAAACAAATATAACTTATGTTACTGGGGGGTAAGAGCCAAAGCTTTACTGGTAAGGAATATTCAGGGCAGCGGCGGTACTATTTATTATACAGCGGCGAGAGGAGCTTATCAAAGTTGTGTACAATCACCTGGAAGGCACTGTCGACGTTCCCAAATGCTCGTAAGTATCTCCGCAGTGAAAAGTCGTTGTGATACTGATCTGGGTCGGCACTAACAATCACGTTCATCCTTTCCTTGAGTTGCTTCAACTCTTCCTCGTTCACAGGTTTAGGCGGTTCCGCCATCACTACTCGTTCAGTGGAACAGAATGTAATACAATAGGCAACAAAGATACTTTTATAAGTTTTATGAGAGTAAATGAAGCTCAATTCAATTTACTTGAGTCTAGCGTCAGCGATACCGAGCTCAAAACAAATGACAAGGACATGACGGACGTGTTTTTGTAGTAGGAAAATGTTAGTTTGGCTTGTGTGGATGATCGTTATTATCACTAATCAACGGATTTACTTACTGTTGATCACCTAAATCACATGACATGATAAATTAATATTTTATTTGCACTAGAATAAAATATTAATTATAATATTTACAATGAATAGGTACAATACGATATTTTCATCCATAAAATAAAGGTACCGATATTAACCGATAGCCAATTTATATTTAGATTTCAGTCGTTTATAAAAACAAGTCAAGAAATTTTTGACAGTTAGAACTTTTCATCGATGTTGCCATGAAATGACTTCGTAATTCATAACACCTAAAAGCTACCTAGATTTCTACCACATTTTATCACCTCACGACTGGCCTGGGCCCTAATTTGACCTAGCGGCACAGGTTAATGAGAGGGATTTATTTGACTCTTTTCCTGCCCCTATACAAACCTGAAGCTTTTTGTCCCTAATTAGTTCCGCTGATTGCCATTTATTGGTTCAGTTTTAATACTGGACTAATTACTTGAGCAGGTGACTTGATCTCGGTACAAGTTCTTTCGAGACTGGGAGTTCAAGTGCATTCGACGTAACTGTGATTAGGCGTGTCACTGGTCACAGGAAACCTACCTGGCCTACCTGCTGAATCAATAGGCATAGTATCCTAAGATCCGGAGAGAGGTCGACCTTCACCAATCTGTTACTGCGATGAAACTTGTTTTTGATCAGATTTTGTAAGTAGGTACCTATGCCACAGATAAAGAGTTAGGAACAGATTGGACATAATCGTTCAAACTAAAAACCGACCCTTGCTACAACGCAACAAAGTAAGTAATATTACTTACCTAAAAGCTGCCTCTCTTTCTGTTGCGTAACTCTATCCTCGTCTGAAGCGGCCCGTGAAACTAAGGGTTGTCTCTTGTGACAAATAAAACTGAATATTTACTTACTAAGGGCTTGTACACAAAACTGCGATGCGTCGTCGCATCGCAAAAATCTGCCATCATTTCTATGTAATTCGCCGAAATTTTTTGCGATGCGACGCCGCAACGCCGTTTTGTGTACAAGCCCTAACTACGAACCACTTACTATTAATAATCTAAATTTCTGAATAACATTTATAATATAGGTAGTATAGGTACCTACGTAACCTTTTACATAGTGTCCAGAAATCCTATCGACAGACAGTGACTTTTATTCATCTCTGCAGTGTCGAAACGTCATTCATCAAACAAGGTGCTAAGTTGACTTTGTCAGGTCAGTCAGGCAGGCTACATGGGCTACATGCTAAATAAATCCGGAAACGACGAAGTTATAGAAACCGCCACAATAATAGTCCGGGAGCCGTCTCCCGAAAACGAGAATGTCAAGCAGCTTGCGTCTCATGCAACTCAGTGTCACGAACGTCGTAAAGACTGTGTTCAACACTTGTGACATGATATGGAAGATGCCTGACATTCGTCTTGCTTGTTGGTTTGGTTGAGTAGGCACGTAACGTCTTCACAAAATAAAAGGCCGGTGACAGGGTCGCTGTCACGTCGTAGTAGTAAGGTTGAATTTAGTTTGGCTCACCGAGCCTTTTATTTAATGAATACTGTAGCTATAAGTTTCCTTACCTATCGATGTCTTTTGGAAGTCCGAAAAACGTTAGGCTTTTAACCTTAGAATTATTAGGGCATCCGAATGAGATGCAATAATTGAAACCCATTATTTACTCCACGCGGGTAGCGGGGTGGGGGGGCGCGAGACCGGACACGCGCGAACCGCTTGCCGCTTGGCAGAGGCAGCCCACTAAATCTATTCCCCGCCTCCCAGTTGCGTCGGAGACGCCTATGTACTTGTAGCTTTGTAGGTTAGTTGCGGAGTGTCCCAGGCCTGCCTATGCTAGGAAATACATTGCGAGTGGCTTGCCTAGCAAAATCCTAGCAAAAATTTATTTAACTTTAAAAAATAAATAGAAGGCCTTTTATATTGAGAACGCGTGGACGTATCAAGCTGGAATTTTTATACCAATTACTCACGTCTATGGTCCCCTAAAGCTGTAAAAAAATCAACCTTCTAGGTCAACGAATTCGAACGCTACGACCGCTTATGCCGTAATTTATTATTCCTACTTGTATTTTTATATAAGTTTACTTTATTCCACCAATTACGAAAGGTACCAATCTACTCTACAACTGTGATCGGAACCCTTGGCGTGCGAGTCTTACTCGCACTTGTTGACCGTTAAATAATTAAACATAAACATAAATGTTTACATACAGGCACATACATTGCCCAATTAATCATAGCCTTGCCAGGATTTTGCTAGCCAACCCACTCGCGATGTTTCTAGCATACAAAATTTGATAAAAACCATGTTTCATCGCAGTAACAGATGGGTGAAGGTCGAGCTCTCTTCGGATCTTAGACCATAGGTAGATAACTTAGAATGACTTTCGGTATTTACCACTTACTTCTGAAAATATTTTTATTTGATTTTTCTCTAAGTACATATACCTAGTATCTTGGTACATAACTTACAATGTCTTTACAATATTTACACTTTGAAGTACCTGGGTAGGTAGTATAGTAGGTACTCAACCGTAGGTATTTACAATTACGCCAAAAGGCCATTGACAGTGAAAGCTGGTAGGTGCGGAACTGTCCTGCGGAAGTCGTCGACTTCGCAGCAGAAGCTGAACCCAAAGTCAATGCGGTCTTCCTGCCAGTGCAGCCAGTTGAAGGCGGCGTTGTTTCTGCATCTGTCGGTGCAGAAGGTCAGGGCGCGAACCTCCTCCTCCGTGTAGTAGGGGTTGTTGATGCCCACGTACGCCGTGCCCAGGCCGAGGGACTCGTCGTAGACCACCTGGCAGAAGGATGTGGTTGTTTACATTTTGTTGAGTTGGTTGGTATGCCTACTCTACTTTGTTTGGTAGTAGCTAAAATCAATATAATTTTATAGGTGGTACCTCTACCTAGAATAAGTAATAGAGGCAGGAACGAACATAGTTAGCCACCGACTATGCGATAAATAGCCATAGTAAGCCAGTCGACTAGTAGATAAATTGAGCGGCGTTAGCCGTCCTGGAAACTCACATGGCTAGCAATTCGAACAATGATGCTGTCTGAGGAACATAATTTCACATAGCTAGCCATTAAACTACTATTAATAACTTAATGGTAGCTCAATGTAGCTAGCAAGTCAAGTAACGAGTCCCTGACAAGAACTCATGGGCGGCGCCAGCCGTCCCGGATGGCTAATAAGTCGAGCAACTAGTCTCATAAAGCCTGGAATTCACTTGGGCACAAGTTGTGAGACATGTTGCAGAACATCTACGGTGCGTGTTCTCGACAATGTTGGCAACATTTCATGATACATTTTCTTTGTCAACACCAGTAGTCTTTGTTCTGTTCTGTTTGTTTGTACGTACGACAGTTCTGTTTGTTCTGCGACACGTAGTTTCGCTGCAATGTCGCGTACGACGTCGTGGAACAGAGCGCGACCAGTACGTTACGTAGTAACTATTTATTAATCTGTGGCTCGACGTCGCGGTCACACGTATTAAGGTGCGAACGCACTAGGCGGAACTGCACCGCAGCGGCACTGCGCGACACGTCGCGTCATTTTTTGGTAAACCGCACTTGAACTTCAGCGGCGCGACATTTTTGCCCGTCATTCAAACAAAAAACGAAAGAGATAGAAAGAGGAGAGAGGGGCGGGGGCGTGAGGTAGCGTCAGTTTTGCCTAGTTGCCCAACTTTGCCGCGCAGTTCCGCTGCAGTGCAGTTCCGTTGCCGCGTAGTGAGGTTTGCTCCATATGTTTGCCTTGAAAGAATATTTTGTCGCGTCGTGTCGCTCAGTTCCGCTGCGGTGCAGTTCCGCCTAGTGCGGTCTTACCTTTACCCGTTCGCTGTAGGTTTGCCGGTGCGTGGGTGGAAATTCCACCCACGCACCGGCAAACCTACAGCGAACGGGTAATAGATACAGTGTTCATCGACATATTCCGCGACAATTTGTCTCCTAGTGAATGCAAGGCGAACTCATGGGCGGTACTAAGTAGGTAAGTAGGTAGGTACCTACCTACAGGTACTCAGTAAGTAGGTGGGTACCTACCTACAGATAGGTAAGGTATCCCGGAATCTTGGGACATTTAAAGCAGAGATTCTAGACACGTAAAGTGAAAGTATGTATACACAGGACGGTGTAGTGTACTATCTGTATCAAACAAAAATCAATATTTCTTGTCGACTAAGCCTGCAATTGTGTAGGTAGGTACCTAGTAGGTACACGATATTACGATTCTTAGGTACCTAGAGGTAGATCGAATCTGGTATGTAGGTAGGTACTAACCACTGCTGATTTACCTAGGTAATTAATTAATTTAGGTCGGTAGGTACTTCCTATTTTATCTGTGGTACTTCCCTACTTCTGCGCCATTGGGAATTTGCCAACAACATACATATAACTTAGCGCACCCGACTCTACGTCAGATTTCCATTATAAACCTGAATAATTAGTAATTACCTCCCCGCCAGCCAACCTCCTACACAATTGTAAGTAGGTACCTACCTATCTTGACTTGGGGCGCTTTTACTTGTAATAATAACCGGCTAAGTACGAGTCGGACTCGCGCACGAAGGGTTCCGTGCCATTATCTATAAAAAACCGCAAAAAAAAAATGTATAGGAGCCCCCCCTAAATATTAATTTAATTATTTATTTTTTAAGTAAATAATATACTCAATATATTGTGAACATTTTAAGCGTCTACCTGCTACCATTATCAATATCGAGCAAAAATGAGCAAAAAAATCACGTTTGTTGTATGGGAGCCCCCCTTATTATTAAATTTCTTTTGATTTTTAGTATTTGTTGTTATAGCGGCAACAGAAATACATCATCTGTGAAAATTTCAACTGTCTAGCTACCACGGTTCATGAGATACAGCCTGGTGACAGACGGACGGACGGACGGACAGACGGACAGCGAAGTCTCAGTAATAGGGTTCCGTTTGGCACCCTTCGGGTACGGAACCCTAAATAGCAGCAACTTACGACTTGCATTTTTGCACTTGTTGCAGTTGTAGCACAGAATAATGTAGAAGTGTTTACTGTTTAGGTACACAGCAAATTGCTTTACTAATACTAGGTAGGTACTATAGGTAAGTACCTACTTGATATTTCTTGCGAGGATCAAGCAAATTCAGCTACAAAACAAACCTGCCCCCCTAGACAAAGTTAAACGCTAACGCTGCGAAACGAAACGATAACTTTTTATGTAGGTACATGCGATTCACAGATGCGATTTGACATTTATTTTGTCTTCGCTAAGGTGACGTCACGTATCGATTTCAAATGTCAAATCGCATACCTAAAAAGTTGTCGTTTCGTTTCGCTATCCTTAGCGTTTAACATTGTCTACAGTACTGTTATTTTATTATTAATTTCAACTACCTACCTACCTCTTCGACCAAAATATATTGATCGAAGACTTACCTACTTTACCTCTACGCGCTCCTGAGAAAAGGGGCTTTGACAGGAGCACAGAAGAGATAATAGTACGGACGACGAAGTGATCCTAATTCCTTATTAGGGTTCCGTACCCGAAGGGTGCCAAACGGGACCCTATCACTAATAAAGCGCGCTACTGACATGCCTGATGCAAGGGCAACCTATGGTGAAAAAATGCGATATGCGCTGGAGTTATATCACCATATAGGTACCACCACAATTGTCGCAATAAACGTTTTGAGTTTGAGTTTGAGTTTGAGCAGCGTCGATATAATGATCTCACTGTTATTAAATTAAAATTCTATTTTAACTAAGATAGGTACCTAATATTTATCAAACACAAATGTTAGATGTAAGTTAGCTTTTAAGACATTGTAGTGCCCTTACAGGGTTCATTGTTGGATATAATTTTGTAAAAGTGTACCACAATGACGCAATAAATATATGAGTATGAGTTTCTATACTCACTCACACACAGCAGGCGGCTCCAATTTAACACACATTTTCACCCTAGGTTGCCCCTGCAGCAGGCATTTCAGCTGTCCGTCCGTCCGTCTGTCTGTCAGCGGCAGCGTGCTCTATCGCACGAACCGTAATAGCTTGAAAGTCGATTTTTTACAGAATGTGTAGATATTTCTAATGCGGCAAGCCGGCAACAAAAGCATAAATACTGAAATAGGTACATACACGAAAAAAATGGGTGTTTAAAATTAAATAGTTTATTAAGTCAATTTTAAAACATATATATTTTTTGCTATTGCGCCTGATTTTTTTTAATAGCAAAAGACACAAAATGAAGATTGAAGATATTGCCGTTTAATTACCTGTCAAGCGATGCGGATATATATGTACGATGGTGCGGAAGCATGCCGTGTGCGAGTCCGACCTGCATTTGACCATTTTTCCTTTCGGGGTCAGGCCCTGGCCCCCGATTCTCGCGCTATCGAGATCATCTCCCCAGTCAAGATATCAGTTTTGATACCGCTTATATATGCGTCGAAAACGATCTCGATTTATATTTATATTATCGATCGAAACCGGGTCGAGATATCCCGGTTGCTCGAAGAGCTAGTCGTAAGAATACCTTATGGATATTACGACCATGGAAATGATCTCGCTAGCGCCAGAATAGCCCCCCTGTTTTATCCCCTCTCACCTTGTAGTAGTATAGAGGGACCGGCAGTTGCGGGTTGTTGTTGACGTCAGAGTGCAGGTAGATGTCTCTGAGAACGTTGTTCTGGTCCCGGAGCTGCGAGACTCCGAAGGTGCCTGTGTAGATCTTGGTGCGGTAGCCAGCCTCACCGATGCGTGCGCGCAGGTCCTGAAAGGGTTGATAAGTAGGGATAAGGGTTGAAACAATAAATACTCAAGCATATAAAACGCTAGGTTTTCAAGATAGAGTAATTTCAAGTAAGGTAGTGTTTGTAAGGTGTACAGCAAGCTTGTAGGTCGATCTTGGTTTCGAGGAGAAAAAAAGTAGAAGATACGAGGGCGGATTGATAAGTATCCGAAATTTTTTGTCCTCCTAGCCACTTTTTCAAATTTGGGAACAGATGGAAGTCACATGGGGCCAAATCTGGCGAATATGGCGAATGGGGCAGTAATTCAAGGTGTAACTCTCGAATTTTTGTCATCGTAACTCTAGCCGTGTGAGCCGGTGCGTTATCTTGATGGAACAAAATTTTTTTCTTCGTCAAGTGGGGCCTTTCTTGTTTAACTACATCGCTCAGCTTTTGCAACAGGTTTGCATAATATTGGCCATTTATTGTTCTTCCCTTTTCTAGGTAATCCACATAAATTACAGCCTCTAGCATCCCAAAATACGGTTGCCATCACTTTGCCAGCGGACAACGTCGTCTTCGCCTTCTTTGGTGCCGGTTCGCCACTTTTTGTCCACTGCTTGGACTGTTCTTTAGTCTCTGGCGTGTAGTGGTGGATCCAAGTCTCATCTACTGTTATGAACCGACGAAGGAATTCATTGGAATTCCGTCTAAAGAGCTGCAAACACTCCTCTGAAATATTCACTCTTCGTTGCTTTTGCTCGTCGTTCAAAAACCGCGGCACCCATCTGCTTAGACTATTAGCCCATCTGGCACAAAGCTTTTTCATCGACAAATGCTCATGCAGTATATGAAAAATGCGTTCTGACGAAATGCTTACGATCTCTGCTATCTCCCTAAGTTTTAATCGGCGGTCGTCTAGTATAATATTTTTTATTTTACTGACCATTTCCGGCGTAGGTAGTCACCTCATTTGGTCTTCCAGTACGGGGAGCGTCATTGCAGCTCTGTCGTCCTCGTTTGAAATCCGCGACCCAGGTGTGGACAGTGGTGAACGAAGGAGAAGAGTCCCCTAACACATGATCCAGCTTAGTTTTAATTTGAGTTGCCGTTTTCCCTTTTAAAACATAAAACTTTATGACAGCACGGACCTCCGTTTTCTCCATTTTCATAAAAATGGAAAACCGAGTCACTTCAAACCTTTATATTTTTTTAACAAACAAATGAATTATGATAAAATTATGTTTATTGGTTTATTGGAACCGCAAAAGATTGTCAATGAAGTTTCTGGTGAAATTTTGTTTTAATTTCTTTTTTTTTATTGTGGTTTCGGATTCTTTTCAACCAGCCTGGTATTTGCCAATTCAGGGCCGAGCTCAATGTGTTAACTACCAAGAAGTATTTCTACCTGATATGGTTCTGGTGGGCAAAGCTATATCTTTAAAGAGCCTACCTGCTCCAGCCAGTTCCAGTTTCCAGCATTGAACGGCTGCCACTGAGGAGCAGCGTTGACGAAGTAGAAGCTAGCCCTCTGCCCAGTCGCGTAGATGAAGTCAGTCTTGGCGGCCAGGTGACCACGGGCCATGAACTGGGTGTCTGTCACGTATTTGTCAGCTAGCTCCTGCCCGACGATGTTGGCAATGCTGATCTTCTGCTCGACCTGGGTGTAGCGGTTGTTGATGGCGACGTCGGGGAAAAAGCTATCGGCTGGAGAAGAAAGGTTACAGATTATCCCCCTGACTCCAGATGTTCTAATCGTTGTGGAAATATAATTTTTGGACTAAAATATCAGTAGCTCAACATACTAGGAAAGAATAGTAAAGGACCGATAGAAATCGAGAGGCCTTAACATTGAGTAACAAATTAATTTGACTACGTAACTTACTTAATACTTATAAAGGTAAAGGCCAGAAAGGGCCCGGCCGCCTTAAAGGTACCCAGATTTGTGACGGTGGAACAATATGAATAGATACGTAATATTAAAGTACAGCTTACTGTTTCAGAAAATTATTATTATGTATATTACTCGTCGTACCAGCTCTTTAGCCCCTCGTCTGTGACAGTGGCTGCTATGGGCAATTAACAATTAAAATATAATTCTTATAAAATTACCCACTGACGAAAGATTAAGAACCAAAATAGCAACCGATTTGTATTAAGTTCCTGACTCCTTCTAGTAAAACAGAAGTAAAGCGACGTACCCAGCCAGCTGGGTCTCGCCACTCCGGTTTGGTGAATGGCGTTCTGGGAGTTCTGCTCGTACCAGACGTACAGGACTTCGAGCCGGTTCTGGTCGAAGCAAGACCAGTAGAGCGGGTAGAAGGTGCCGTCAGCCACGAAGCCAATCCTGAGTGAAGAAAGGTGTTTGTTAATTTCGATGGGCTTAGATGTTGACGCTTTGTTATTAGTGTTATTACTATCATCTATAATTATCAGTGATCGGAACAGGTAGAGCTTATATGTATACCTAAAGAGTCAAATACTGGTGTGGAACCGAGGCGGAAAATGGAGATGACAATATTTTTTTGGGACAATTTGTCCCGGTTTCTTAATTTGTTATAATTTGGTTTGTTTTTTTTTTTAATTATTTTATATTATTTATTTATAAAATCATTTACAAATTTAAACGATGTCCCTAAACCAGGATAAATTGTCCCAAAAAATAAGTTATAAGGAAGACTTTTTGGCTCTGTTCCACGTTCTTTAGACACTTTAAATAAGCACCTTATCCGATCAGTAATTTGCATTTTTTTATTTTAACATTTAATTATTGTCAGGTCAAACTGTCCCAAAAAAATAATGTGCTAATGAATCTCCACTTTCCGGAACAGGGACGGAAAGTTTAGGCATTTTAGCTCTCTCTACCTATTCTGATCACTGATAATTATGGTTACCAGATTTATTAATCAAGATCTAGTTGAGGTACTCATCGGGACATTGCACTGTGATTACTGATTGATTACCTACTTATTTCGTGCGTCATACATATCACAGATACTATAATTGGTCATATGGAATAGGTACAATCGTAGGTACATTTACCGACCACTGCTTGACCATAACCAGCCAGACCATAATTAACAGATAACATAGCGTAGTTAGTATCCTACCTATTGAGTCTCTGGCTAAAAGTGGGCACAGTTGTGCCACCACCCCGTATGGAAAAAAGCGTGAAGCTATGTTACGTAAATTAAATCGATTAGTGGCTCTTGGCTGTTTTGCAATAGTAGATTGTTACACAAGGGGCGTAAGTGAGCTATTCCCTAACAAGATCCAATTTGGCTTCGCGCCCGTGCAAAAACAGCTCGCATAGGGCGCTAACAGATCGAGCGTTGCCGAGATATTTAATTTTATAAAGTTCGAGGGCGAAATAGCTATACTTACTTACAAACCGAGGTAAGCATTCTACTATACATCATTCATGCGAGGTAAATAAAACATTTATAGAGGTTTTACCGGCAAGGTGAATTTGTCATATTTTAGGGAATTGTTAGGGACATCATTCTGGTTCAGTTTCACTATGAAACCCATTTGATCAGAACAACTTCATATTTCACTTCTGAACCATTACGCAGCCACTATCCAGCATAGTGAGTACGTCATGTCATGAGACCATTACGTCCCACTATCAAGTATAGTCTGCCGCAAAGTGGTTTGAAAATGGAACGATTTCTTTAAACAATGTAATGTGTTGGAAATGCCAACTTTCACGGACTCTTTGGACAGCAGTAAAACCTACTTACTGAGCATGAATGATGTAAATGTTGTTGCATACCTGATGACTAGGTTGTCGTTGTAGCATCTGTCGGTGGTGCCCTCAGCATCGTGGAAGGCGTGGGCAGAGCAGGTCAGTTCGCCGAACTCGCCGTTTCCGTTCAACCATCCGGCGCCAGAAAAGAGGGAGCCACTGACACAGGTGGCATCCTATAAAGATAGAGTGTGGTCACGTGCTTATAAAATACTAAAACGATCCGGATTGGAGTGACTAGCCCAATCACGAACAAAGATTCGATAGAAAACTACCGAAAAGCCAAATGTCAGTGATTCTTATTCTTTATGACATAAAATATTTAGAACACGTTCTCGAAAACGTTTTACGATCTCGAAAACGTTCGTGATCGAGGCCCAGAATATAAATATTTACAACCCGGTAGGTATACTAACAGCGGAGGTCACGGAGGTCGCGAGGTTGGGGTGGGCGATGGTGCGTCCGGAGCCGCTGCAGGCGACCCTGACTCTCTCGCCAGTGTTCAGGTGGATCAGGCCGGAGTTGCCGGTCGGCTGCAGGTAGTCCCCGTCATGCAGGTACACGGGCTGCGGCTGCCCGAGGTCGCCGTTCACGCGGATCGTGCAGCCTGACACATCGTGACAAATAACTACAATGCTACATGGATTTTTTGGCACGTGGCCAAGGGTCGGAACTAACGCAATCAATCCAATCACTCAATCTATCAATGTTGCAGTGGCGCCCACCAGTCAGTGTGCCAAAATCTAGTGCCGAAACATCCATGTAGCATTGTACCTTCAGTCTTCCAACGATCTTTTGGCGCGTGAGTGATGTTTACAGGGGGGCGCCACTTCTGCGCACCTTAATGCAACAGACCTGTCAAAAAGCGTTAGTCCCACCTGTCACCGCAAGTCAAAACATCGTTGGAAATCTGTACATACAGTTCTGCAGCACTCCAACCTTTCTTACGATTCGAATCACATACCGTTGATACATCACCATGACAATCATTTTCATTCGAATACTTCATGGTTATTTATTTAATCGTATGGCTCTAGTGAATAGGCTACAGGGGAATAATTAAAGAACTAAGCCAGTTGGCTGCGTCAGGAGGAAATTCAAACAGATCTCGGGGGGGTCCACTGTATGATGTCAAAGGGCAGCGCTGAACGATGTGCTCCATGGTCTGTATTTCTACCCCACACTCACACATAGCACTATCTATCCAACCTCATACCTTCCCTTCGAGCAACACGGTAAAGTCCGTAGGAAAGGCCGCGTTCCTCCAAGTACCTTCCTAATAAAATTCAAAGCCTATAACGGAAAAATGACGTTCCGGACCGTCATCGGTTCATAAAGGGTTAATAGGTCGGGTAAAAAGTCTTTTCGTATTTTGTGTGTGTATATTTGTAACTAAATATCTTTGGATGTAGTAATTGTATCTGGCTGGTTTTCAGGTCGTTTAAAAAGGTTATACTTAGGTATTACAAAAAAGGAATAAATATAGTAAAATTTTGTTTCTGACAATTTTTCATTTGTTTTTCTTTTTGTCAAAAATGAGTGAATCTAATGGAGAAATTCAATACATTTTAAAGTTGTAGAAAAAAAAGGAAGACATGCAACGATGGCCGTAAAAAATATATCATGTTTATGAACCTACTTATAGGTACAGTGTCAATAAAAGTAGCACAAAGTTGGTTTAAGCGTTTTGAATCCGGATTTTTTTAAGTCAGAGATGCACTTTTTTTTTTCTACCCGTTACGGTCTTCACACAAAATACGAAGATACTTTTTACCCGACCTAATTAAGATTTATTAAGAGTTCATTTAAAACGGTCATGGTATTTTCGGAAATCAAATTAGGCACCTAATCAGCACTGATTAGGCACCTAATCAGCACTGATTAGGCGAATAATGAGCACTGATTATGCACCTAATCAGCTTTGGTTGTAGGTGGGAGTACGGGCCTATTTTACTCTTCTTCCGATGTCTGCTTCAGAGTCGTGTCGTATACATAACAACGCAATATGTTTATGCGGCATTTTCCCTGCTCGCCACATTGTTGTATCTTTAGAGCTTCTGTATGTTGAAAACGGAAGTGATAATTAAATCTTGTCACTCTTGTGTCATCTGTTAATTATGACGCGGCAATAAACAAACGTTAACTTAATTCACCCAGGTGTGTAAAGTATACTAAAAGTATACCTATTGCACCTAGGTGAATTAACCCAGATGAATTAAGTATACGTACCCTTCTAGTTAGGCCCGAAATTACAGTCAAACAGACACAGATTTTTAAGCTAAACCACTTTTATGCATGCTACATTTTCGTATCGATTAGGTTGTGTTATGTAAACTCATGTGAGATTTGTTAACAAACAATAAACAGCATAAGCACCTTGTAAACTAAGACTGATTAATTGAATTTGACAGACGGAGCAGCATGATTCAGTATAGGAAAGGTCCAGGGAGGGACTGCTGACTGTAGCGGTTAATCCTCCGAAAGCTTTTCATCGAGCTTTTGGCGCGCGGTGACATAAACATAAACATTTACATTCAGGCACATACATTGCTTCTGGCCCCACACTAGGGTACCCTGTGTCGTGGGAACCAGAAACAGCAACAGCTGAAACTGACGCTTGATGACCAATGAGGAATGAAAGATCTGTGTTGATGACAGGTTCGTTGCAACACTTCTGCTCGTTCTACTGGCCGGAAAAGAAAAGTATTTGACTTTAAAATTAGGGGAAGTTATGCTTTCATCCCTTACAATCTCAGACTAATAACCCAACTTACTATAGATGTTTTCAGACGTCTTGGTGTCACCTGTCATGCAACCTATGGAGGGTTTCTTAAAGGAAGTCAGAGGGAAAGCGCCCCTCTGTAAACGTCACTCATCACATGATCGTTCTACAGGCTAAAACGATGATGATATTAAAAAAATGAAACTAACCGCTTCGCTCGACTCCAGCAGCCGACCGGTTGGCCAGATGAGCCTCCTCGATCCCCAGCCACATGTCGAGGTATTCCTCGAAGTCGTCTTCGTTCAGCACCATGGCCAGTTCTCCAGGCTCCGGGAAGTTCATGGGCAGAGCCCATGTCACTGCCAGCACGAAGCTAGCCAGTACGAGACCTAGGCGCAACATTGTCACCTCTTTGAGCTCTCGACTGTACGGTTTAAACAGTGCTACTTCTTGCAGGACAGTGTCCAATATTCCGAGTAATCAGCCTATTTATAATGAAAGTGTATCAGAAATCTATAAAACAATAATTAGTATTAGTTTTGATCCAATCACAGATGTTATCCTACTTTGAGTTTGATAAGCCAGCCATTAATTTAATCGTGCTATGACTAATTAATTCAGTCCGGAATTCATTCAATGGCGAGTTTAATAACCCGCTTAAAGTGGGCTCGGTTGTGGCTCTGCCACCCCGTATGGGAAAAGGCGTGACGCTATGTTGTGTTATTTATGTAAGATGTGTTAAAATTCGAGAATTTGGTTAGATGTTTGCTAATCAGACTTACTTATGTGCGGGAATGGGACGATGATTTGAAGCGCCTAAATAGAAAGAAGTTAGAATGACGATCCGTAACGTTTAAAGTTGAAAGCGCGATTTTATAGAGCTAAGAAATCCATAACATAGTGTTTTTTAGGGTTCCGTACCCGAAGGGTGCCAAACGGGACCCTATTACTGAGACTTCACTGTCTGTCCGTCCGTCCGTCTGTCTGTCACCAGGCTGTATCTCATGAACCGTGGTAGCTAGACAGTTGAAATTTTCACAGATGATGTATTTCTGTTGCCGCTATAACAACAAATACTAAAAATCAAAAGAAATTTAATATTAAGGGGGGCTCCCATACATTTTTTTTTGCGGTTTTTTATAGATAATGGTACGGAACCCTTCGTGCGCGAGTCCGACTCGCACTTGGCCGGTTATTTTTATTCTACAACAAAAATTGACGAAGTTAGGACCAAATTACCTACTAGCAAAGTTTACTGACCGGACGACCGCGACGGCGCGATTGCTTGTGAAGTTGTGACGTCACAGTGACGGTCGCCGCCACTCAGCCGTTGGTAGCGGTATGGCGCGCAGTGTTTTGAAACGAATAAAGTGTCCAATTTGTGTCCTAAGCTTAACTATGTATAAATATTGTATAGTGCCGAAGTGTACAAATGCTTAGATAAATAAGCAGCAACCTTACCTTTGTAGTTTCCAACCACGGATCTCAGCGCTGGTGAACTTAGAATGATTACCTAGGTAGTCAAATACCATGAAAGAATCCACTTTTGGTAGGTTATCTGATTGAGCTTGCACAAAACCAGCTTCTATTTTATTAGTACTCGCATTAAATAGGTGTAGAGTTACATACAACACACGTTATTTATATAAATATCGGCCGACTGCCGAGTACTGCCCGCGCTCGATCGTCCACGGTCCCGGACACACTGCCTTTTAGTGGAAGGAACGCATAATGTTTATTATAATTAATATCTTCATAAGTAATGGTCCGATTTGGATAATTCAAACTGTAATGTCATTCTTATGTAAAACAAAATAACTAAAATAACAGTTCTAATGAATTTGCTACAACTTTACTGATCCTCATTCCTTCCGACCTTTATTATTTGTATGTAGCTGACGGCACTGAATGGTCATCTAATTATATGTTTAGCCTGCACTTGTTAAATTCCAAGAATTACTAAGTTTATGGTACACTGTTATTCGTACAACCATTTGTTAGTTAATTGATAATGTATTTTTTATCGCTTTCACGTGCTAAACTAAACAGACAATGGGTGGGTGTCCCAAAACTCAACGTCAAGCGGGCACCAGGTGAAAGCTGGGTCTGGTAAAAATAAAATAAAAATTCTTTGTGACTTGGTTCAAAAAATACAGGCATTTTTCAAAATTTCTAAAAATCGGCCCCCTTTTTCACGTTTATGGTCACAGGACGACAAACTTAGCAATTTTTCTACAATTTTTTACTAACATGACCCTAAAGAACCGTAATATTGATGACAGTTACAAATTGAGCAGATAATTGCGGCAGGTTGATAAACAATTACGTAGTTTGGTAGAGTCGCGGTTTATGAAAATTTTGTAAGCCATCATTACGAAAAAAAAACTTACAGTACTACATGGCCTCGGCATGCAATGACACTTGCCTACACCTACATACACACCTATATAATTTAATCTTTCTGTAAACGACGACGTTACAATTTCAAAGCAAATAATAATGTCTATGATATGATAACTAGAGACGATTATAATTATGCATTTATTGGCATATTCCATATATATTCATTTGCATATTTAGCCCCTTTTCCACGGAAGTTGCATATTTCAGCAAATTTTTGATACAATATCACATCACATTTACATTGGAAACATTCATAATTTTTAAGTAAAGTTAAGGTAAATTGTAAATTACATTGTTATATAAATTTTGTACTTGATATTTTAACAAATACGATTGTTATTGTTGAGTAATAATAGCTTTTCAAAATGACAAACATTTAAAATATTTTAGAGTTTTTATCATTTTGCATATTTTGACTCTCTTTATGAATTTTCAAAAAAAAAAAACAAAAAATTCAAAAATGTTTATTGTTTAACAGATACATTTACATAGTGTAGGCTGTGAAGCCTTCTTTTAAGTATAAAATACCTGTATTAGAAGACTTCGCTCCCTCGTTTCAAGTCTTTTAGTTAAGTTAAACAATTAAACTAGTGGCTCTGTGAGCTGTAGACCTCGCGAGTATGTCGGTGGGAAAGCTGAACTGCTAAAACACATAAAAAAAATAACCCAAATAATTTTCTTTCAATAACACATACAAACTTATGAATGTACCTGGTTACGTACATGCAGTATGAAAGTAGCCGCACCAATAACTTTGTAAACTACATTTCGCGATCTTTTATACAACCTATTGACTTTTTACTAAAATTATATAATCTGTTTCACTCTCATAGTCTTTACAAATCCAACGACACCTCATTTGTTAATATCCATCGAGCCGTTTGGGTTGTAGCGATTTTTTTACATTTTAAAACCCCATATCTCCGCCATTTTGAAAAAAATCAAAAAACTGGCTCGAGTAAAAAATTTTATTTATTTTTTCAACCTGCTCACAAAATTTCACGAGAATCGGTTCATAAATGCGACCTGTAGAGGAGAACAACCGGACATACAAAAGCATTTTTGCCCAAACCTGAAACGGAGACGCTTCGCTCGCTTCGCTCGCTCATCTGTTTCACTCTCATGGTCTTTACGAATCCAACAACACCTCATTTGTTAATATCCATCGAGCCGTTTGGGTTGTAGCGATTTTATCTCCGCCATTTTGAAAAAAATCAAAAAACTGGCTCGAGTAAAAAATTCTATTTATTTTTCCAACCTGCTCACAAAATTTCACGAGAATCGGTTCATAAATGCGACCTGTAGAGGAGAACAACCGGACATACGAAAGCATTTTTGCCCAAACCTGAAACGGAGACGCTTCGCTCGCTTCGCTCGCTCGGTCAAAAATAATGATATTAAAAGTGTTGAAAACATATAGCATGTACGAGACGATTAAAACCCAGTGATACATTTATTTTAAGTTGACAGGGTTTACAATAATATTTATCACTGGCTCTGACTTATTTTGGGATTGAAATATCATCCGTAAGTGTGTAAGGGTTTGTGTGTAGGGTGTGTGTGTGTGAGTGTGGTGTGTGTGTGTGGTGTATGAGGGTGTTTGTGTGTGTGTGAGAGAGTGTGTGTGTATGTGTGTATTTAGCAGTTTTTCTTGCATATTTGCAGCGTTGCATATAATCCGGTCTCTATGATAACATTTCGATCGATATCATTGTCATTATTACTCAAATATTGTAAGTACGCACTCGTGATTTTAAATCACTTTCACACACTTATTCAGTACTGAAAGCCGTAACAGAGAATGGCTCGCTCGACTTTGCGATATTTTATTTGGGAACTATATTTTCTGTCCCCTAAATATTAGACTCTGATCACCTAATTAATAGATTGGTTCCCAAGAAATACATGTATAGACTACTTAGGACGCTAATGGGCATATAAAAGAATAGTTAGTTGATGTGATCCGTATTGCACTGGATGAGGAATTATAAATCGCGACATTTTATAGTTTCTTAGTAAAAAAACAAAAATTCTTGTTGAAATGACTATGACTGCGGACTCTGGTCACACTCGATTGTCCTACTGAAAGTATATTATCTTATCCTATTTTCCCTATACTATAACAAACAACAAATAGAGCTGTTCTTGTGAACTCAGACAGACCAACCCCGAAAATATCAACAGACTGAGATATAATATTAGGCCGTCCGCTGCGTTAAGTAAGCGGGCGTCAGTCGCGGGCGCGGGTGTCCGTCGCGGGGACCCGCGCCGTGCTCCGTCGCGGACAAATTTACCCGTCGCGGGCGCCCGCGACGGACTCCCGCCTCTCGTAGCGCCCAGTACAGTTTTGATCGCGCGGATGTACAGTCGATATCATGGATTATTTGTTAATATACTACCTTGCCAAAAGACGGCGTAGACAAGAGCGACGCAAACAGCGAAAGCCAGCGACACCCGTCGCCCGCGGGGCGGGTATCGCCGCCCGCGCCGCGTGCGACGGGGGACCCGCTGCACGCAGGGCTGATCTATGAGATTATAAGAAACAGCACGCCCCGCGCGGGCGCTCGTTCCGTGTACCCGCTTAACGCAGCGGACTGATAGCCCGCGTGAGCGGCGCGTGCGTCAGCAAGTTAGTGCGCGCGCACGGCTCCAGCAGCAGCGGAGGCCGGCGGCGGCGGGTCAGCGCCGCCCCAAATAGAAGCTTCCGTTTAGCGCGCTAACAGCAGCGGCGCCATTTTTACCACCGACAGCGCGCCAACTTATAATTCTGACGTTTCATCCGGAAGTCAATATACCAACGCTCATTGGCGCGCTTTTAGCATCGGCACCATTTTACGGATGTCACTAAACAAAATCGATTGGCGCGCTGTCAATATTATTGAATCTATAAATTATTGACAGTAAGTACAATAAAAATACTAGAAATATATGAAGTAACAATAACAAGACACTGGTAACTTCGACAATTGCTAACAATTCTGAGCAACTTGAATTATGAAACTGATTTGATTAGAGCAACTTTTCACTTCCCAGTACATTAAATGGCCTGAGTGGGTCAGCTCATTTGTATGAAGAAGTGAAAAATAAAGTTGCCCTGATCAAATCGGTTTCGTAATGAAAGTTGCCCAGAATGATGTCCCTAACAAAGCAGTTTTCATTTTGCGTTAATTCATTTACACCTTGTCGTGCATCGAATTAAAACTTTCCAGGATTTTAAGTAAACATGTGAGTTTGAGTTTAATAATTTTACGAGTATTTTACGGGGTGGCCAAAAGATTATTAATAAAAAAATAATTTTTGGACCACCCAACGCTATATCTTTGCTTTTCGCAAACCTACAAGCTACCTATTTGGATTTACACATCTCCGATGATCAGAATTATGTACACAGCCAAAGTATAGTACTCCTCAAATACTGTACCAATATTGTGTCAACATCCGCTGTGACTCAATATTGTTACTTCCGGTCTATACGAGTAGCTTGCATGCTTACATGAAGCTGAGTGTCTACATAGACAGACACATGGAAAACTAGTATGATGATGGCAGTGAGCACTTATCCAGTGGAGAGCGCATAGATACATTTTCCTTTGAAACACAACTCACCAATTTACGGGCGGCGGCGGGGGACGAAGTAAGAGAGCTGTGATTGGTCAGCCACTGCGAAACTGTCTCGCGGCCCGTCATCGCACATAGGTTGCGTATGCGAACGTTTGTTGATTACAACAAACGTTTGGCGAGCCGCATTCCCTCGCAGGCGCAGTCAATTGGATATATAGTCTCTGGATGATGGTAATCGAATGCAAGCGGAGCCGTGCGTGGGAGTGCGGACGGCGGCGGGGCGGCAGGCTAGATGAGGGCGCTCCGTGGGCACTGGCCGGAAGTGATAGGGTTAGCGCCGGAAGCCTCGTTACCCGTGACTTGATCACGTGACGCATTCGTTTACATTAGCCGCCGGATGCTGGCGCCCGCCGCCGCCGCCGCCGCCGCCGCGCCGCGCCGCTCAATCAACTGTGGAACCATTATAATTATAACATTACGTACCCTAATATAGCGCCGCGCCTTCTCCCATACGGTGTGGCAGAGACACAACTGCACCCAATTTTAGCCAGTTATTTGATACTAAATTTTGCGTGACAGGGGGCTTTCCTCAGGATGTTTTTCATCACACCGCACATAAAGTAACTCGGCTAAAATGTCAAAATGATCTCAACACTTTTAACATTGATTTATTTACCTTATTCCCACATAATCGTAAAGCTTTTGGAACTACATAATTTTATTCCGCTGTTTGGCCTTTTTTGGTTTATTGGATTAATAGACAACAATATTTAGGTAAGTACAGACGACACAGACGTACAGACAAAAGGTACAGACACACATTTATTGAGAAGATAAAAAAATGGGCTTCTTTATGTCGCAATATTTCAAATGATGCAACTTTCCACCCAAGCTTTTAAGGTTGAAATAAAGCTCTCCCCCGGCCACTGGAAGCCATATATCGCTGTAAGTGTTTCTGCTATCCGCCGCTATTTGCCTCTGTACTGGCATTATTATTCTTATTACACTCATTTGTACAGGAAGCTCAGAGGGTCAAGCCTTCATTTCACCTGAAAAGATAATCCAGACAAAATGAGAGACATTCAGTTAGCGGCTTGTCTAAGCGGGGAGTCGGTCCTTTGCACAGGAAGCGGGTATTACCATTTTTTAGGGTATCGTATCTCAGAAGTAGAAACCCGTAAAGGATCACTCGTTTCTGTCCGTCCGTCCGTATGTCACACACATGCAATTTACTCAGAACATATTGGACCGATGAAGTTGAAAATTGATACACATATCAATATCTGTGTGTGACCCATATGAAATATGGGAGCTACTTTTGGAGGGCCATACGAGAAAAAAAACAAACAAATATGCCGTGTGACATATCAAATGAAAGCACATGGTATGAGGATCTTAAATGTAATTTTATAATATTTTTTTAACTTATTTTGAAAAAGTTGTATTCGATAATATGACCGATTCGCATGTCATCAAAAACTCTACTTACCGAAGTCCTAAAAATCTGAAATTTGGTATGCAAGCACATGTTTGCACCCATATCCCATAAAAACTCCGAAATCTACAACTTTAACCCCTAACCTCCTAAATCTAGGGTGCAAAGTGTGTACGAAAAACTTAATTTTAGGGTATTTTGTTGGTGTTAGTCCTATTGTTGTATGAAACCATCTCCACGCGAGTCCAACTAGCACTTGCCAGCTTTTTCAAAAGGTGTTATGATTCGGGATTAGTTTATGGATTGGTAAATTTCGGGATTGGTAAATTAATAAAGAAAAAAATACATTTGCGGACTACTGCGGGCCATAAAAGTATTCAAGAATTTAGTTCTTAAAGTAAAACATGCAGCAGCCTTTTTAACTGATATCAAAGGGGGTAAATTCGGTTGTATTATTATTATCATAATTTTTTTAATATTTGTTACCTCGAAACTGGTATTTATGAACCGGTTTATATCTTTCTTTGTATCACCCAGTAGATATGTCCCATTTTTCAAAAGCTAGGATTCGGTCCAATAGTTTTCTGTAGTAGTAAGTATTCTACGTGAAAAAAACTGTTAACACCGTATATTTTTTATCTGGATGACATTATACATCCGGGTAAACATCATCAAAATCATTTTCTTGTTATTAGGATCGTATATTCGTTTAAAGTGTGAAACACGTGTGTACTTCATTGTCAGGAAACGGATTACAATTTGTTTGCCAATCTATCTATGCCTTTGCTTGAATTTATCGGCTTAGGTTTAAGCAATCAGCAGATATAATGAAATATAACAACCAAAAAATCGTAAGTACTTACCAGAATTTAATCCCCAATTTAATATTAAATTATCATCAATAAACGTAAAGTCTGCTAACCTAAACAAGGCAAGTATCTTCAGAATAATCGCTGAGCTACCCAAAAAGGCCACGCATGCAGCAAATATGTACTCGCATTTTATTTTAAAAAAATATCCAATTATGTTACACAATTTTATGCTATACGACCGCTCGGACCGAGTGCACTCGGACGAACTCATACGAGCTAGCTCGCAAGTGTTGTGAGGCGCCCGATGCCGCCCAGTCCCAAACCAGCCGCCCCGCCGGCGGCCGCGCCAGTGACCGCCCGCCCCTCGCGCCCCGCGGCGCCCGCGTCTGTGTCGCTCGACCCTACGCGGCCCGCCACCGCGCCCGCGATTGCGAAACCCACTGTGCCGCCGCCCGCATCCGCCCGCCCTAAGCCGTCCGGACAAGCCGCCGCCCAGCCCTAGCCACGATCGCCACCGCCGCCCCGTCGGGTGGCACTGCGCCGAAGCAGCCCCGCCAGCCGCGCTATCCGCCCCTCATTGTTGAGGTCCTTCCCAACTGGGCCGACCACTTCCGGGCGATAGCCAGCGAGCTCGGCCGGGCTCCCAGTGCGCGCGCCTACCAGAAGGGCGTGCGCTTCACTCCCTCAGCCGACGACGAGTACCGACTTGTGTGCTACCTGTGTAAGTTGGAAAAGGACCAACGAGTCCCGTGGTTCTCCTACTCGCTCGCGGCCGACAAGACCCAGAAGGTGGCGATCCGCGGGCTGCCTTCCAACACCACGCCGGAGGAGATCATCGCGGCGCTTGCAGAACTCGGTGTGAAGGGCGAGTACTGCAAGCAGATCCGGGCGCGCAAGGGTCGCCCCGGCTGCATCTTCCACGCGAGCCTGCGGAAGAACCCCGACCGAGCCCCCGGCGCTGTATATGAGATCACGGAGCTCATGTTCATGCCGGGGGTGAAGATTGAGGCCTGGCGCTCTAAGCAGGGCCCCGCGCAGTGCCAAAGGTGCCAGCAGTTCCGCCACTCGTCGCATATGTGCCACCGCCCCCAGGCTTGCGTGCGTTGCGGCGGCCCTCATTCGGCGCGTGACTGCCCCCGCCCGAAGGACCAACCGCCGACGTGCGCCAACTGCGGTGGCCCACACACTGCCAACAATGCGATGTGTCCCGTGTTCCGCCAGGAGGCGCGGAACAAGAAGGCTGGCACTGTGGCGGCGGTCGCTGCTGGCGCCACCACCCCGGCTGCGGCGATAGGGCAGCATGACTTGAGTCCATGAAGCCTCACGTCGACCACGTCATCAGCCAGGTCAAGGTGGCACGCGCCAAGCTGCGACCACTCCTTGACTCCAGCCTCCCTCTGAGGGTGAAGCTCGGGATCTACAAGACCTACGTGAGATCCCGCCTCACCTACGCGATGCCGGCATGGTATGTCCTGTGCTCGGAGACGAACAAGCGGAGACTCCGAGCCCAAGAGAACCTCTCTCTGCGTACCATCGTCGGCGCACCCCGCTACGTGAGGAATGCGACGATCCAGAGGGACCTCAAGATGGAGACATTGGACCAGTTTGTCCAGAGGCTGGCGAAGGTCATGTTTGTGCGTGCGGATGCCTCACTTCATCCGCACATCCGTGACCTGGCGCCGTACCACGCGCGCCCACCTGACCGACGCCGCCTGCCACGAGACCTGGTTGCTGAGCTGGCGACTCCCTAGAGAAGACCCCCCATCCAGACGATGACCAGCCCGTAAGAGCTACCCGATGACCTGTCCACAGGAGTGGACAGAGGCGATCCCTCGGGAAGAGGTCCGATGACCTGGCCCCGACTCCCCACGCCCCAGAAGGGGTGCGTGAGAAGACCTCTGACTGACTGACTGTTTTAAAAAAGTCATCCGAGTGCGCTCGGACGAATAGAGCAGCGTCCGAGTCCACTCTGATCGATGTCAATATCCGAGTGCGCTCGGATGATGGGTTTACACGGTACGAGTTGCATCCGAGTAGTCATCCGAGTGCACTCGGTCCGAGCGTACTCTTATCGTGAAAACCCCGCTTTTAAGGCTGAGCTTCTTAGAGCATATCAGATGGTTTCTGCGCATGCAAGGTCATTTGTTCAAGTTGTTTGGCGTCTATTATAGCGACGGGTGGGAGGGGTGGGAATAAAGCCGCGAGACTCAACTAATTTGCCATCAATATAATATACTTGGTTATATGCATAGATTTTATGGCAAACGTAGTGATATATTTGGGTAGTAATGTCACATTTTGCTGGTTAAAATTTGCTGCTCGCGTGGCCTTTTTGGGGTATGAAAAGATTTTGTAGTGCAGGCATGACTTAAATAGCCTGAAAGATTTTGGTACAGATTTCGTTTATTTGTACATATTATATATTTTTTGGATGAGGCTGTTTGGGGAAACGATTGTTTTTTTGAAGGTCATTTAATTTCATCCCGAATTTATCTGTACAAAATAAAAAGTATATGTATTTATATCTCGCTACTTTATCTCGTGCTGATAATCATTATACCTGAACGAACATCTATAAGAACTCAAATTATATGTAAAATATTTAATAATCAGACCGGATACGAATCTAGATTAGATATCTTAATTTATTAGCGTGACGTATTATTACCCGATATCTAGAATTATGTACCTAAATGACAATACAGATAGTGGGTAGGGTGTGGTTGAAAGTGCATTGTACTGCATCAAAAACTAATATGCGTAATAATGACGTCATCGTTAAGGCGCCTCACAAATAATAATAATAATAATTCATAATAATTTATAATTTAATCAGGTAAAAAGTTAGGCACATGGTTGTATGGATCCCAGTGTCCTAAACTAGGTTTATCACCTGTATTTCAGGAGGCAGGGCTCTTCCATTATTTGGTCGTTCAATTTTTGAACAAATTTATAATAATAAAAAACCATCTAAAGTGTAATTTATGATATAAAAAAAAGTAAAAGTAAAAATTTCGTTTATTTGCAAGCAAATGTACATCATAGATGGAATGCCCTGTCCCTCAAATTAGCGTGAGCTGTGTCTTGAGAGACAGTTTCTTCCCAATAGTAGGTTATCAATAACTATTACATTTTTGAGTACGGTTCTCACTTTAAGGCTAAATTAGAATTTTAATGAAATTAAGGTAAGGAAAAGGAGAAAAAAAATATGGGGAATGATATATGTGTAGTGTAAGTGTGGGTGTGTGGGGAAGAGAATAAATTAGGGGTGCTTTTTTTCATGTGTATTTCAAGAAATACTCAGAAAATCGTAATCAATTTCTGGTATATGTAATTTGACTATATAATCTAGGGTTTTCATGTTGGAAAACGGGTCTGGATAAAATCTATGATTTTCGCGATAGAAAATAAATCCAAAGTCAACTCTTTTTTCCAATATTTTTTCCTATAATACCGCAGTAGTAGTAAATATGATATTTCTATTAATTAGTAATACTTATGTGGGAAATTGTTGTTACCAGCGATTTGAAATATGAAATGAAATTCCCTGAAATAGCTTATTTTTTATGTATTTTTTTTTCGTTTTGGCGTTTACCTTGATACAGATTAGGTGCGATTGCTCAATTGCCATCCCATTTGCTCCTATTCCCGAGTAATATTCGCTTCTCACTTCCGCAATCTTCGTTGACTTGGGTTTGTAATTATTCATACCTAGCCTTAACGCAATTTTATCGATATTGTGACAAAAATTGCATCTTAAGTTTTTATCACATAATGCCTTAAGGCTGAATTAGGGATGATTTATATTTGAACGGTACCGGCCCGGGGCACGGTTTTGAGACGTTGCATACATTTTGTATGAAGCAGTTTATGTTACACAGTGCAAGATCCGTGCCCGGCCCTTTCAAGTTTTGATAGCATGTATGTTCATTGTAAACGTCAAGTATTGGAGACAGGAAAAAGTGACCGAGTACTTTACGACATTACATGGGCAGGGTAATCATGACTAATAGGGTACAGCGAAGTTAGTGGCATTACCGGCGAATAATCGCGGTATAAACCGACGACGGTAAAGTTTGGTGCCATTTGCGGCATTAACCGACCGGTAATCAAGCGATTAAAAACTTTCAGGGAAAGGACCGAACACACCAAAACTCTGGACAATAAGCTTTATCGCTGGCCCAGACAAAATTAAAGGATTTAAACCACTTTCAGTCGAAATTCAGAGTAGCAACGTTTAATATTGTATACTTTATTATGATGGCGTTAAATGACAACGGTGGGTGTAGGCAGGGTGTTAAAAAGGTTAACGCTCATGGGCATAAAAGGCGTTTAATAAGTTAGCTGTAATTTATTAATGTAATAGACCGTAAAGTTGGGCCGAGTTTCACCAACACCGGTCGATATTGCAAGTTAACTTGGCGCTTCGCTAACCCAAGGGTTACTTCTATAGTTAACATTATGCCCGGGAACTGGGATCTACAAAGTTGTCAACTTGAACTATGAACGTTGATGTGACCCATTGAATAAATAAACGAGCCTCGATGACTAATTTTACGACTGCTATTTTGCCTGCTAAATTATTTTGCGGAGCTCTATTTTCAGTTAGGTCTATTTTTAATGTAGCAAACATGTATTTTTTGAAAACAGAAATGCGGTATTAATGTAATTGGAAATAATATTCAAAAAAACTTTGATAAAGTTTGATTTTTACACTGCTAAACGTCGAATTAACAATAATCTCGAGTAAAATTTGACATGTCCATACCATACCATACGGAGCAAACAAATTGATATCAGATAGTTTACTTGAGTCGATTCCTAACCGGGGCGGGGCGGCGGCGCGGCGGAGGCGGCGGCGGAGGCGGCGGCAGTCGTATTACTTATATTCCGCTGGTGTTTAGTGACCCAAATACTTAGCCGAGGCTTTTTTAGGGTTCCGGTCCTTAAAAGGAAAAAAAGGAACCCTAATAACACACTTGATCACTTTGTTGTCCGTCGTCTGTCCGTCTGTCCGTCCGTGTGTCTAGACCATTATATCAAGAACGCGTGGACGTATCAATCTGAAATTTTTATCAATTGTTTAGGTCTGTGGTTGTTTAATTGAATATCACTGTGAAAAAAAGAACCTTCTAGTTACACGTGTTAAGCTCTCCAAGTGTGATCGAACCCTTGGTGCGCGAGTCCTACTCGCACTTGACCGTTTATTTCTAACAGCAGCGGCAGCGGCGGCAGTGGCGGTTGGCACATGAGCCTGAGTGACAGAACGCTAAGCCAGTTTACAGCCGCTCAAAATGTATACCTATTTTTTGTCGGCTTAACGTATTCCAGTTTGCTGTACTTTTATGGCCGTTCTACACTCTCGCCGAGACAACACGAGACATGCCGAGACGGAGAATGTAGAGGGTACCTCTCGCCGCGCTCGGGGTGTCTCGTGATGTCTCGCCTGCTCTCGCTCCGGCGGCGGCGGGCGGTTTTTGGGCCCGAGTCAAAGGGTCTCGGCATGTCTTGCGAGGAGCCCGAGAGCATTGCCCTAGAAGCGGTGAGAGTGTAGAGAGAGCTCTCGCCCGAGACATCACGAGACCACTCGGCGAGAGTGTAGAACGGCCATTAGAGTGTACCAGTTACATAATTATGTACAGTAGCCTACTTTTTTTAGCAACCTGTAAAAGAAACAATATGCAGCGTCACGCCTATTCACAACCTGTATTTCATTAATTTTTAATACATATATCACAGTATTTGTAATGGCGTTATCTGATACTTACCACAAACTCGCAGGGCTTGCTAATGGGGGGTCTTAAGTTACTAAGGAATTAGTTAGTTACATCCGCGAGAGGGTCAAGAGGTCAGTTAAGGCCACGATTCTGCTAATTTATGGTAGACCCTTCAAACATTAAATGCTAACGACTTGCGATTCGTGAGTACCCGTGCGGCTTGTGCACAGCCTTCCTAATAAATCAAGACAGCGAAAAGACAACTGTCTATTAAGAATGTCTCGGGCCGAACCATATCATACGTTATTCTGAGTGTTCTATTCTGTATTCTGAGTGAGTTTCTCTGCATCTGAGTTTAGTATTCCGTCTGCACATGTGGTAGGTAACGGTACAAGTTTAGTCGAGACAAATCAGTGTGTATGTCCGGATAAATAATACTATACATATACATACATTTATTTAAAAAATCTATACCATCAATCGAACTGTGTTTGTCTTTTAAAATACCAGTCGATCGCGTTGCGCGCCTTAATTTTATCATAAACCTAAACTAATTAGGTTTTTGAATAAAAACCTCGATATTCTTAGGTTAATAATAATTATTAAGTAAAATTTTTGTCTTCTTCCGGTTCTTGATCGAAAGCCTAGGTTTTTTAACAAACCCCTGCTTTTATCAAATATAGGTTTGTAATATTTAACATGATAACAAACTTCTTTCTATACGGGGTGGCAGTTGCATTACTATACCCTATCCAATATAACAGCAGACCTGACAGATGTCAATCTTAACCTGTTGCTCATAAAAATCGATTAATCAAAAGAATCGATACACCCATTAAACATTTGTGAATCGGAAAGTTGTCTAACATTTTATTTTTGATTCTTCAGTTGCCTTAAATATGGTTGAGAATGAAATAATAATATCTTTAAGTGCTAATAGCAGTGATGGCGATGACAACTCTTCTGTCAAGTTGGCTGTTATATTGGATAGGGTATACGAGAATATACGGCTATGTTACTGGGCTGACCCGTAAGCACACAGTGGTCTTATTAAATTACAATGAACTTCAGATTCGAAGGGACCGGGTTTGGATTAACCCCTGGGATGTGAGTAGGGCACACATCGGCTCTTAGGGCTCGGCCCCGGATGTCTTAGTAAATAGTTGTTGGTGTAGTTAGTAGGTGTTGCCTCGTTAGTCGTTACACACTTTGTTTGGGACGTGAAAATAGACATCCCCTTTTATATTAAATAAAAAAAATCGCAAACGATTAAGGATTGGCATTATCTGTCGTAGACATATCGTTGAACTGGCCATATCATGAAACGGCCAAACGTGAAATATCATAAAACGATGAAATATTTCAGGGCAACCACTGCCGTAGCTGGTAAAGACTATAAAGGAAGGGGGTGAGCGCATTTATTACACAAAAAACATCACGGAGTGCTGAATAACAATGGTTTTAAAAAGACATGTTTTCATTAAAACCGGCCATATCATGTTATGGCCAGAAATGGCTTGGCCATATCATGATATGACCAAATTTGACGATATGGCTACTACATACCTATCTTCAGAATTCATTTTTGTGTTCGATAGGGCTTAAAGAGACTGTTTGGAACAGGGCCTGAGTGTAACTAACTATCTTCTCGCTGAAAGTATCCAACAATTTATTTCGTGCCCTTTTCAATTGTCTCGCCTTTATCTTTTTTTACTTTGCAACACATATTTTCACGTTTATTTATCTTTGTGCTCAGATGTACAAATAATCTTATTGTTTACTTACAAAATGTCGCCTGGACAACTACACTCGGCGTGACCCTCGTCATTTTGATTTACTGCAGTTCTCAGCATATTCGTACGTGTTCAATGTTAACAAAGTGTTGTACCTGGGCTCAGCCAGGCCTCCGTCACTCAATGTACTCGCGCGCTATAGTTACCTACCGCCCGCGCCCGAGATCTCGGGCGCCCGCCTATGGCCCGGCTGATCAAGTCAGTATGGTTGTCGCAAGCCAAGCGCACGCACGTTTTGAACTGTGTTCGTATCGTACCAGTATCTGCGATGCGAGGCAGCCCTGCGATTAGTGTGAGATCGCGCGGTGCGAGGCGATCACAACACTGTACGCTTGAGCATTTAGGCACATTTTAGCATGCAGCGGTTGCTGACGCGACGGAGTAGGCTATTATAGCAGTAGGTATTGGAAATTTCCTACTGAGTGAAGTATCTGTTACGTAGTAACTATTTAGTAATCTGTGGCTCAGCTTAGCTTATTGCGACCAAGACGATTTTAGTTCCCCTGAGTGTTAAGTCTATGTTAACTATCGACTTGACAGACGCACTTATGTTACTATGACAAGACGAAAATCATACCACGAGGAGACCACGCGACGGTCTCCCAACAAAGCCTGTATTTCTAATAAGAATGTTTGCGACTTTGCCACCATCACAGTGCAAATACCAATGTGGTCAAGCTAAATCCAGCTGCAACTGTTTATTTTATTGCTTCATCGTTAATTGAATAAATATTTGAGTCTGGGTTATAAATAACCTATAGACCAAATAAAGTTGGATACTAGGATCGTCTGAGTACTCTTTAGGGTTGCCATACGTCCCGTAACACGGGACTGTTACCGTATTTGACTATCCCGTCCCGTATTACTAGATGTCCCGTATTTAAATAGGTACGAACGGTGGGGGGGAGGGGCGTGCGTCGCGCGCATGCAAATGATTACACCTGCTTTGCTCGATTTGCTAGCCTGTAAAATTAAGGGGTGGCTGACGCCGTCCTATTAGTTCTTCCTATACCCATGTGACATTTCCGAGATGGCTGACGCCGCCTTAATGACTTGCTTGGCATGTGTGGAAAGGATTGCTCCTGCTTCCAAGATGATCCTGATCATGAGAGAGTTCTTACTTCGACTCGCACTTATGTGATGCGATTTGGGCATCGGAAGAGAAAACGTCCCGTATTGGTTCCTAGCTTTTATGGCAGGCATCTCTAGTACTCTCTGATTGCCTCGCTCGATACGGTATGTACGAGTAATATACAAATATATCTATCGAGAGTAGAGCTTCCTGCACATGTGATAAAAGTTAATACACGTGTGTGTAAAGTATATATGTTATATAAGCTTACCCGTGTTGTGGAAGTTAATTTACAACTGGTATGCTGGAACTATTTATAAGTATTGGGAAAATAAATGCCCTAATTAAAATATTTTTGTCGACCTACGACAGTTTGCCACATAAAAGTACGAGGTACTATGTTTAGTTCAGTTTACCAGAATAGGTTAGGGATCATTCAACAATTACGTGATCACCGGAAGGGGGGGGGGGTCGGGTGCTTGTATATACATCTGATGAAACGGGATTTCCCCTGCTATAGACAAACTGTGGAACAGTGTGACCAGATTCAGTATTTTTATACTTTTTCGGCATATTTTATCGACTTTTCCAAGCATCAGTATTGTTATAGGTATATTGGAGGAAGTAAGTAAGTATTTTGGGTATATTTTAGGTAAAAAGTTATCAAAACTGTAACTTTATATTCTTACCTAGCATTTTGACAAAATGACACACCCTCTTCCCAAATTTAGGTCATTTAAGACCCATAGAAACGTCTCAGTGCTAATAAACAGCAAAATTTTAAGCACGGACGAAGATGACGTAATCAACGCGAGGGGGGGGGGGGGGGGGGTTAAAAACAAAAGATTACGCTGTGATCACATAGGGGGGGGGGGGGGTTAAAAAAACGGCCAAAAATGATCACGTAATTGTTGAACGATCCCTTAGGTTCGGATGAGGGAGTGTGTGAAGGTTCCACACTCGCACATCCGAGTCTGTGTGTAGTCTATCGAACTTTTTCACATTGCATCGTTCACACGTCGAGACTTGTCGTGCCCCCGCCCGCCCCCTCACCCCGCCCGCCCTAGCAACCCGCCTGACCTGTGGAGGAAGCTAGAAGCCACAGAGTTGAGGGTAAATAACCAACTTAGCGGGCCATCCTCCCAGACTTGTCATCAACTAGCAATTCGCAACTCTCTGTACAATTACGCGTCACGGCTCACCTCACTCTGTGCCCAGACAGTGTAAGCTATAAGATCACACAGGGATATCAAAGTAACGTGACAGTTATATTACTCTTCCCTTTCTTTGTAATTAACTGTTCTGTCATGCCTAGGATTGCCGGAAGAAATATCTTTTAGAGGTAAGCTCGCCTTTGTACTTATGTTGTCACTAAATGTTACTTGTTTTATTTATTGTGTGCAATAAAGAATAAATGATATAAATTTCGTTGTCCAAGAATCATGGGCCACGGGCTATGGGGACAGTCTACACCAAATAAAGTTACATATAAACTGAATACATTGGCTTAAAAAATGTAAAGGAATAATAGGATAGACGGGATTATTTGCATTAAATTACGAAGCTAACGTTCCACATTCGTTTCGCAGTGTGCTACGCGGAATAATTACAGCTACAGCCGCCGGCGGAGTTGTACTGCTACGGGCGCGGGGGGCGGGCGGGACGCGGGGCCGAGCGCGAGCGCTACGAGATGAGATAGCTCTACCTACAGTCAGGCGTAGCACGTAGACCGCGTAGCACGTAGACCGCGTAGCACTCGCCAATTCGTATATAGATTTTTATATGCACAGACGAAACTATGCAATAAATTCATTCACACAATAATACTTTTGGTAAGATCGTTGGACTATTAGAAGTTTACAAAATAATAAAACTTAATTGGAGAAGAAGAACACGGGCGTTGACTATCACTTGAAATGTTAATACCTACATTATGTGTATAGAATGAATGACGAAGACACTTTCTGCGAAAATCAGTTCAATTAATTATTTAGTCAGATGAAGCGTCTTGGGAGCAGACAAACTTCAAAGCTCATCGTTCACAGGGTGTCAAACTAAAAGCTCCGCAAGCTTTGTAATCTCAAGGAGTAGAAACTCGCCGCTGCCCCCCGGGGGGTGCGGGGCTGTGCTTGTGCGTCACTCGTGAAGTTCTGTTCATCAACTCTTCCGTAGTCTGAATGTTTAATCCGCCGGTATTCGGTGCCCGGCGGTACTTGTAGCTAATTAGCTACGAGCTCAAGCTAGACTGTAGTGTAAACATGGCGCTGAACTGACTCGGCCATGATAAATTGATAATATTAGCCGATAAAATGTGTCATCAAAAGTAGAGAAAAAGTCTACTACTTACACAGTATCCCTCAGAAAATAAGCACGGTGGCCTGATTTGATAAAACTAAAACATTTATTCAAGACTTGCTAGGGACTCAAAACCTATAGGGTACTTCCCGTTGACCTAGTGACTAGGTCCTAGTCATTAGTGAAATTTGGCAAAAAACATGGTGTAGCAATCCGAAAACAGAGAACTTAAGTTGCTTTAAAAAACTGATTCGGTCAGCCGGACCCTCAGTGCGCAAATCCAACTCGAACTTGGTAGGTATATTTAGAGAGATATCACCGCCCTAATACCATTATTCTGTCAATGGATATTTTTCCCATGTCCGTTATAACGAGCGTGTATATTTAAATATTTATTATATTTTTTTCTTAATAGTATGTAGTAGTCGTAAGATAAGATAAGATAAGCTACATTTACATAATTTTTTCAGTGTTCGTAGGCGTAGCACAGCGTCGCCTGTAAAGAAGCAGGTAGCTTTGAAATTGCTTTACTAAATCTATTGTGAAAAGTTATACAAAAGGTTCCTTGTGATTTTACCACCGTAAGAAAATATTAATTCAACTTTGCAACAGGGTTACTTATGAATTTGCTTGACTTTTAAAGTTGAAATACGGTTTGCAACTTGCAAAGTTTGTTGTAGGTAATTGTAATTTCCGTGGAGCTGTCGTATGAAATATAAAGTGATTAGTAACTTAGGTAACCTTAGGTAACATTACTAAGGTGAAATTAATGCAGAACTTTTAATTAGGTATTTCAAGCAGATGAGTATTATTGAATATTTTTTGTCACTTTTTGTGCGTGTGAAATGTCAAAAGGCCCAGATAAACAGACAGATAAACACTATCTGAGGAATGAGAGGACGACCCCAAGTCGCAATCTCAGCCAGGTTTATTTCATAAAATCACTTTATACGAGATGTGCCAATATGTCGCGTGTCGTAATTCTTTGAGATAACATTTTACGAGAGGGATGAGGGGATTTAATATCAGAGAGAGTCGCAGTGCCGCGAGAAGAAGGCGGCACGTGCTGTGCATTCCACCCTTCTCACCTTGTCAATTCAATAAGATCTCACTGGAGTCCTAGAAAACCAACCAAGGTACGATGGTATTTTGTAAACTACTGATAGTACAGTCATTATAGACTTTGACCCGTGAATAAATGTAGTGGATTTTTCCTTCGTGGCTGTCTCGGGGTGTCACTGGGAGTGTAAATTCAAAATGGCGACCAAATGATGCTTTTGCGTAGATTCGAAAAGTCTTTTTTTTTTTTCAAAAAAATCGTTGTCGCAACTCTGCCCAGCGCAGTTGTGGCATAAGACAGAACATTTCAGTCCTGCCTTACGACACCCACATGTTCCGCCGCAATTCTTTGTGCATTTGCACGAAATTGTGTTCAGCAGCGATTCCGGGGCGGGTGCAGCGGTTGTTGTTAGTGGTTCCAAACCCCTCGCACCTCTCGTCCAACCCCAATTTGTGGCGTCCAGCTCATTTCCAAGCCACATTTGCACCTGCAGATACGACCTGACGTATATCAATCGACGAACTGACGAACTGCGTTTCAGGTTAGGTAGATATATAAAGGGCGCATTAACCGCCACCTCCTTTTGTTCGCACAGCTGCCAATCTGTAAAATCGAGAATGGCCGAGTTATTCAAGAAAATGACCCCCCCGAGCCAGCCACGAAGGAAAAATCCACTATATATTTATTCACGGGTAGGGTCGCTTTTTTGGATATAATGTAATGACTGAGCTAAGTATGATATAAATTAATTGATAGTGAATGCTTCTCCGTATTTTAGTGTGTCTACGCTTGCTTCTCACGCAGCTTGCAGCTTGTTTATCTACCTACAAACGTTTTATAGGTTTTGAAAAACATATTTCGATTAGTCCTTCTGACCCTCTAACCTTACCTGTATGAGAACATTTTACGACGGCGACTATGTGTGGATGGAAGTGCTGAATAAAGGGCTATAACGCGAAATGTGCAACATGATAGTTAAATTATATCTTAATTAATAATTTAACTATCATGTTGCATTTTTCGCGTTATAGCGAATTATGTTTCTCTGGGTAATAAAATAACACAATAATCGTGATTAAACTTTTACTTATAACTTCGAAATTTTGTACACTGTACCCGCAAGTATCATCATCAAAGTAATAAAGAATTCCGAAAGAAGAAAAGAATGAATGCTCTTCTAGCAGACGTTTGATCTTTTCAAATATTCGGATTTCTTTAGTGAGTACGTACATAAATAACAAGAGGATTCAAGTGGATTTTTTTCAAGACATCGAGGGATTTGACTGTCTGTCACTGAAGCAAGCTATACGAGGATAAAAGAATCTCGTATGATAGCTAAAGGTAGGTACCTCTACCTATATAGATAATGGCTGTAGGCTGCAGGTATTTTAAACACGACCAGAGGGAAATTATCTTTACGCGTGTTTGTAATGCAGACTCTTTCAAAACAATTTGTTTATTTATTTATTTACTTATCCTACGGTATTACGTTATAATACAAGTGCTTGGTGGTGGTGCCGGTGAAGAATCTGAGGAAAGATATGATAGCCAAAACAAAAGAAAGATCACGCTTAATTTCTGGTGAAGAAAACACAATGGGTATAATGAATATACACTGTTCAGGTAAATATTCTATTTTGGTCTCTTTTGAACTCCCTTTCTTTTAGTCTCTCTAAGTCTATTTTTGTTGCAATAAAGCTAGCGGTATTCATTGCGTTAGTTGTGAATGGCGTGTGTCGCGGAAGGTGTGTGTGAGTGACAAAATCAAACCAAGGTTTGTGCAGGGCGTGTGTCACTCCGCTCTTTACCTGGAAAGCCACAAGTAGATTCGCGGCCCGGCTGCGCGGCCCGACTCAGTGGGCTGCCGAAAGCCGCCCGGGTTGCACGTGCCGTTCTATCTAGCCCCGCGCGCCCCGCGCCGTGTAGTTAAAATGAAGGCGAAGAAATACTGCATGCTTTGTTTGATGACGTTTAGTCACTGCACTGCGGGTCTAGAAAGAGAAACGATTCGCTCTCAATCGCCCCGTCTTTGGCTGTCAAACGAACAATTTCGACTGTCAACTGTACTAGGTTTGACAGTCGAATTCATTCGTTTGACAGTCAAAGATGGGACGATTGAGAGTAAATCGTTTTTCTTTCTAGACCCGCATGCTCCCCGCATGAGACCCGCAGATGAATAAAGGTCACTGTCCTACTGACTGTCGATAGGATTTCTGGCCATTATGTAAAAGGTTAGGTAGGTACCTATACTACCTATATTAAATGTTATTCACAAATCTAGAATAATAATAGTAAGTGGTTCGTAGTTAGTAGTTATGTAAATATCCAGTTTTATTTGTCACGAGACAACCCTTAGTTTCACGGGCCGCTTCAGACGAGGATAGAGTTACGCGACAGAAAGAGAGGCAACTTTTAGGCAAGTAATCGAAGTGCGGGCGCCGCGCTACACAGCATGAATTGTACTTTGTTGCGTTGTAGCAAGGGTCGCTTTTTAGTTGAACGATTATGTACAGTGTCCAATCTGTTCCTAACTCTTTATTACTCTTTACTCGTGAGTGTAAGGAAGAACCTCTCTTTGGAATATCAACCTTATTATTGTGATAAAAGATTTATTATAATTATATTTGCACTTTCCGAACACTGGTTTTGTACTGGTGATGTGCCGGCAACTAAAGCGAGGATTTTTCAACGAATCGAGGTGGGGCGGTAGATGAAACGAGAGTTTTGTAGAATCGAAGTGGTGGCCAAGCGGCGGGCGGCGGCGGCGTGGCGCGAATTTGTCTATTTTACGTAACATTTTCTCTATTAGTGGAAACAAAACTACTTTTTTTTGTGCACTTAGTGAAAGAGGCCTGAATTTTTACCTTACTTTGAAATTGAGGAAAGTCGGATTCGACTTGAGAGGCCCGTGAGGGTCAATACAAAAACGCATGAAAGAAACCAAACCATCCAGGCAAAACTCCCAGTATATCAATCGTACAAATCTGACTTCAAATAAATAAAACACATCATAGAAGTAGGTAATTTATTTATTGTTCTTTTCAATGTACTCATATTTATACGTTTAAAATAGTGACTTTATTGAGTGCAAAAATAAGTAGGTATGTACTTTTACAATTAAATAAGTGCTCTCATTATATAAATTGTTCATTAATAAGTAATCTATAAAGAACACTTTAAAAGGATTAACAATATATCTATTTTGGGGTCGTTCGTAAAGTCTTAGCTTAGGCAATGGTAGGTAGAAGATATATCCAAAACTACTATTCCATACGAGGAGACTAATTAATTGTTCATAAATAGAATCGTCTCTTACTATTCTGATTGACCGATATATTTCCAATTTAATTAAGAGTAGGTACTAATTGTATGTCATTTTGTAAAATATGCCTATGTTAATATAAATTATATCTATTACCTTTAGAATCACTGAAATATTAACAGAATAAATTAATTATTTACAGCTAAAGTAGGTAAATGCCAAGGAGTAATCTTGTATGGAGAAAGTGTTTTTTTTTCGTGCGGCCATTTACCTCTAACCTATTTTTCTAGTGCAGAATAGTGTAACGAATAAAACTTAGCATGACATGTATACCTCTACACTCAGTCCGGACTGACTCAGTCAGGAACTCAAAGTTTGTAACATTTATTACGTTTTTGAGATGTTTGGTTTCCTTGGGGCAAGTTAAGTGTGCAAACGTAATTATAATCATAGCGTAATCATGGCTCAGCTTGGCTCGGTTATCCGGATCGATCTTTGAGGTTAAGCAACACCAAGTGTGGTTGATTTTTGGATGGGTCAAGTAAAACGACGCTTCTGTACTTCGGAGGTCATGTTAAATCGTCGGTCCCTGCTGTGTAACCTCCGAAGTACAGAAACAGCCATCTAAGTTTCTCACTCAACTCATTCATTAACGTAATCTTTATTTATAATTGTTATGCTATGTATGGCATTTCACAATTTGTATTACTATTTTTTTTCATTTTACGTTGTAAACTGCTGTGAATCAACTAGTAAATATATAAATAAATAAGTAGAGGTATACATGTCATGCTAAGTTTTATTCGTTACACTATTAACGTTACACTAGAAAAACAAGGTTTGGTTAATGGTCGCGTGAAAAAAAAGGCACCACTATTATTACTCATTGTCCTTTAAATGTGTTTTAGCTTTTGTCCACTAATAAAATTGTAATTATACCTAACAGAATTTCAAACATAGTTTATTATTATGTTATGTATGACATGACACGTTCGTACGAATTCTCAATGCTATTTAAAAACCTTAATGCTATGCTGAGCGAATGGCACTCGAGAGTCAAGATATAGCGCCACTATCTACAATACATAACAGGACAGTTATCACACAATTTGTTGTACCTAGTCCAATGAGATAATTTCAATATAGGTAGGTACCTTACCAACCAACACCCAATTTCCCTCAAGATAATCATACATTTTCATGTTCTGTGCCTCAAAATTTACTTCGTAATTGATCTCATATTCTTTCACCACAACAAAGCTCATAACAAATTTCAACAGATCGTTAACATCAAAAACAACAATAGTTTTGGACAGTATTGAACATTGTAAGTTTAAAGAGATTAATACGGGAGATGAAATCAAATCAATAGCTAAATTATGTAATTTTATAATAAATATGAACGGGACTGGCCTTGATTTAATTGACTTGACTGGCATTTAATTCAAGATAACAGGTAATGTACAGAAGAACCTCTTATTATTAGAGTTGTTTAGTGCTTGTTCAGACCGAACTCGCGGGCACTGACGCGGGTGAGCTCACGAAATGCGCGCGGGCTCGTGTCCACATCACACGTAGCGGGGGGCGCCGACGATCCAGAGGGACCTCAAGATGGAGACGTTGGACCAGTTTGTCCAGAGGCTGGCGAAGGTCACGTTCGTCATCCGCACATCCGCGACCTGGTGCCATACCACGCACGCCCACCTAACCGACGCCGCCTGCCACGAGGTTGCTGAGCCGGCGATCACCTAGAGGAAGACCCCCCCACCCAGTAAATGACCACAGCCCGTAAGGGCCACCCGGTGACCTGTCCACAGGAGTGGACAGAGGCGATCCCTCGGGAAGAGGTCCGTTGACCTGACCCCGACTCCCCACACCCCAGAAGGGGTGCGTGAGAAGTCCTCTGATTGGTTGATCACATCACACTGATCGCCAGGCGTTCGCGCGAGGAGACGTGTTGTCAGAGGATGTCATTGTAAACATGGACGAGACGATTTCGTGAGCTCGCCCGCGCCCGCGCACTCAAATTCGGTCTCACTCAACAGGTAAGTACTTTGTGAATCTCGGGTTGATCCAGCTTTTCTATAGATATACAACATACCACGACTTTACTAATGGTACAAAAATAACTGAAAATATCACTTCTGGGCGAGGGTGTTCTGGCAGAACTGAATAAGTGCAAGATTTTTTGCAGTGGTTTTGCTTGGTAAAAAAGCAGAAGATTCTGAGTATCCCTACGTTCTTAATGGTTTTGAAAAAAATAACTTTCTGCCAGAACACCCCCGTGGGGGTTACCACAAACTTTACAGTGATTCAGTTTGGGAAACTATCTATCGCTTGACAACCATTACGTTCTCCAATACTCCATATTAACTTTGGCTCTTGTTTTAAGACTATCATGATAATTTTGCAGCGAAGCTCAGCCGGTCGATTCTCGCGCCTTCGATATACGGATATCGAGACCTATATCGACAGATTCCCATACGAAATCACTCGATATAGGTGTAAATATCGTATATCGAAGGCGCGAGAATCGTGCTCCAGGATCTTACGCTGAATCGATATAAGGGTTGTGTTAGACCTCCTGATCTGAAGGAAAAGTGGGACTCCAGACAGAGTAAGAGCCATTACTCAGGACTTAAAATCCCCGCAAAATGCTATTGCGCTTGACAGTTCCCATCAGTTTTGATATTTGATGTTATCGCCTAGAAATTGCCTATAAGAATAGAAGCACGAAACATCATGTGACGGAAAGTAAAAACAGGTAGCAAGGATTTTGGTCGATTTTAATCGCTAGTAAAAGAGACAGAATGATTTTATGATTTATCACCTGTAAAGTTTTGAAATATTGTAAACATACCTACCATATTAACATTTTATAATAATATAAATATGAATACTTATTTAAAAAGTTTGCCCACTTGTCTATCTGTTTAAGTTTCTCGATCTAAATTTATTTCTTGTATTTTTGTGGGTATCTGTTATTGGCTTTCATTCTGTATCTGGATCTGTTTGACTGGACCCTTTTGCACTTTTCAAGATGCATCGCCGAACAAAATTAGTGGCGCAAAGATAGACTGATCGATTTGATTTTTAATATTTAATACCGGGACTGACAGTACTTTACAGATTACAGAAAACAGTCCCAACTCAGAATGCGACAAGTTCCTCAATTATCCTAAATTCACATCACAGGCATCTAACATCTTGCACAGCATTTACAAAATTATTCAAGCACTCAGCTTACCCGTGGTTGCTCCCATTACAAGCAGAAACACTGCTTACAAAGACATTGAACCTTACTTACGCCCCGTCAAGTTAGGTTAGGTTTCAAGTTAATACGACTGCGATATAGAAATACTTTGTATTTTTCAACTGAACTGTACGTACAGGAGCTCACAGTGAGGACTGTTGACGCCTTGACGTTACGCGTTTATTACTCCGCGGGGCTATATCGTACAAGGGAGATGGCAACATGTGCAATTGTCCCCAATTCTCGCTCTAGCGAGATCATGTCCATGGTCGAAATATCGATTTTGAAATACCGAAATCTCCATCAAAAACAAGAAAAATCTATTCTCACGACCAGCCTTACGACCAACCGAGATATCCCGACCCGTTTTCGATCGAAATAAATATGAATCGAAATCTATTTCGACGGATTTAGGCCGTATCAAAACCGATATATCGACTAGGAAGATGATCTCGATAGCGCGAGAATCGGGGGCCTGTATCCGCATTTTATGGTTGAGTGAAAAGGTTCAGAATGGTACCACGAGGAAACATGAAAAAGGAAAGAAAATGGTCACAGAATCTTTCGCAAAAAACAACAGCGGAAATATAAATCATGCTCTTCTAATCGATGTATGAGATAAAAAAAATAGTTTTTAGTTTAAGTTAATCTCCATTCATATCTGTAATCAATGTAAGCAGAGGTAAATATAGTAAATTCTGTTCGATAAAGGTTATATAAAAATGCGCAGGTAAAGGTATTTTCGTTTCAAAGTATTTTAAATTTTAAGAATCTTACCTACACCTTATCGATATAATATATGCAAATCGAAAGCATACTCTTAATTCAGTGCTTGAAAATCTATACACTAGTGATATTAATTTATTAGATTTGGTCGTAAAGTTATTTAACTATAGAGTAATAATAATTCACATTACTAATACGAACGACGAATGAAGGCCTCGAATAGTTTATACGAAGAGGAATATTCTTATTATCAATAGGAAAACATCACTAACTCAACTTTTCAATAGGAAAACATCACTAACTCAACTTTTCGAGTAAGTTCCCATAGTTAAGCAATTTGTCTGACAGTTCTTGTGAGTGCTTCACACTCTTTCCCTAAGTAAATTATCTTTTATGATAAAAACTACTAAACATAATCGACACCAGTATTATGTAAGTATGTACTTTATTTGTTTAGCAATCATATTACTCATACTTTTTTTATAGTAATTGAATAGTTTTGTAGACTGTTTATTACAGTTTGTACCATGAGAATATTCGAAAAAAGTATAATAAAATGGTTGTCAAATTGGTGTGGCTGTAAATCTGTTTGTTACTGCGAGCAACGAATTTAGGCGTAAATCACGCACGACTCACGACTAGTACAAAGCGGCGGCGGTACAAAGTATAGAACAAAGTTTAAATCGTTAAAAGAGGCAAAGGAAGAGCGCAGAAAGAGTCTGTCTGATTTCTAGTCCTACTTGGACGAGTGCTTTTTATAGCGGCCATACTGCATCTGTTTATATTAACTTCGATCATCGCGACAATGATGTGCATAGTATGAAATCCGTCATTCTGTAGGATACAATGATTGTCGCGCCTTCAATATACGGATATCGAGACCAATATTGACAGATTCCCATACGAAATCACTCGATATAGGTGTACTCGTATATCGAATGCGCGAGAATCATGCTCCAGACCTGCCAACTAAACTAAAATGACGGCTGTCGCTAGTGGCTTCCTGTAGGGTGACGGCGATCTGAGACGGCGATAGTAGGATTTTTTTTTAAAAAAAATTACCTTTCGGACCACAAAGTTGAATTCCTATTTATGCAATAGACGTTTGCCGCCACTGCCGCCGCGGCGTCTCGGTGGCGGCAAACGTCAAATCGCATACATTTTCTAAGCGGGTGAATGTTCGCTATTGCCATGTTAAAAAATCTCACTATAGCATACACGGTGTTACAAGTATAAGATTTTTTAATTAGCCGTGCTTTGCGATGTTTTTCTCTGACTAGACTCTAGCACGATGTAACGTGGATCAGATGTGCATCATAATTGTTTCGTTCAAAAATTCCATTTCACGTGGACGTAGACATGGTTGGACTTGATCTACAGTATACATATTCAGAATATACAGCAATTTAACTGAAGCATGTTTGCCATACATTTTAATAAGTACACTCACATCACACAGACCATGCGTCTTCGTGAATAATTTGCAATTCATAACTCGGATCGATCGTTGGATGAGTACAGAGTAAGGAAACCTCGACAAGGACTCAGCTTCATTACACTACATCACATCACACTAAAACATTACGAGTCCGCAACAATCTCTAACTACAACAAAAAAAAAGAAAACTAAAAAATTATTGTGATGAACATCGTTCCTTCTTACGATATAAATGAACTTACAATATTTTATGTTACGACGAAAATTCTCACAGCTTTGTCTTTCATTGATCGCCTCTTAGCGAGTAGTACGAGTAAATTCGTTAATACTAAACTATTAAATCTAAACGTGTAGAGGTATTGGTTTAACAACAACAAATATGTTACCAAACAGCAATCAAACAAACACATACCGACCCAGCTATTGTGGACAACGTCAGAGAGTCCGCTAGCGATTACGGTTTTCCTTCTCGTGAAAAAGTTTTTAATAGATTTATATTCTGGGTCGCCAGACGCTCACGTCCTCTCGTTGTACACATTAAATGAACTCATAAGAGAAAACATTGAGATCACAATAGGGACTGCAACATAATAAATATCTCTATATATACAGTGAAACAAACTTAGTCTTATTTAACTATTATTGCTGAAAATAGATACGATACTATCCAATCGCTACAAGGAAATGAAAAGTTCGATAGACGATTCGACACGTAAGTATTATTTACAAAATTAACAGGATTGACTCAAACGTTATTAATAAGATATTCAAAGGGTAACAGTCAAGATCCCATAGCATATTAAACGAATTAAATGTTTTAAAACACAGTTGCACAAAGTTAGGTATTCCTAATCAATTGCCCACAAAGATCTGAACAGTCGCTCTCCAGAAAATAATTAGATGCACTTTTCAGTACAGTGTTGTTTGAGCAAATTCTTTATGGCCGCCGTTTAAATATCCTTCGTATAAATTCATACAGTGAGCTTAATTATTAAGATGTAATTCATTCGTTTGACCTAAAAGTCATACAATATATTTAATAGAAGATTCAGCAATTTCGTTCGATACATCAGATAATAAAAATACAGATACAATATTACTTCGTGAGACAATAATCTTACAAGAATAAAATTAAATATATTTACACTTTTGTCACTTATTTGTGTAGATTGCATTATGTATGTTTATAAGACAATTAATAATGAAAAATACAATATTTTCTTGATAAACACTATGCATATACCTACCTAAATCAATTATATTATAGATCTGCAATATCACTTTGGTGTCAGAGTATATTTTTATGATATATAATACATATACTCAACTCATTCATAGTTACAAGTTAATTTTTCATCGCATGTTTTCGTCGTCTTGTTTGCATGCAGTAAGGCGGCTCGTTGATAATTTTCAAACAGCCGTTTCCAAATCTTCAGACACTAATTGGAAATGCTCTTGACCTGAAATGAAAACATCACGCTTTAGTGGTCAAAGTTGTAAATGTGAAGCCAGCAAAGCAGGAAGTAATATAGCGCCAGATGCGTACTCGACAGTAAAATTTTACCGCACTCTTGAAATATACTTCTACTTCAAATGTTTTAGAAGTATTAATAATCATAGTAGTTTAAAAAAATAAAAGCACAATTTTGATCATACGAGTAAGAGGTCTTATTCTGACGAATCAAATGAGCCCAAAATCGATAAGTTACATGTAAGAATCCCAGGTTTCTGTCTACCACCAGCGCCACCGTCGCGTCGATCTGCAGCATTTTCATGATATGGCCAAATATGACGATATGGCTACGACACATATACCTTCGCCGGTTTTCATTGAAGGTGGGCTGGGCCCTAATGCTGCTCTGAGAATTTCACTTATATTTCATTACTATTCCATTGCAAACACCCAATCAAGGAGGATAAGGAGGATAATAATTTAGGAGAATACCAAATGACGCCATATTGGGTGTTTGCAATGGAATAGTAATGAAATATAAGTGAAATGCTCAGAGCAGCATTAGGCCCCTGTTTGCGCGCATACAATGTAAACCAGGGAGTATATATGTTGCAGTCAGAACTCTTAATCAGTCAAAACTAGTTTTGACCGTAAAAACTAGACAAAAGTACTTTTGACTAGTCATGAGTACTTTTGACTGCTAACTTATGGTCAAAAGTAGTTTTGACTGCCGCTCTTGGTTTACAAAACCGAATTGGTTGCTTATGTCACTTTCTGTGCCAATACTAAAGATAGGTTGTGTTTGGTCACAACATTATGAACCACCCGGAGCCGAGCGAAGCGGAGCGGAGCGGGGCGACCCCATGTAGTTTCACAAAACCGAATTTGTTTGCTACCAAAGTTGAAATGCATCTTGTTGCCTAGGAACGTTTATTAGACAACTCGTTAAACGTTTCGTTCACTCACTTGTCTGACGGAACTTTAGCGACTTGGTTAAATGTCGATCTTTAATTAACGGTCTAGGGTGTTAGTTAAGTGTCTGATTTAACCAACTAACTGCGAAATAAATTTAGTCAAAAGTGCTATTGATTGACCAGAGGCTGCAGTCAAAAGCAGTATTAACCGATTTTCTTATTTTTCGCAAATAAACGAATTTGTATTTTTATTTGTATTTAAAAGTATTTTTGACTGATTAAGAGTTCTGACTGCAAAATATACAACGATTGCAGTATATCTAGGTATGCGCACCAAATGCGCATCCTAAACCGTACCGTTCAGACAGCTTTGCCGTATATAGACATATATTTACCTGATCATAATATTCGCTGGCTTGATATCTACTAAACGTCTATCAAATATTATTTATTCATAAAATAAGGAAGCCCCCTCGTCCATGTTATCGTTATTACCCCCAAATATATTAAACATATTTCCTCTCCGCTATGAGGAAAATTGGCTGGTTCGGTCCTGGAGAATTACACAAAATCCGATATGAGTGGTAGTGTTTTTGTCAAACACTAAAAACGTTTATTAGAATTCCCATAATAACTTAATATTTAATCAGGCTCTGTTGGTGTACCAAGGATACATATATTTTTTTACATTTGCTATTTGGAAAGTGCTTTCATATATAAAGCTACCGCCAGATGTTAAATAAGTCGCTCTGGAAGACAAGGCGTGACGATGACGATATGACTCAGTCCATATCATCCCCAGTCAGATCAATCCCGCTTATATGTTAGTCTCTTTCAGTCTCAAGTTAGGTAGATATTAAAGGCCAGATCGGAGCGGTGATGAGTATATTAGACTAAGGTGACAATATGCATTGCACTCACTCTCCAAGTAGGCGGCGAGGTCGTGGTCCTCCGCCCTCAGCGCCAGGTGACGCGGCGTCAGGCCCGCGTGGTCGTGCCGCGTCAGCAGCGCCCCGCCGGCCACCAGCATGCAGCAGATCGCCCGCCGCTTGTGAGCAGCCGCCTTGTGCAGCGCCGTCTGCCCCCTCTCATTGTCCCTCATGTTGAGTATGGCGGTCGGAGCGCAGGCGATCAGGTATTTAATGATTTCTTTGTTGCCGTACCGGGCTGCGATGTGCAGGGCCGTTTGGCCTGACGCGTCGATGGAGAGTAGGGAGTAGCCGGCGGAGTGCAGCTCTTTCATCTGGACGGGTGTTTGTACAGTTTTATCCATGAAAATCAATGAATCACCGTATTTGGACTATTAAATGACAAAAATACCTGACGTGCCACTAAAAGGCCCTACTCACGATGCAATCTGATAAGCGATTTGTTGCTGCAATTTATTGCCTTGCTACAGATTGCATCGTGAGTATGCAGGTTGCATCGTGAGTCTGTCTTTTACATTGCAATCTGTTGTTGCAAGGCAACAAATTGTTAGCCAGATTGCATCGTGAGTAGGACCTTTAATGCGTTGTAATTATCTCATTAAGGCTCTGGGGGTTGCCAGATTTTTTCATGGTTTGGGCGTGGCCTAGCTTTTCCCGCCGCGCAGCCATGCCTCACTCCGCATCACGAGATCGCGACGCCGGAAACCAAAGTTTCAGAACAACGGTAGGTATGCTAGTGCGTGTCAATGATAATTATAAGATTATGATCTAGATACATGTACGTACCTACCCCACCTACACATCAGATTTTATTGTTTATGTATGTACCTGACTACCTGTCTCTTGAAATGTAAACCTCACTTGTTCATAATTGACTTTTTACATAGTGAAATCTTCAATTGACTTAATTATTAAATCAAAATTTTTGTTTAATTTTATGTATAGCTGTGGATTTTTGTTCAATAAATAAATAAAACATGTATGGACGTACCTATTGTTCAAATTAAAATATAACGCCCCGTTTCCATTTAGGAAGACAGTCTGAATTATATATAACCTATTTGATCTACTAACTGCTATGCGTATTACCGAGTGATGTTTTATTGTAATATGACGCTTTTTTAGGAAAACATCTTGGATATAAGTATACTTTGCGTCATATAAAATAACCGGCCAAGTGCGAGTCGGACTCGCGCATGAAGGGTTCCGTACTATTATCTATAAAAAACCCCAAAAAAAACACGTTAGTTGTATGGGAGCCCCCCTTAATATTAAATTTCTTTTGTTTTTTAGTATTTGTTGTTATAGCGGCAACAGAAATACATCATCTGTGAAAATTTCAACTGTCTAACTACCACGGTTTATGAGATACAGCCTGGTGACAGACGGACAGCGAAGTCTTAGTAATAGGGTCCCGTTTTGCACCCTTCGGGTACGGAACCATAAAAACGCTGGAGGCGATGGAGCGGTGCATGGCAATAGCTTCCTTATATGTATGGGTACACTGGTGTAATTTGCGGAAAAGAATGTGGTAATATGCATGGCAATAGCGTCCTTACCTGCATGGACAAATTGGCGTAAATCGCCTACCACTGCAGCGTTCTTTTTAGATGATTATATCTATATTCATAAGGATGAGCAACTTATGATATGTGCTAAGAGAGTTCATGACTGGTTACCTAGAACTAACATGTGACAATGTTTCCGTTTGGTAGGTAGTTGTTTCCGTTAGGTAGTATTCATGAATTTCGATGGTTTTCTGATAGAATTTTCCACACAAAATCAGATACTTTTTCTCAGAGCATAGAGTTTACTTTTACATGAGCATAAAACTATCGAATATCAAAACGAATGAAACCACTCACGCAGCTCACGCTTCACGACTACCTCGATGATCGATTGTTTTAGGATTATTCGAATACTTTGAATGATTTCTACAATCGAGTGGCTTAGCGATTGTTATTCACAATCGTGCAACAGAGTGGCAAGTATAAGTTGGCGTTCCTGTGGCGGCGCCTCCTACACACTTTTATCGCCGCCGACAAAAAGTCGCCGCCATCTTGAACATTTTCGTCTGGTCTGATTTGCTTCAAAATCGATACCTGAAGATCTGGTTGGAGTCCAATTATGATTCTAAAGTCAGACTTTGAAAAAAGTCGCCGCCATATTGATCTTTTTTGTAATGTAGGTACTAGGCCGATTTGCTTCAAGATCGATTCTAAGGATGCGGTTGGAGTCCAATCATGATTCTGTAGTCAGATTTAGAAAAAAGTTGCCGCCATCTTGAACTTTTTGTAACTATAGTCTATTCGTGATAAGAATGAAGTGGAGTCATCACTGTCCGGCGGCTTAGCCACGCCACAGATTAATAATGGCCACGCCCCGTAACCAATCAAATCGTTTCCTCTTATCAAGCCAAGTTCACAGTGACCGGTTGAAGGCAAACTTTCAAACGCGACGGTTGTGTCCTGTCCATTTTAATTTTAATTTCACAACATTCTTATCACGAATGGACTGTAGACGGATTTGTTTCAAAATCGATATCTAGGAATGCGGTTAGAGTCGAATCATAATTCTGAAGTCAGATTTTGAAAAAAGTCACCGCCATCTTGAACTTTTTAGTTATTGGTCTGATTTGCTTCAAAATCGATATCTAAGGATGCGGTTGGAGTATATTCATGATTCTGAAGTCAGATTTTGAAGTTTTGTGCCGCACCGGCTTCAAACTGGTATTTTAAGCCCCGCTATAGCTATTGCTATGTGATATCAAATTTAAATTTTGCAATATGGGTATGGTTTTCGAGGTATTTTGGGGTTCTAGTGACGAATTAGGGGTCCATTTTGCATTTCAAGATGGCTGCCGCGCCAAATTTCTGTTTTGCAATATGGGTATGGTTTTCGAGGTATTTTGTGGTTCTATTTTATTTTTATTTTTTGACGAATATAGAGTCCATTTTGCATTTCAAGATGGCCACCGCGCCTAATTTAAATTTTGTAATGTGGGTATGGTTTTCGAGGTATTTTGGGGTTCTAGTGACGAATTAGGGGTCCATTTTGCATTTCAAGATGGCTGCCGCGCCAAATTTCTGTTTTGCAATATGGGTATGGTTTTCGAGGTATTTTGGGGTTCTAGTGACGAATTAGGGGTCCATTTTGCATTTCAAGATGGCTGCCGCGCCAAATTTCTGTTTTGCAATATGGGTATGGTTTTCGAGGTATTTTAGGGTTCTAGTGACGAATTAGGGGTCCATTTGGCATTTCAAGATGGCCACCGCGCCAAATTTCTAATTTGCAATATGGGTATGGTTTTCGAGGTATTTTGGGGTTCTAGTGACGAATATAGAGTCCATTTTGCATTTCAAGATGGCCACCGCGCCTAATTTAAATTTTGCAATATGGGTATGGTTTTCGAGGTATTTTAGGGTTCTCGTGACGAATATACAGTCCATTTTGCATTTCAAGAAGGCCGCTGCGCCAAATTTCTATTTTGCAATGTGGGTATGGTTTTCGAAATATTTTAGGGTTCTAGTGACGAATTAGGGGTCCATTTTGCATTTCAAGATGGCTGCCACGCCAAATTTCTGTTTTGCTATATGGGTATGTTTTTCGAGGTTTTTTGGGGTTCTAGTGACGAATATACAGTCCATTTTGCATTTCAAGATGGCCGCTGCGCCAAATTTCTATTTTGCAATATGGGTATGGTTTTCGAGGTATTTTAGGGTTCTAGTGACGAATTAGGGGTCCATTTTGCATTTCAAGATGGCTGCCGCGCCAAATTTCTGTTTTGCAATATGGGTATGGTTTTCGAGGTATTTTAGGGTTATAGTGACGAATTAGGGGTCCATTTTGCATTTCAAGATGGCCACCGCGCCAAATTTCAATTTTGCAATATGGGTATGGTTTTCGAGGTATTTTGGGGTTCTAGTGACGAATATAAAGTCCATTTTGCATTTCAAGATGGCCGCTGCGCCAAATTTTAATTTTGCAATATTGGTATAGATTTCGAGGTATTTTAGGGTTCTTGTGGCGAATTAGGGGTCCATTTTGCATTTCAAGATGGTCACCGCGCCAAATTTCTATTTTGCAATATGGGTATTGTTTTCGAGGTATTTTAGGGTTCTAGTGACGAACGAATTCGCGTTTATTCCCAGTAGTACACACCCCGCCGTCCACACTGTTACGGTATGGAAAAAAAAAACCCATACGGTAACAGTGTTGACGTAGGTATGGGACTTTTTATTCCCCAGTAGTTCCGTTGGTTGCAGTTCATTGCGTGTTGAAAAATTGTGTCGATTTTGAAGCAAATCGGTTCAGTAACAAAAAAGTTCAAGATGGCGGCGACTTTTTTGATATTTGACTTCAGAATCATGATTGGACTCCAACCGGATCTTCAGATATCGATTTTGAAGCAAATCGGTTGAGTAACAAAAAAGTTCAAGATGGCGGCGACTTTTTTTAATATTTGACTTCAGAATCATGATTGTACTCCAACCGCATTCTCAGATATCGATTTTGAAGCAAATCGGTTCAGAAACAAAAAATTTCAAGATGGCGGCGACTTTTTTGATATTTGACTTCAGAATCATGATTGGACTCCAACCGGATCCTCAGATATCGATTTTGAAGCAAATCGGTTGAGTAACAAAAAAGTTCAAGATGGCGGCGACTTTTTAAATATTTGACTTCAGAATCATGATTGGACTCCAACCGGATCCTCAGATATCGATTTTGAAGCAAATCGGTTGAGTAACAAAAAAGTTCAAGATGGCGGCGACTTTTTTTAATATTTGACTTCAGAATCATGATTGTACTCCAACCGCATCCGCAGATATCGATTTTGAAGCAAATTGGTTCAGTAACAAAAAAGTTCAAGATGGCGGCGACTTTTTTAATATTTGACTTCAGAATCATGACTGGACTCCAACCGGATCCTCAGATATCGATTTTGAAGCAAATCGGTTCAGTAACAAAAAAGTTCAAGATGGCGGCGACTTTTTTAATATTTGACTTCAGAATCATGATTGGACTCCAACCGGATCCTCAGATATCGATTTTGAAGCAAATCGGTTCAGTAACAAAAAAGTTCAAGATGGCGGCGACTTTTTTGATATTTGACTTCAGAATCATGATTGGACTCCAACCGGATCCTCAGATATCGATTTTGAAGCAAATCGGTTCGGTAACAAAATATTTCAAGATGGCGGCGACTTTTTTAATATTTGACTTCAGAATCATGATTGGACTCCAACCGGATCCTCAGATATCGATTTTGAAGCAAATCGGTTCAGTAACAAAAAAGTTCAAGATGGCGGCGACTTTTTTGATATTTGACTTCAGAATCATGATTGGACTCCAACCGGATCCTCAGATATCGATTTTGAAGCAAATCGGTTGAGTAACAAAAAAGTTCAAGATGGCGGCGACTTTTTTTAATATTTGACTTCAGAATCATGATTGGATTCCAACCGCATCCTCAGATATCGATTTTGAAGCAAATCGGTTGAGTAACAAAAAAGTTCAAGATGGCGGCGACTTTTTTTATATTTGACTTCAGAATCATGATTGTACTCCAACCGCATCCTCAGATATCGATTTTGAAGCAAATTGGTTCAGAAACAAAAAAGTTCAAGATGGCGGCGACTTTTTTAATATTTGACTTCAGAATCATGATTGGACTCCAACCGGATCCTCAGATATCGATTTTGAAGCAAATCGGTTGAGTAACAAAAAAGTTCAAGATGGCGGCGACTTTTTTTAATATTTGACTTCAGAATCATGATTGTACTCCAACCGCATCCGCAGATATCGATTTTGAAGCAAATTGGTTCAGTAACAAAAAAGTTCAAGATGGCGGCGACTTTTTTAATATTTGACTTCAGAATCATGATTGGACTCCAACCGGATCCTCAGATATCGATTTTGAAGCAAATCGGTTCAGTAACAAAAAAGTTCAAGATGGCGGCGACTTTTTTAATATTTGACTTCAGAATCATGATTGGACTCCAACCGGATCCTCAGATATCGATTTTGAAGCAAATCGGTTCAGTAACAAAAAAGTTCAAGATGGCGGCGACTTTTTTGATATTTGACTTCAGAATCATGATTGGACTCCAACCGGATCCTCAGATATCGATTTTGAAGCAAATCGGTTCGGTAACAAAATATTTCAAGATGGCGGCGACTTTTTTAATATTTGACTTCAGAATCATGATTGGACTCCAACCGGATCCTCAGATATCGATTTTGAAGCAAATCGGTTCAGTAACAAAAAAGTTCAAGATGGCGGCGACTTTTTTGATATTTGACTTCAGAATCATGATTGGACTCCAACCGGATCCTCAGATATCGATTTTGAAGCAAATCGGTTGAGTAACAAAAAAGTTCAAGATGGCGGCGACTTTTTTTAATATTTGACTTCAGAATCATGATTGGATTCCAACCGCATCCTCAGATATCGATTTTGAAGCAAATCGGTTGAGTAACAAAAAAGTTCAAGATGGCGGCGACTTTTTTTATATTTGACTTCAGAATCATGATTGTACTCCAACCGCATCCTCAGATATCGATTTTGAAGCAAATTGGTTCAGTAACAAAAAAGTTCAAGATGGCGGCGACTTTTTTAATATTTGACTTCAGAATCATGATTGGATTCCAACTGCATCCTCAGATATCGATTTTGAAGCAAATCGGTTGAGTGACAAAAAAGTTCAAGATGGCGGCGACTTTTTTTAATATTTGACTTCAGAATCATGATTGTACTCCAACCGCATCCTCTGATATCGATTTTGAAGCAAATCGGTTCAGTAACAAAAAAGTTCAAGATGGCGGCGACTTTTTTTATATTTGACTTCAGAATCATGATTGGACTCCAACCGCATCCTCAGATATCGATTTTGTTGCAAATCGGTTGAGTAACAAAAAAGTTCAAGATGGCGGCGACTTTTTTTAATATTTGACTTCAGAATCATGATTGGATTCCAACCGCATCCTCAGATATCGATTTTGAAGCAAATCGGTTGAGTAACAAAAAAGTTCAAGATGGCGGCGACTTTTTTTAATATTTGACTTCAGAATCATGATTGGATTCCAACCGCATCCTCAGATATCGATTTTGAAGCAAATCGGTTGAGTAACAAAAAAGTTCAAGATGGCGGCGACTTTTTTTTATCAACTTTTATCTCAGCTTGGCAGGCATAGCACATGCACGGATTTATATACTTAGCACATGTTGTTCATTGTGTAAAGTTGCTTAGGAAGACCGCTAGGGGCGCCACTGTCAACCTTATAAAGTTTCTTCTGATCTCCGCTGATATAGAGACGGCAGCACTCAGACAACGATGAGCAAAGAATGAAAAAGTGATAAATTGTGGTCGATTCTCTAGGTTACACTGACTAAAATTACATGACAATATTAAGTTTGACAGCTCTTATACTGACGCCATAGATTCCATTTTCGAACTGACTTTTGAATTATTTTAATGTACTGATGAACTCGATGAACTAATTCAAAAGTGAGTTCGAAAATGGAATCTATGGCAACCGCGTAAGAGCGTCGGAGCTAATATTGTCAAGTAATTTTAGTGCGTGTGTCCTAGAGAATTGTAGGATTCCAGTCCGTGAGGATCGAACTTGGATCACTTGTGTTACTCAGTGCTGGCCCAAAACGATAACAATCCGAGCCATTGCTGATACTAAGAACTGATTCGAATATTGGCATATGATCGTGCGGGCATTTACGTTGTATTGATTGTGCAGGTAATTTGGAATAATAATTGAAACAAAAAGTAAACTTTAGAAAAAACCGACTTCCACAAACACTATTTGATTAGATTGAGTTTAATACAAACTGTAACTCCTAATCCCCAATTGGGGAATTATTTTGTCAAATCCCATCTCAGTGCTACCCCACGCTACTAAGGAACCTCTGTACAAAGTTTCATTGCTCTAGGTCCACCGGTTTAGGCTATGCGTTGCCTGCTTGTCAGCCACGCATTGTATTTGTACCTAGTATTGAGCAGGTCTGGTGGCCATATGTGGTCTTCATTATCAGTTCCGCATCACAATATCATTATGCTTATCATGAGTAAATACACGAGTTATTATGAATAATTGAAATAACCGGCCAAGTGCGAGTCGGACTCGCGCACGAAGGGTTCCGTGCCATTATCTATAAAAACCGCAAAAAAAATATGTATGGGAGCCCCCCTAAATATTAATTTAATTTTAATTTAATTATTTATTTTTTAAGTAAATAATATACTCAATATATTGTGAACATTTTAAGCGTCTACCTGCTACCATTATCAATATTGAGCAAAAATTAGCAAAAAAAACACGTTTGTTGTATGGGAGCCCCCCTTAATATTAAATTTCTTTTGATTTTTAGTATTTGTTGTTATAGCGGCAACAGAAATACATCATCTGTGAAAATTTCAACTGTCTAGCTACCACGGTTCATGAGATACAGCCTGGTGACAGACGGACGGACGGACGGACGGACGGACGGACGGACAGACGGACAGCGAAGTTTCAGTAATAGGGTCCCGTTTGGCACCCTTCGTGTACGGAACCCTAACAAAAAGTAAGCTAATACCCGATACTACGCCATACCCATATTGCAAATAGAAATTTGGCTCGGCAGCCATCTGGAAATGCAAAATGGACCCCTAATTCGTCACTAGAACCCTAAAATACCTCGAAAACCATACCCATATTACAAAATGAACTCCAAATTCAGATTAGCTCGATGGCACCATATTCCTAAAGGACTTGTCACAACGAACCTAATGAGATGAGTATGAGAGTAGATAAATAGTGTATGAACTAAACATGGTGTGAAACTACACATAACTAGGTTTAAAACTCTCGTGGGATACTATCAAAAACACCCACTCGTGTTTTAATACCCCTCATTATGGAACAGTTTCATAAACTACTATTTCAATCCTACTGACTACCAGTAAGACACCGTACTACCAATTTTCAGGAGTATCAAGACGAATCCCATAAATTTTTTAGGCCTTGGCTACTTTTGAGGAGGAAAAACCGTATTTTATTATGCCATGACGATGCCGCGTAGCAATTATTTTATGACTGACTTTTATTGAGACGAGCGACACAACCTCTCCCTTCGAGAGCCTAAGCGGTAATGCCTCCCGTCGCCTTCGCGCATACCCGCATGCAATTTATTTCAGCGCAAGTGATAAAATGAAGATTGATTCGAAATCGCCGATTAATTCTTAAATGTTAAACACTAAACTTTAAGATATTTCGATTACCTATTTTTAGACACAAGAATCAAACCAATATTCCTCGTAGAACTGCTGGAATAACTCGATTTAGGTAAAAAAGGACTATTCGTTTATATTTTTTTTCATATACTTTATGATGACATTATGATCTTTTCAAACACTAAATTTTTAGGAAAGGGACTATTTTATAACATATATTTTTTCTGGATTCAGAAAGTGTCTCAATCTGCTGGAATAACTGAATCTGTTGGGCATTTTAGCTGGACGGGCGCCTTAATAATCTTTTTTATATAAAAGATTCACCTAGATACAAAGCTTTGTCCATAAATAAAAGTTAAAGTACAGTTAGGTACAGGAAGTACCGAAATTACGCACAAATAGCTACTGCTTTAAGTATGGTGTTACTGCCGCTTACCATTTTGAGATCACCAATTTTGGCCGCCTTGAGAAGGGCGTCAGATGTTTTTTCCAATAAATTTCTGAAACAATTTTTACTCTACTTTAACCCCTATTTTGCCTTTGAAGAAACTACACAAATAAACACGAGGTCTGAGAAAAGCGTCTGTTGTATGTAGATGTGAGACGAAAATATACGATAGGGTGAAATAAACTCCACATGTAAAAGCAAGGAGCAGATTCCGTAACCTGGAAGAGGTTTCATAATATCAACCTTATAAAGGGCTCTTTACACGTCTGGTACCTAAGTGTGAAGAGTTGCGCTGCGCATGGCGAATATATGAACATTTTCCAATATAATTTTTCCAGAACAAGATTGATCCTTTCTACAGATATTTCGGTGTATGACGAAAGTGGTTCCATTAAAAATATGGGTGTAAATTGTAACTATGTTAATTCTTATATCATTATTATTTGCAATTAATTATTGAATAAAGCAGCTAAATACTTGTCATTAAAAGCTAAATCTATAGAAAACAACACAACTACAGAATACAAGAATCTCACCTATAACCAAACACGTCTTGGTCAAGTCCGAACAGTTTCTCATGAATGCTGCATGCAATAGAAGAATAAAGAGATAGAGTGCAGATTACAAACAACACAAGAGTTGTGCTTCGTGCTCTAGAGAAACTTGTGCGATCAGCGATGTACCTACTGCTGCTGCGACTATTTCTCATAAGATTTCGTTCCAAAAATACGCTCACCAGTTTTGAAACAAACTAAATATAAACTTAAACGCTACATGGTTTATTTTAACTGCTTGTTTATTTTCATCTGTGATAATACCTGGTGACTATAGTAGAAATGAAAACAACTAAGTCATAGAAATAATAAGGACAGAACAGGTAGGATATAAGACGAACATCTACTGATCGCAACGTACATCTCTCATCTATTACACAGCAAACTGTAAATCTCACACGACTCTAGCTGGCTCTACTTGTGCAATCTTAGCCCAATCACATAAGATCAATTAAAAGTTTCTCCGGTAAAGTCATTAATTATACCCGTCTCCACGTCTCCACATTATGTTGTTTGACGTTTCCAAAGTAAATGTAATAAGAGCCGTAATATAAAGTAATTTGAGGAGTTCCTAACAGTCAGACCACACAGGGGTTGCTAAGCAAATACGGATCAGATAACAGTATGAAAAAATAGGAGACGCCTCATCTAAAGATATTTTCTTTCAAGATTATGGAGATATGGTCAGTTTTCACTATTGCTATATACATTTTTTTTAAACATCTGTCACGTATTTTTGGGTACCATTTCGTCAGTCACTATTTTTTGGCTAGTATTGATTAACTTAAGCTATATCGATAAGAAAATGGACACAGTGGCTCTGAATTTTTGACAACTTTGGACCCACCCCCACGCCAGTTGTCCCAAAACTGGCTGACTCTCGACCAGACTATTGTTAGACAACCTATTTATGACCTAATATTAAAATTTCAGCCTTTATAAAACTGTTGCAGTTTTGGTCCCTGAGCTCTGGGACTACAGATACACTAATAAAAGAAAAAAAAAGTTTCCCGGACCGATTGAGAAACCCTGTGCTATTTCTCAAGCTCCACACACGTGTATTCAAGATTCAAGTCAGAATTATGTAGGAGAGGATATTAAAATGTAAATGCAAAAATGTTATAACTCACGTTTTGAACCTCGCCATGGAGTCGTGAGTGGACTGGTCCTTGGTGAGCGGGCTGGTGCAGAGCGGAGGGGAGTGCGAGTCCTGGTGTGACGTCACGGCGGGGCGCGGCCGCGGTGAGGGCGGCGGCGGGGGGGAGCTCGGCGTCAGCGGCTCCTCGGACGTGCGCACCGGGCTGCCGAGCCCGGACTCGCTGGGGGGAAACACGGTTAAGGACCAGTACAGTGCCGTGCGGGTGCGGCACTATCTCAGTGAACATACCTTCTTAGATAGTGCCGCACCCGCACGGAATAGTGGTTTTACATGTGTGTGGAAAGAAGGTCCTGTCTATAGAAGACACTACGTACGAAGTCCTGAAAAATCTTCAAGTTCCGAGATCGCACGTTGTAAATATCTGGAAATACCATAATCTGTGGTTCAGGTGTATTATTTACCTGGCATGCGACTCAGGCACGTCGAGCGATACACCCGCGCTCGGCGTGTCCACACTCTGCGAGATGTCCAGCGACACGGACAGCCCCGTCGTGGTCTCGATGGACATGGATGCGCCCGTGCGGTCGAGCGAGGCCGTGGTGTGCGGCGCCGTGGACTCCGTGTCCGGCGTGAGTGGCGCCGCGTCCAGGATGTAGATGCTCTCGTGCCCGATGTCCGTGCCGTAGTGGAGGTTCTCTTGCGCTTTGTCGATGCGGAAGAACCGCTCGGCCGTGCATGCTGAGGGGAAACAATTCAGTGTTTGCTCTTCTTCTGGAAATCCTTTAGAGCTATGACGAAAATGAACTTTCAAGTCAAAAAATATACTATGCGGCCGTTTATGTCGCATATTTTTACACTGAAGGGAATCACAACTGTCACAAACGAAGTTGCGGGTTGAAAGTAGTTGAAACTAGTATGACTTTAGAGGTAAAAAAATGCCTAAAATCTAGAGGTAGTTCATCCAGTTGTGATGTCTAAAGAAGCGTTTACTATTAATTGTTACATATTCACAGTGATGTAAAGGAAGTGTTTTAACGTAAGCTGCATACGCTTGAAATTCTGTAAAGGAATTTCAAAGTACTCGTATATTCAAGATTTGCTCGGCATATTACAGCAAAACAGATCCATGAATGTCTGTGCTGAATGTGCCAACTGAAGTACATAATCAAAGTAGCAAAGTTGCGCGGTAACAAACATAATGCAATAACTGTTCTAAACAGAAATCCAACATTGAAAAGCTCATAGCTCGACAGAATAATCCAAAGTTCCTAATATTTCTAAGGTATTTCAGGCTTTCAGCTCGTTAGCTGAATTGAAATAAACTTGAAATTTATTTTTAAAATAGGCATTTATGAATATACTTTTGTAAATCATACCTACTCAATTCACAAACTTCGCAACATTCTGAATAGGTATCAATCAAGAAAACATGTATTTATGTGAAGTACTTCTGAATCAGCAAAAGCTACTTTTCGAGTTTGCCTGCGAGAAATGTTCAGACTACTTCAGACCTACCTGCCTGCTTCAAAACGCAATGACCCAAACCATCTTAAGAAATACATATTTGCTACTCTTGAAAGAGAAACCTGTCAGGCACAGAAACGTTTTCTGCTATAATTTGAAATCAAAGCTAAAATTTCAAAGCTTAATACTCATGTTAAGGAGGTAGAACAGTTGCGACTTACAATCGACGAACCACCAGTCGACCAGATTGGAGTAGGTCTGAGATTCTTTAATCATATTTTGTATGAGTGTCCTTATTTGCTCCAAGTCCGCCGCAGGGTTCACGTCCAGAGTGCCTACACGCTCCGCTGAAACGGAAAACACGTTGAAAACTTCATTTTCGAGGCGTATTTATTTACCTTAGGACGAGAAATTAACTAGGCACAAAAGGGATTCCAGACATTTACGGCATGTACGGAATATGGCTAAAGCTAAATTACGATGCACATATTTTTGGCATAAGTAAGTGCTGAAACGGAAGTGAGTACCTACGTGATATTTTGTTGTGGTATTCAGTTTTTTTTTTAACTCTACTGCTAGTACATGGATATTTTTGTATTATTATTATAATGAAAGCATCACAAAGCAAAACCTACACTTTACAATAAAAATATAATTTAATTTCTCTGTTTGTCTTGTATTATTAGAGCGGATTTTCTTTGTCGTGTTATTCGTCTCAATAAGTTTACTGTCGTTTTTTTCGCCAATTACGGATATTATTTCCGTTACCGAAGCGGAACACAATTCATAGAAAATGAAATGTCCTCTAACAAGGGTTGAGGTTACTGGGGTAGAGAGAGCAACTCTCTCCAGCTTTACATATTTCGTCAATCAATTATGGAATGATAAATAGGATTAACACATATGACCGATATTCAGCATTGTTTAACGTTGTTGGACCGTCCTTTAATTCTGGAATATTCAACAACGGTGCATAAGGTTCTCCTCCTTTTTTTATCAGGTATAGAAAGTATTAAACAGGTGGGAGTAATATAAATGGTCTAATGGTAAACATATAGTAGGTTTGCTTCTTTACCTGTTTTGGCTAGCAACTCTTTATCATAGTGGTGGCGTTCGTAATCAGCCATTGTAATGAGATTCACTGTCAAAGTCAATTTGTCCAACGTTGTTTGTCTGCAAAGGAAATTAAAACTTAGTCATGCCTGGCCTGTGCAAGTTTAATAGTTTTCGCTTAGACCGCTGTACAAAGCAATTTAATGTGTAAGGGGATTGAAGAAAATAAAGATTTTATAACTTCGAAGTTATTCGTGCGAGTTTCAACTTATAAAGTACTTACTTACAAAAATAACTGTCTGCTTCTTAGTTTCGCAGTGAAATAAGGTATTTTTAAAGAAATATTCTTCATTTTGTCTACATATTTCTAAAGCATAGAAAAAACTTATGGAGCTAGGAGTTGCTGTGAAAGAAAACTTATACGGGGAGGCCCGGATCTCAGCTTACTATTTTTTTTAACATTCCTTTTTAGCGCGAAAACAAATGAACGTGTTTTGAAAGAGACATAAAAACTGGCCAGTACCCAGCGCGCGAAAATGGTATACAAACCTTATTGCCGGAAAATAGGGCAAGTAAAGAAATTATACACTGTATAGTATACTCACGGGATAATAGCTCTTCCTGGTTTCTTCTTGGCTAGCATGGTTGCCTGGTTGAGGCGCGATAGTGTGATGGTGGAAGGAGCAAGCCGGCAGGCCTCCCCGTCCACTTGCATGGGAATCACCTTTGTGGTTACGATCTTGGCGGTTTTGCATTGAGTAATACAGGTACCGTGACCCCCTGCTTGAAGTAAAGGCTGGAAAGATTGAGCGCGCGTTCTAGAAAACCGCCCTATTTTAATAATAATAATATAATAGGTACTTCTTCTTCTTTCAGTGACTCTCCACTACTGGAGGTCGGCAGTCAGCTCTGAGTACCCATCTCTGTCTTTCGCTAGGCAGAACAGGTCTTCGACGCCGGCTATACTAATATATACTAAGAATTTATAAACATTTATAATCTCAGCGGGTCCTCTCAAGAGAAAATACAACTGAAACTAATATTGAGCTGCTGCGAAGTTCCTATTAAGATATTGTGTAAAGGAATAAGCGGTATGTACTTGGCACTTGGATGAGTTTCCTTTGTTATCTACGAGCTCAAAGATACGAAGTTTCATACGGTGGTATTACATTAAGAGTTTTACATAACTACCAATAAATTGCACAAGTTTATCACAAATTAAAAGGTTTAACACTCTGTTTGAGCAAAGACATTGTATCAAATGACTGAAGACTTGTATTCACATTTACTACCTACTGAAACGTCTGTCATAAAATAATGTAAGTACCTACTTAGAACTAAATTTGTTATTGCCAGTTAACATCAAGATATGTTATGAGATCAGCACTAAAAGGCAGCCGAAGCCAGATTGGTAACATGGTTATAATATATGTAACTTATCACATTCCAAATGTTTCAGACCACTATGTTCAAGACTTATCATAACACTTACCAGCTGATATGTGGTCAGTCCCACAACTTCTATTAACCCGTCCTCTGTCGAGGGTTCAAACGCCCCTCCAGATTTATTCCATGGATGAGTGCCACCTCCGTAGCTAAAACCAAGAGACCATTACAATCGCAGTTCTCCTACAATGGGTCATTTACTTTTATTTGAAACTTCTAATTGGAAGCCATAGCACGAATCGCTTAACGACTTGATGGGGTCGTGTGCGATCTTAGATCGTGCTGCAATTTCATTAGGGTTCTGTTCAGAAATGTCTTGCTTTTTCCTATCGGTGCCAGAAATGTGCAAATGGGGTTGCATGTTTGTCCTCGATAAATATGACCTAGATATCTACGGAAACCATATCTACATCGAGACGAAATATTCGTATCTCCATAGTTACGGCGATGGGCTAGCCCCCTGTCAGGTAAAATGGAGTGTTGAAAAAACTGGCTTAATATGTGCCTCTGCTAACACAACGTATGGCTGAATTCGTGACGCTTTCAATGTAACTTTGAATTTCATCCTGGCATGTACGCTTACCTTGGAATGTTTAAAAAAACGATGGCATGTACTTTATGTTCGCGGAGCACCGGCGTCATATCCTTTCCGTCACATTCCATCGTCACGAAGTCTGCCAGCCCCTTCCACTTTCTCTGCATGAGATCCTTCCCTCCAGCAGTGCCATAAAACAGTTTGTTCCTTATTCTAGAATTGAATTTCTCCGGGTGCGCCTCTGTTGGGAAACAAATGAACGACATTACGTCATTTGTCATAGAGGTAAAACTACATTCAACCACTTTATATTCTGGCCGCTGAGAGAATGCGATCCTACTAAGACATGATGTCCCTGTCTGTCCCGCGCTACTTTTCACTCTATTGGGCGGGACAGACAGGGACATATACATGGGTCAGGATCGCATTCTCTCAGCGGCCAGAGTATAGGGTGAGTGACTTAAAGCGTGCGAATATACAAAAACATAACACGACTAATTTATGTACTACTTGCACTCAAGTCATTAAATCTCCACATTTTCTGTTTATCGAATTATCTTTAGTCATATAATTAATATGTATACTTTATTTAATATGCTTTAAAAATTCCGAACCATACTCATTGTAAACAACGCGAATTATAGAGAAAAAGCTGCTATAATAAATAAAATAAGCATTCATTATTTTTCGTAACTTGAGATTCACAAATGCAAAGGCTGTTTTCGCCTAATGGCCTTAATTCTTTCAAAATAATTCCTGAAAAATGTAAACGAAATCTCGTGAAGCAGTGGTGTAGAAATATGAAATTTCTAACGTATAATTAAAACACCGCCCTAGCTTCAAAGTGCATCTGTTGTTAAACTTATTTCAGCGAATGCAGTGATTTGTTGATCTTAGACCACTAATATTGATAGAAGTGCGCTTCGACTTCACTTCAGACAGTACTTTAATTAACTTAGTGTGTAAGTAAGTGGTAGCACAAGCCACGTGTTGCCACAAGTTTAAAGATAATTAGACTGCTTCAATGTGCAATTAGTTCTCTAAAGAAATACCCAGAACCGTTTTAGTTTCTCTGCACGAAAGGAACTTGGAAGCGTAGTGGTACTGCACGGTAGTTTAAACAGACCATACAAAGTTTGTTTAGAGACTTTAACACGTACGCTCGGCAGTAAACAAAACACATAGATGCTTTTAGTTTAGAGAAGAATAGAGCAGAAGTGCAAGAAACTGTTGTGTAGGCTATGTAGGTCTGTTTGATGTTCGTTGTAAAAAAACACCTGGCACCTTCTAAAATAGATTGATTGTCTTTCTGTCTGTACACCGTATCGCCAAAAATAACTATCTACTGATCGCAGAAATAGGACATGGATCAGCATAAACATACTCAAATGCTAACATTTGAGTATAGCAAAAGTTATGCAGGTTTGACTCAAGACTCAACCCTTATCGTCCCTTCCCACGCTGGGCCAAGCACGGACAAGTTTTTCAAAAGTATGCAAATGTACTCTCGATATGTATGTACTTATAGTTAGCTGCTTTGAAGTTGAATTTATGCTCTGACTTTACCTGTTTCCTTATAAAGAAGTTAATAATTATGCAGATTGACGTAATATGTACCTACTCTTTTAGAATTTATGTTTGAAATAATATGTATAAACATAGCATGTCGACCCTATTATAGCTACAAGGTGGAATCCATTATACCTCGGTCATCTATTTGTGCAAGTTTTTTCCCGCCAAAATCTTCGACATGCCGCCAAATTGATGACATAGCGTCAGGATTTGCCCAAAGTGCCTAAAGAAAGCTTAAAAAAATGTCAAGTACGAGTCGGACTCCAGCACGGAGGTTCTGCACCACACAATATACATGATAATGGGCAAAAGAAATAGAGTTTTGTACCTCCTTATATTTTTAAATACGTTGCGGTTTATTTATTTATGGTGGCACATTCTATGAGAATTCCTACTTTCTACCTAGTAGGGTTACCTGATACAGCCCGCTGACGGACATACGGAGAAAAGTGGAGGCTTCGTAATAGTTTCTCACCTTTCCATAGTCACCTTTGGCTTAGTATAATTGAAACAAAAAGTAAACTTTAGAAAAAACCGACTTCCACAAACCCTATTTGATTAGATTGAGTTTAATACAAACTGTAACCCCTTATCCCCCCACCCTTGGGGAATTAATTTTGTCAAATCCCATCTCAGTGCTACCCCACGCTACTAAGGAACCTCTGTACAAAGTTTCATGGCTCTAGGTCCACCGGTTTAGGCTATGCGTTGCCTGCCCGTCAGCCACGCATTGTATTTGTACCTAGTATTGAGCAGATCTGGTGGCCATATGTGATCTTCATCAGCAGTTCCGCATCACAATATTATGCTTACCATGTGCATTTGCACGAGTTATTATGAAAAACACAAAAATCACTATAGGTCTGCCTATAATATTTGAAGAGTTCCCTCAATTTCTCCAGGATCCCATCATCAGATCCTGACCTGGTGTCAATGGGACCATCCTTGAGGTATTACCTATACGCCGAAAAAAGATTTGTTCAAATCGGTTCATAATTGGCGGAGTAATCGCGTAACAAACATAGAAAAAAAAAAAAAAAACATACGGGTCGAATTGAGAACCTCCTCCTTTTTTGAAGTCGGTTGAAAAGGGTACGGAGCACCAACAATTTACCTCTGGCCTCATGAAACTCCAGCGCGATGTGCGCGTCCACCCCGAATGAGAAGTAGTTGTTGACGACGCTGAGAGGCAGGTCAGGCTTGCCGGTCTTGGCGTCATCGCCGGCGGCTGCCACGTTCGGTTCCACGGTCAGCTGCCAGCGGTCCAGCAGCACTGTGTCACTTTCGCCGATGTTCGCCAGGATTTTTGAGATCGGCTCGTCTTCGTAGCCCTGGGTGACGAGATGTTGGGTTACTGGAAATCAGGGACTACTCTAAAATGCTCACTGAGCCACTCACTAGTTGCCCAGGAAGCCCCTGGCATAGTCTAACTAATATGGTTTGACAGGTCGCTGTGGCCAGAAATCAGCTACGTTATCAGAAAAAAATACTGAAGAATGAAAAGTACGTATAACGTAGGTATACAGCCAAATGCTACGGCTAAGGTCTACGCTACGGGATACCTACCAGTGTGTCAGTTACAAAAAATAAAATAACGTCTCGGCCGATGAACACTTAATTTGGTACGCTTTGACCCTAAAAAATACTGACCAAATCAGCGCACATAAGATTACAAGCTGTCAAGGCTCTAGCTGAAATATCCGATGACTTGAAAAAGGTGACAGCTGGTTTAACTGGATAAGCCAAACGGAGGATCGTTTATAAGAAATAATAAACGGTCAAGAGCGAGCAGGAGTCGCGAACCAAGGGTTCCGATCATACTTGGAAATTGTTACCTCATAACTGGTGTAACTATAGGTTTCTATATAAAAAATCCAGTATGATGTCATCCATGTAAACCAAATTGAATATTTTTGTAGAAATTGAGCAGTTTTCAGATTTTTCCCTTTACTTGCGCTATAAGACCTTGCATTATGTATGCCACATGATGTAGGCCTACGGGAAGTACCCTATAGGTTTTGGGTCCATTGCGTACGTCCACGCATTCTTGACATAAAGGTCTTGACACACGGACGGACGGACGGACGGACGGAGAGACGGACAACAAAGTGATCCTATAAGGGTTCCTTTTTTTTCCTTTTATGGATTGGAACCCTAAAAAGCAGATGATTGATTAAATAATCTGATGAAGAAGGCTTTAGACCTTGGCATTTCGCAATAAAAGCTATTTAACGATTCCTACATTTCATTAATTGTTTTCCTAATTAGACTTTGATACATTACTTTTTAATTTCTGCAACTCATGCCAGTTCTATTTCAGTTAAGCAAGACGATAAATGGGTTTATTGGGTAAGTGCTATTTGTATTTGTGACTTTGCTGTTTCTGCTGAATCCTACATATTACAGGATCGTGCTGTGTGTGCAAGACGAGCAATATCCATCAGTATTAGCGATATTCTAGATTTTCTATTTAACCGAATACGTACCTGACGAGAAAGACATCATAAAGTTAGGTTTACAATTATTCCCATTAGGACACGTACGGTTACAGTACGGAACAATGGGACTGCCAGCGACCCATGACAGCTTCCCACTTTCGCATCCTAGATTTAGAAGGCAAGATGATGTTGCGGTCGGTAGGATAAATGGGTGTTATCTTGTCTCCGCTTGTGGGAGTTGGGCGAGCGACACTTTCCATGACAAATTGCTGCACCGCGCTGGACCCGGGTGGAATAACGAGATAAACGCTAGATAGCTGGAGAAACACAAATTGAAAATTGTAGCGAATGCATCTGTCTTGCTTTGTTCACACAATAGCAACTCAAGTGCTGAACTACTGAAACCACCATCGCGTGTTTGCGGAACACTTCCGGCACGATTAGTGACTATAATCGACACTCTGATATGTAATTATCACAAAAAGCATACACGAATATACTAATGACTTTTCCTCCTCTCTGTACTTAAAACAGCATTAATACGGCAATACTCGCTAAAGTCAGTAATAGAGCGAGTGAACAACGGGTCTCTAATTTCGTCTCGCGTCGAATGGCGATGTTCGTTCATTCCGACGACCGACAGTTAGAGACAATGTCGAAATCGGTCTGATCTATTGTGGAAGTAAACACGTTTCGATGTGTCACAGATTGAAGGCAAGAGAACTCGTGACTGTAACTATTTGATGATACATTGCAAGTTTTTGAAACAAGTCACGTTCACATAAGAAAGAAACTCATTCACCTCAACGATAAATATGTATGTCACTAAGGAAACGTTCTAGCTAAATAAAGAGGTAGGCACCACTTTGGCTGTTATCCTAATATTACAAACTCACTTCCGTGCATAAACTAAAAGTAGACGCAGGAAAATTACACAAAGCACTTCGAAGAAAACATTGATCAGTGTTAAACAACCCCCGCGATACTCTATGAAGTAACGGCACACACCATCTGGGAAAGTGGTGGAGAGTATGTGGGAAAATAAACAATGTAAGAGATTGGCATGAATATAAAGACATGTTTGTTACTTTAATAGCGATCTGCTTTTTGCTGCTCCATTTTTAGGGTTCCGGTCCTTAAAAGAAAAAAAAAATAACCCTTATAGGATCACTTTGTTTTCCGTCCGTCTGTCCGTCCGTCTGTGTGTTAAAACATTTTACATGAAGAACGCGGGGACGTCGTATCAAGCTGTATATTAATTGTTAAGGTCTGTGGTCGCATATATAGCTGTGAAAAAATCAACCTTCTAGGTCAACGCAATCAAACGCTACAACCGTTTATGCTGTAATTTTTTTGGATTTTCATAGTAATCGCAATGAACTCAAAACCTATGGGGTACTTCCCGTTCCCGTAGGCCCACAACCATGAAATTTGGCACAAAGCAAGGTCATAAAGCACAAGTAAAGGGAAAAATCTGAAAACTGCTTTCTGTCTTTCCACAAAAATATTCAATTTGGTTTACATGGATGACATTATACTTTAGTTTTTTATGTGGAAACCTAATTACACGTGTTCCGCTCTCCAAGTGTGATCGGAACCCTTAGTGAGCGAGTCATACTCGCACTTGATCGTTTATTTCTACTGAAAGCGACTCGTGCCTGCTTTTTGACGTCTTGATAACACGTACCAAACACATATTAAATATGCTTCGGGTCTCTTAGAAGTTGATAGGTACCGATGAACGTAAATCTTACAAATATCCGGCCTTAAGCACGAACATAACAGTAGAGTAAAGTAAAGTTACATTCCATGTAAAGGGAGATGCTATAATATCTAACGTGATACCAGACTTCAGTTGTTGTTGTAAATATAGTTGTTCTTCCGACCTAAGTAAACCGTTGCCGATAGAACGGAAATCGGCTCTATTCCCCAGCGGGGCTTAAACTCTTGAGCCGTAAATATTCCAGAGGATTTATTCCACCACTGATGCGATGAGGCTGTGAGTGAATAGACTATCTGGGAACAGCTGGGGAGTCTTATAGATTAGGGCCTTCTTTGCTTCTAGGGACTATGTGGGTGCAGTGTGGGTGATCTTAATACATTAATTCTCACAAACATGCAAAATTCTGTCATGTGACAACAAATAACAGAAAATTCTTTGATGGAAATATTAATAGTAGGTACTTTAGAGATAAGACGTTGACTAAGTAATATGTATGATTTTATGGTCAATAAAATTTTTGAACTTGAACTTGAACTTACACAGGATAGACTTTGGATAAGTACCTAATTATATTATATATCTATACCATTTATTGTAGCTAGTAAACTACTTACTTAGACTATAAAAACCACCTTGTTATTTTTGACTATCACCCCAGCCCAGATGCTTGTCTGACCTGACTCAAGTGTTCCTCAACTAACACCAGCCAGCTCAAGCGTGCGTGGCTACTGGCTAGGGTGAAGCCAGCACCCCGAAACTCCTCTGAATTTCGGACAAAGCGTCAACGGTTCCTTTGTGAGAAATTTGATATAATTCAAATGTTAAACTCGAAACAAGTATGCAGACGTTTTGAAGTACCAATGGCCTCGGCGTGAAGTAAGTCGATAGGGTAAGAATAGTTAAGAAGATTTATAAGGAGGACGATTAATTTGTAAACGACTTGCGTAATGCTCTTGATTTTGGTGAAATAATAAATTCTATTTTCTATGTAGGAATATCTCAGAAAAATTGTATTGAAGACTACAGCCAATACAATGTGCGTGGATTTAAAGAGATGTCATCATCATTACATTCAGCGTACATCGTCTCCCTGCTGACTGTTCTATACAAGGTCTAAATGAATTAACGCAAATTGAGAAACTACTTTATTAGTCACATCATTCTGAGCAAAACTTATGTAGTTGAATAACATAACATTTACATACAGGCACATACCAATCTATGACTTGTATGTACGTATAGCCCAATGGGTACACAGTAGGATAACCTGTATCGTGGAAACCAGAAACAGCGACGCGACGACACATTAGGTAAACATAGAATCCCACCAAAACATTCTGTAAAAAACTAGCCAAGTCTCGATGGAGCTGCTCGTTTATCTCTAAAAAGTAATGAAATCTAGACAAAGGCGTGCCAAGTCTAAGGTTCCTTACTGCGATTTCTTTATTATTATAGTTAATGTTGTGTGACTTGGCCGTTGAACATTCTTTATACGTTAGTGGGTACAAGTCAATTTTGTTTACACGTAATGTTATATCTGTTGTGTTGTAACTACCTATGTTATATCTGTTGTATTTTACATACTAATTTTGCTTAAAATAGAATTCCTTTATATACTATCAGGAAACTTGCAACTTGTAATTTACTGTAATTAAATACGACGCAGTTCAAAATTGACTTGTACTCACTAACGTATAAAGAATGTTAAACGGCCAAGTCACACAACATTAACTATAATAATAAAGAAATCGCAGTAAGGAACCTTAGACTTGGCACGCCTTTGTCTAGATTTCATTACTTTTTAGAGATAAACGAGCAGCTCCATCGAGACTTGGCTAGTTTTTTACAGAATGTTTTGGTGGGATTTCACTTCTTTTTGTAGAAACGTGGGTATATTCATTTATTTTATTAGATTTTCTTATTTGACACAGTTTTTTTTATTTTTAGGAGCAGTTTTTTTTATTACAAATCTTTCTTTTCTTTTTTTCCGGTTCTGATTCTTGTACAGTAGCAACAGTTTTTCGTATTGCCCATTCGCGTTCATTATTTATTCTTTTAGACGGTTTAGACGGTTTAATTTCTGAAAGATCGGCGCGGAATTTACGCCTAAGCCGGTTGTATTCGGTGATCGCTGAAGCTTGAGCTTTTATACTCTTGAAGTCAACATTTATTAGGTGCACCCCATGAAGATTGGTTACTCGTGAAAGCGCCACGTAGGCTTGGCCACAAGAGAATATGGAGGTGCCAATGTCCATGAGGGCATTTTTTAGACTTAAACCTTGGCTTTTGCGAATTGTTAGGGCATACGCCACACAGATTGGGAATTGTTCTCTGTACACGTATGCCCGGGGTATGATCTCAAATTTTGACTTAATGGGCAATAACTCGTGAATCAAATTATTGTATAGGCGCTGAACGCACACATTCACAAACGAACGAGTTTGCGCGTGTACAAACGTCTTTGGCTATGTAGTAGTAATAGGTGATCATTTTACGAGCGTTTATGGAGTGTCCGAGGTGTGCCACTACGCTGTATTTTTGCAATGACAGTCGATTTTTTCATGTAATCTATAATCTGATTAATCATTTATCTGATTATTTGATTTGTTTAACTAAAGACGGATACGTTTTATATGACATATCGTGTTTTATCGGTCGGTCGGTCGGCCGGTCGGTCGGTCGGTCGGCCGTCCCGTGCCGTCCCGTCCAGTGCCGTGCCGTGCAGTCCCGTGCCGTGCCGTCCCGTGCCGTCCCGTCCAGTCCAGTCCCGTCCCGTGCCGTGCCGTCCCGTGCCGTCCCGTGCCGTCCCGTGCCGTCCCGTGCCGTGCCGTGCCGTGCCGTGCCGTCCCGTGCCGTCCCGTGCCGTCCCGTGCCGTCCCGTCCCGTCCCGTCACGTCCCGTCACGTCCCGTCACGTCCCGTCCATTGCCCCGATCAGCTGTTTTCAATTTACTATGGGAGACCCAAAAATTTTTTTCTTGGGGAAAGTTCATATTATTCTATGGGCACCATCATTTCCCAAAGTATTGATCGTCCCGTGCCGTGCCGTCGCGTGCCGTCCCGTGCAGTCCCGTGCCGTGCCGTCCCGTGCCGTGCCGTCCCGTGCCGTCCCGTCCCGTCCCATTCCGTCCCGTCCCGTCCCGTCCCGTACCGTCCCGTCCCTTCCCGTCCCGTCCCGTCCCGTCCCGTCCCGTCCCGTCCCGTCCCGTCCCGTCCCGTCCCGTCCCGTCCCGTCCATTGCCCGATCAGCTGTTTTCAATTTACTATGGGAGACCCAAAATTTTTTTTCTTGGGGAAAGTTCATATTATTCTATGGGCACCATCATTTCCCAAAGTATTGATCGATATTTTAAAGTCACCTTGTATAGTTTTCCCTTTATGTTGCTATTAAAACCTAATCTGTCCTAATCCTAAGATCTGTCCTGTCTTATCTCTAAGGCACACACATACAGACACACACACTTTACACTACACACAACACAACACACCCACACCTTTCACTCCCTGGCTCACAGCTTTTGTCAAAACTGTTATCATTATCTGTTTTATGTAATGTAAGAAACAATTTGTTTGTCTCTGTATTCATATGTATACATAGTGAAATCCCTAATTGGCCTTATGTTAAGTATTATTTGAAAGTTTCATTATTCGACTGGCTGTGGATTTGTGTTAAATAAATAAATAAATAAAATAAATAAATAAATAAATAACTCTGCACCAAATTTCAGCACCGGAGTCTATGGGAAGTACTGGTGTTTTGACCTTTGACCCCCATAAGGTACCTGAGTATGACAGACTCCATTGACTGACTGACCATTGAATGAAAGATAAATTGATTTTATATAATAATAGAAAAACACTTCACCAGCGCGAGTTAGAAGACTGGCAGACCCATCTAGTGTTGGATACCTAACAACTAGTTCTATGATGATCATGAGTGAGTGAGTGTCGAAAATGCGAAACTTTGCTTTCGAATAACTTCGGAACTAAATGACCTACAGACTTGAAATTTTGGATTTTAAGTATGTGATTGTAGCTTACTAGATGACGAAAATTTCTGCGTTCTGGTCTTATCCAGAGGTTCTCAAATAGGGGCCTGAAAATGCGGCGAAATGGTTCCAGTAAAGGATGGTACGGCAGTGTTTGCTTCGCGCTCGACTTGGCAGGGGCACTGCCGTGCCCCCTAATACGTATTTTAGTGATTTTGTGTCTTTCTCCCCAGCTTCCCTTGCCTGCACGTCTTTAACGCCCACCACTTTCTTATGTTTGTTTTTTCATAGGTTTCAAACTATACTACCAAGTCTTATGGTTGAAAATCGCGAGCAGCAGCACATTTTCTGTGTGTCCTTTGCAGCGGCTTTCTTTAATCGAGTGTCGGTGTTAGGCGGCAGGTGGCAAGGGGCGGCGAGATCAAAGGACACAGAGAAATCGAATGGACTAGGCGGGCACTCACCCCGCCCCAGCCGAGCGCGCGCGCTAGATCGTTGCCGGTGCCAAGCGGCAGCACGCCGACGGCCGGGCGCGCGCCGCCGAGCCGGTCCAGCACGCTCAGCACCCAGCCCACCGTGCCGTCGCCGCCGCACGCCAGCACGCGCAGGTTGGGCACCTTGCGGAACAGCTCCAGTCTGCGAGAAAAAAACATCCGTTCATTTTTCAATTCAGAGGCATGATTCTCGCGCATTCGATGTATGGAAATCGATTGCTCTAACGAGTGATTTTGTGATGGGAATCACTCGATATAGATGTCGAAATTCGTATATCGAATGCGCGAGAATCATGTGCCCATGCCATTTCCCATACAGGGTGGTCGAGGCATACTGTGCCCACTTTTAGCCATATATTAAATACTCTATTTTGCTTAAATACTCCATTTTGTGAGGGGGCTAGCCCATCACCGCAGATATGGAGTTATAATTCCTCACGATGTTTTCCATCACAGTACCTACTTAAAATAAATGACTTATCTCATTGGTACAGTCGACGTCAAAAATATATGTTTCATCTTTCCAAAGTTATGTTTACGAGCTTTCTGACATAGAATCATTGGCACATATTGTGACAAAATATATATTGACACTACATGTTGCATAATAATACTTCCTATCAATGTGCCACATATGTATATTTGTGCCAATGATTCTGTGTAAGAAAGGTTGAAAACATAACAACTTTGGAGCATTGATTGGAAATATGAAACAGTCACATAACTATTCCCTGTATTTGTTATACTGTGTGTATACTTATTAAATGTAAAGATATTTATGGAACACTCTATTGTAAATATATCTTTGACGCCGACTGTACATGGCTATCATCGGGATTCGGACCTGCATCCACTGCGTGAGAAGCAAGCGCGAATTCTATCCATCCGATATTCTTCTCACTAACCTACCCTATAAAGCGTTCACTATCTAGACGCAATACACATAAGGAAAATAATGGTAACGTCACCAAATACATATTTGTATTTGTTTTGTATATTGTATCGTGCTGTAACAGATAAAATTACTAAAGTTGTTTCAAAGATGTACGCATATCTATCGAGTGTACATCATAGTAATTTTGAAAAAGGTCAATAATGTTCGAACTCCACGAAAGAAAACCCAAAAAGGGTTACGAAGTTACGACACTAGTGGGTTGCCCTCGTCGGTATCATTCAGCAAAAACTTTCGCTTGCACAAAATATTATCTACTTACTGTTGACAAATCGGGTGGAATGGCGAAAGAACATTTAATCTGGGCGGACGACAGTGGCTAAAGGGCAGGATAAAGTTGAGCGCTAAGCTATCTAGAGTACCAGCTTTACCAGGACCCAGATATTTTCGCAGCTATTAAAAAGCTGGAATGTAAATCTATGCATATGTATGTACTAGCTTTTACCCGCGGACTTCGCTCGCGTGGAAGCACGTTTTTATACAACAGGGTATTTTTTAATCAATGCTAAGCCGACCTTTAATAATAAGGATATCGGAAGGTACAGAATTTATTTCCTAAGATTGCATCCGTTTCTAGCAGTAGTAGTCGTGTGTACTTACAGCCGATCTTCAAATCCCATTTTCACATAAGTACTTAAAAAATCCGTTAAGTGCGGGTCGGAATCGCACACGAAGGGTACCGTCCATCCGTACCATCGTACAAAAAAACAAAAGCACGCAAAACAACAAAAAAAAAAACACAAAAGTAAAATTTAAAAATTTATGCCCTCACGATGATTTGAACTCACGACCTACGGATTGAGAGCCTACATCATACCGGCTGCGCTACCACAACCATGTGGGTTGACGCGAAATATACCATCATATTGAAATGCGGGTGTATCAAAACACGTCTCTTGTATGGGGACTCCCTTTAATTTGTTATATATCTCGTATTTCAGTATTTGTAGTTGGTGCGGCAACAGATATACACATTCTGTGAAAATTTCAGCTTTCTAGCTATTACGGTTCGTGCTCTAGGACCCAGTGACACACGGACAGACGGACGGACGGACAGCGAAGTCTTGGTAATAGGGTCCCGTTTGGCACCCTTCGGGTATGGTACCCTAAAAAGTACAATAAACTGACATTCACTAAACAATGATTTTTTGCAAAGGGGCAAGGGTTTATTGCAGAGTTTGGCAGAGGGGTTTGGCATCGATTCTTTTTTTTTTATTCTTTATTGATATGAGTACTTTATAGTGAGCATCGAATCGAATCTAGTGTATGGTTCAAAACACACAGTAATTTGCAAATGTAGACACTAATGACACCAATTGATGTCAACATTTACAGATTACTGCGTGTTTTCTACGACTTATTTGCTTTGTCCATCAAACCACGCATTTCTTGCCACGGTGCATCACGAACATTTTTATCATACAGTAAAAATGTGCGTGATTGATTTATTATAATGCTTGTTTTATTTCATAATATTTGATACTTATTTTGTTACAAAACAATCAAATCAAACCAAATATATTTTTATTTCAAAAAAGTAATGTACAGTAAGAGCAACAATTTAGGTTTTAACAAAGGAATTAACTAAATAATTAATATACGTACAGAATATTAGAGCTTATAATAACGTATGAAAACTTACGTAAAAGTTTGTCAATTTCCAGCACATTCAACTATTATTATTTTCTATGCAAACATAATCAATACCTTGAAGAATCGATACTTTTGATACAGATACCGATACCGCATCGATACTTTTTTTTCAATACATCATATGAGTACAATATCGATACTTTTGTTTCGATACCGTGTCCCTACGTATCGCCATATTTTTTTTCGATTGGTAATGGAACGTAACCACAGATTACTAATTAACGTAACGTACCGTAGAGGGGTGCGGTCCGACAGCTACGTTCAGATTTCGCAGATCGTATCGGATCGTACGTAACTTATCTCCTCGATCCCATACGCGGTTCGGATCGCACGACTCTGATCCGATTTCCTAAAAATCGACCAAAAATGGAATCAAAGAAATGTTTACGTAAAGTGTGAAAAAACGACTAAAAATTACTGATAAGTATCTAGTCAAATCGTGTGTAAACTTGTACCACAAAAACCGATTGAAACCTACACAGACGCCATACATTGAATATTTTGTGACTTTAAATTCTGCATGGGCGTAACGTTACAAACAACACAGAACACATTGGCAGTGTACTCACTTTGTTTCATCGAGTCTCCCTCAAACTCCACTCACACGATTTTTATTTTTATTTAGAAAGACCATAACGTGTGTATTTGGTAAAGCCCGAGCAGAGTTTGAAAACAACTCCAAGTGATGATCACACGATCTTAATATTTTTATGAAATCAGGAATTAATATAAGTAAGCATGTGATTCGATCACTATCCGATTTCTCATAATTTTGGATCGATCCGCTAGTGGATCGTATGCCTTCGATCCGATCCGAAACTCGAAAGGACATAATTATGGTCTTGGGTCCGAAAATCGGAACGGATCGGCACACATTCCTAACGTAACGTAACGTAACGCTGTTGTCTGTCAAACTATCAAACAAAGAAAAGAGGTGTTTTATTTACGATTGTTTTTCTACTAATACGCAGCAAAACCGTAGGAAAAGACGTGATAACCGGTGAAAATGATGAATCTGGAGATTTTGGAAACAGCCCACGAGTGTGATGTTGCTATTGCGCGAACCCAGTCTAAAAGAGAGAATCGGAGAAAAAGACTGCAGAGTGATCCTTGTGATGCCTTCAAGCAGGTGAAAGGCACTTCATCAAGCTTTATCGTGGGTTTATGACCGAGTTGAGCCCTCATTTGCCACCAACATTGCGATCAGATGCTTTGTATGTGGAAACGAATGTTAGTAATACTATGCAAAGTACCAGAAAAGTATCACATCACCTTTTCCCTGTTGCGTACAATTACCCTGCAATTACTATGCTCTGCCTACCATGCGATATCACCCGGGTTCGAGCCCCGTCTGGGGATTAACAAAAACCAAAATATCCCCAAGTCTTGGGGGTTTACATATTTGTGATGACACAGGGTGTGCCTACCTGCCTGCAACCTATTGTGGGGCCAGATGTACCTATGTAAGTAAATGTTAAACAATTGAGAAAGTAGAGGAGAAGACTAATCCTGAATTATTTGTTTTAGGTGCTGATTGCTTCAGGTTGCTTCAGCATTTTATGCTACAGGGTCCTATCAGAGGATTGTGGGATAAGGCCAAAATCACTGTATTTCCCAGTCTATTGTCTCCAAATTTGTGAAGCATATCCTTGACACTCAAAAAGCCAGCCCCGAAGGAGTGCTATTGTGGATGGGTTCTTCTTCTTCAACCAGGGGGATGTTGTGCCTGCACCTGGCCCACGAGAGTGGGGCCTTTGTTACATTATTGCTTCTGCATTACACAGGTCGGGTTGGCCGGTTAGACCAGATAAAATAAATTAAGTGTAACTACATAAATTTGTTTTATTCATATACTTAAAGTATCAGTACAAAATTACAAAAGGTATGAATCAAATCATTTAGATTATTCAGGATTTTGTTGATATTTCTCACATCAATTTAAAGGCATCAGCCATTAGCATGAGAATTTTGTAGTGTCGCGCTTTGAAGTATGCCTTTGTATATGTTACGGGTAAAGCTTGGAGGCTGGGTAAACCTAGTAACCCAAGCCTCTTGGGTGAAGTCCGAAATTTCAATCTACTCCAATTTGTCTTCGGGCTTTACCCGGCTAAACCTCTTTGTCAAAAATAAAACTTATTCATAATCATAAGATATGGAGAAAATATGGCATGGAAACAACACAATACTTAAGTTCACCCGGCCTCCTAGCTGGCCGGTGCTCACTTTTATGCCGGCCTTCTACTAAGAAAGAGTAATAAGCGGAAAAGGAGCCAGCTAGCTGAGCGGACCAGACTGCATTCAAAATAACTCTTCTAGTGGAGTGCTTCCACTGAAAAAGAGTTAGGTATTTTGTATGCAGTCCGGTTTGCTCAGCTCGCTGGCTCCTTTTCTGATCATTACCCTTTAGCCAGCATTAGCCAGAGATTCATTGATCCATTTTGCGTGACAGGGGGCAAGCACATCGCCGCAGCTATGTTTCTGAATATGAATTGTATACCTTTTATTTTTTCTGCTGTAAACAACTAACCTTCCATGTCATGCAAAATGTATATTATTTAGAACTGGGTGTTGAATAGTAGTAACCGCTGAACCACAGGAGATTTCACGCGATCGAAAGGTACATCAGGCATTGACACACACCAATGAGGTTTAGATACTTAGCAATCAGTATCAAAACCTCATTGGTGACTGGTGTGTCAACTGTCATGTTTGTGTTGTGTGACGAATTTTTTTTTTTTATTAACATGAACAGCTGATCGTCAAAGCCGCCATTTTGTTAAATATAATTTCTGGCTATGTTTTAGTTTTACAATTACTAATCTACGGGTGATCTTGATTGGCAGGCATGCAGGCAGAACCGCAGGATATAAAAATCTGATAAAAATGCGAAATATTCCTTTGTACTTGTAAGTTTGTTAATCTAAGAAACACAGAATTTTCTCAACTTTCCTCAACACAGTTTCTTAATTCACAATAGACTTTCCCAGCCATACAAAATTAATGGATTTATCCTTGTGTAATTAAATTACGTTTTTGACCCCCTTTTGGTCCGAATTTTCGAAAATCCGTTCTTAGTGCTCAGTTATGTTATGAAAGCAACCATTGTGCAAAAGTTTCATGCCTCTAGGCCTAACGGTTTGGGCTCTGCGTTGATCATCAGTCAGTCAGTCACTCAACACAAATATATATTAGATACAGTATACTATATACTTTGTTGTAGTTTTCTTTGAATTTCATCGATGTATAGCTTTGTTATTTGGCTGGCAGTCACATATTGATTTATGAATCCAAATTAAAGAATGATGGATGACACAAACAAGTTTCATGATAACCCCGGAAGCTGAGCACTATAAAATAAATAAAACATGTATAACCGGAAATTCATCAAATACATGTCATCAAGTAATCTTTCGGAACCCCTACCCGCCATTTCGCACAATGATTTCGTTGGAGCTGCGTTGTCCCGAAATGCTATTAGTCCAACAATCCCTGGGACCGTTTTGTTTATAAGTGACTAAAACGAGGCAATTACGAGAAGCACAGCGGGTGATTCGGCAAGCTAGAGATTATAATCACTACACCCGCTGCTTTTGTGGGGAGCACCGGAGCGTGCTTGGGCGGCCCGACGCGACGCAGGGCGGCATGCGGCCCTCCTCTATTACTTCTGAACCGAATACCAATAATCGGATTTCGGGTCGCACCTCACCTTCGCTCTCCGTGTCATTATATACCACTTAGGGATGTAATAGGCGGCAAATTCGGGAGCACATAAAGGCGCGTTTATTTGACAGGGAATCCGCGCTATACAGTATTCCAATTTCTATGAAGGGTTTTTGGAACAGCAATAACAAGCTGCAAATAGATTAAGTCTGCTAAAATAATTTGCTCTATAAGTACTGCTAAGTATATACCGTTGTATATGCTATCTTTTCTATCTTGTCATATGTATGAATATATTCACACGGGGCGGCGGCGGCGGCGATTCTAATTGAAGTTGTGAGCTGAATATTCGAGGTTTCATATGCTTCATTGTAAATTGACACAGCGGTTGCCTGCAATCCGCCCCAGGGAGTTCCAATAAACGGATTCAGTTGCAGTCTATCTGTCAGCTATTGACTCGGGAAGTTAATACTGGTTGTAAGCCAAAAAAGATTAAATATTGCATTCCACACACATCAGCCAATCGATCATCAGTAATTTACTTGAATGACGAAGTCCGAATCTCGATTTTGCTTTTTTAGGATTTACTTATAACAAGTAGCAAGAGGCAGTATGATTATGACCTGCACGATCCTACTGCGAAGATGTCTTTATCAATCTAATCTGCCTTTGAGACAGACTGAGATCTTACCCTGGGCCAGGACCTCCTTGAGTGAGATCGAACACTTGTCTCGGGTTGAGCAGCCATTGGAACTTCTGCAGTAGTTTGGCGCCCTGATTGCCGCCGCTCTTCGGGTTGATAAACACCAGCACCGGCTTCACATCTGTCGTCGGTATCGGCTTGATCGCAAATGTCTTCTGCTCATTCTTCGAGTCCTTCCCTCTTTTCTTCGATGCGTTCTTCTTCTTCGGTGATTTCCTCAATGAAGACTTGAAACTCCCCCGTCTCGGTAACTTGACGATCCAAGATGGCGGCACGATGATGTTGAACTGCGAACCTGCCGGAGGAAGTCGAAATGAAATCAGAATCGTTTTTCCTGAGGACAAATTAAATAACATAAACAACAGACGATTGTACTTTTTTTAGGGTCCCGTGGAGTGTCTCAGGCGCGTCGTCTACACCGAGTCAAATGGCGAATCTTTTGTTCTCCAAAACATGGACACTCAACCGGAATAAAAATACTAATATGATCACTTCGTTGTCCGAACGTTTGTCAAAACCTTTTTTCTCATGAAAACGCCGTCAAAATAATATACCTACTTGAAATATTATATCAATTACAAGCCTGGTGCTCTCTTAGAGCTACCTATAAAAAATCAAACTTCTATCTAGGTCAATGCAATCAAACGATAAGTCCGTACATTTTTTGAAATTGCTTAATACTTGCAATGGAATCAAAAGTTAGCTCTTCCCGTTGACCTACAATCTTAAAATTTGGCACGAGGCAAGTTCTTGTAGCACGAGAGGCAAGTAAAGAAAAAGATACGAAAACCTTAAGTGTACTTATGTGTAATTTCAAAAAATATTAGATGTGTGCAGAACACTCGGTGCGCGAGGCTGACTCACACTTGACCAGTTCTTTTTATAAACGTTGATAGTCCATTTTAATTAAAAACATATTGACTTTGAAACAAAATTTATATTCCCGAGAAAACGTTGTAAATGAAACAAAAGGTCGACTTAACAATAGAGCCTGAAGCTGTTGGCGTAAATCTTTCCTTTAAATTCGTTTGTATTTCTTTCAAAAGTATACCAACCTAATGAGCATTCTTCTCCTATTCGTTGTAAGTTGAAGCAGCTCTCCTTATTGTGATAGGCGTCTTTGCACCACGAACAACTCAAGGCCACAATTTCTTTTGAACTAAATGATAGTTTCGCCTGCAGCGCCTGTAGACAAAACGTTTCATTTGTTAATTCTTAAAATCGAACAAAATTTAATAGAGTAGTTGTTGCAGCTATTTGTTATGAGGGGGATAAAACTTTGCAGAAGCTTGTGAGTGTTAGACAATCATATTAGCAACAATTTGTAACAGCAGTAACAGAGTGAGGAAGTTCTCGATAGGGGATCGATACCCACATTGACACCTGCGACACCATTCTGTTCAGAAAGTGACTGATCGTTTTCTCCTGCTGCTGTATGAATGTCTTCCGACGAACCTCGAGGTATGCACATGAACGGCATATGGAGATTGCAGAAACTCTGTCGTATCCAAACAAAATAACCATGCATCATGCAAAAGAAATAAAATGAATGAGCTTCTCTCATAAATCAGAAGGCACGAAATTAAAACGTGCATAGTAAGTAATTCTAACAAAGGTCGCACAACAACGGACGTCAGGACACAAACATAATGAACTTTGCCGTGCTACCAAAATTAAAGTGTTAGCCAGCAGTGGTAAAAACAAAATATGCAAAATATGAAAATGAAGTAAGAAATTGTCGGAGTAAAAAATATTAACAGGGGCGCATGTAACCCAGAAACCCCGTTTTAACCCTGACGAGTGGTGTGTGAGCGATATGCTAACACGTCATTAAAATGAAGTTTTAATTTCGTGCGGGGGTGGTGCCCTCTGTCGCGTGGGTTCGCGTAGTTGTCGCGTGTATGCATGCGGCGAATGCAGATCGCGGGGCGCGTCGTCGGCAGCGACGCGACGGAGGGTCGCGCGCGGGAGGCACGTGAAGAGAAGGGGGTGCGGGGGTACGGGAACTCATCACTCACTCCCGAACCGCGATCACTCGCGCGTCTATCACACGCTAAACGTATGTTACTCACGAAATGTCGCGACGGTTGTTTAGGCTCGTCACGTTTCGTAACAATGCTGTATAGGAGCAGCAAAGCTGCCGCTCTGTAGCCCTTTTTGTTTGCCTTTGAAGGCTGGTCAAATTAGATGCGGCTGTTCTGTAACCTCGAATCTGCGTCATACAGTAAGAGCTAGCTCTTTGTGCGGACTTCCGTAAAAAGTTGGAAAAGACGTTAATTGCAAAGCTAAATGCATGTTTGCGTCATGACGCGGAAAAAACCTAATGAGTGGCTGAAAGTACACGTGAAACCTAGTTCCCTAGTCAGATAATGGTAATGGTTCAGAAGTGAAGCATAAAGTTGCTCTGATCAAATGGGTTTCCTAGTGAAAGTGGTTTAGAATGATGTCCCTAGATCTTTTACATTATAGTCTATTCGTGATAAGAATGCAGTGAAGTCATCACAGTGTTAATTTTGCACTCGTCACTAGACTATTTATTTTTATGCAAGGTGGTATGGTAAGTATATCAACCACGAGGTAGACTAACTAGGTATCTGAAACTTTTATGAAAGGGTAAAGGAAGGGCAATTTGCACAACTTATGCTATGCAAGAGTTATTGTTAGCAGTAGACTACTCGGGAAAAGGCGTCACTATATTATACCTTGTCCAACATAGGATGATCTCTGACAACTTGTCACTGTGACTTTACTAGGCATGGGGATAATGTCGATATAAATTATCGATATTCTAACTAAAGTTTCTGAATGTTTCAAGCAAATCAAACAAAAGGATGTTGTAACATGTTTTTATTCTTGTTAAATCGGTTCACAGCCCAAATCACCATCATCATAGTCTGATTCGGACTCGCTGGAGCAGTCTTGTAGATTTGTAATCAGTTCCTGGGCAGATTGGTCGAATCGTATCGTTGTTTTAATGGTATTTCTATTTCATTTACCTTGTTGTTTGCAATCTATTTTTAGGGTTCCGTACCCGAAGGGTGCCAAACGGGACCCTATTACTGAGACTTCGCTGTCCGTCCGTCCGTCCGTCCGTCCGTCCGTCCGTCCGTCCGTCTGTCACCGGGTCCGCCTGCACGAACCGTAATAGCTAGAAAGCTGAAATTTTCACAGAATGTGTATATCTGTTGCCGCACCAACCACAAATACTGAAATACGAGAGATATTACAAATTGAAAGTGGTCTCGGTACAAGATACGTCTTCACAACACGCTTGAAAAGTTTATACCAAGGCCATTTTGTTTTGGTAGGTAAGCCTTCTTTTAATGAAACTAAATTTAAATGATATGGCAATGTCGTCCCCGGACTTCTACAAAGACTTTAAATATTAATTGATGAATTACGACGTCTCTATTTAGTCTGTAGAACTTTTAGAAAATAATTATAAAATTAATAGTTTTTAATTTCTTTTGTTTTCATACAAATCTCAGAGCTCAGAAATTATTTTTTTCCTTTTGGCCACTTCAAGTTTGGCTGCCAGTGATGTTTTAATTAAATACTCTTTGGTGCGTTGAAATGATGTTTTGCAGTCTGCATGACATTGACATAATGAGTGAGTGAACCTCATTGTACGGAAATTGTAGATGGGTGTCTCACGTTTTCCAGTAGGAGTAGGTTGTAGACAGTGCTGCTTACGGCGGCGTTTAGTAGGTACTAAAGGCCCTAAAAGCGCGGCAAGCTTTGAATCTATTCAAATGTTATTTTTCAACTAGCTACAAAGTTATTCTGACATAAGATGATAATTTGAACAAAACTTTTTGGGTATTTCATGAAAAATACAGTTACAGATCACACATATACAGGGTGGAACAAACGAATGGGCCCTGGAGGGAAAGTACCTTAAAATCTCAAGATATCCGTCCGTCCGTCTGTCTGTCACCAGGCCGTATCTCATGAACCGTGGTAGCTAGACAGTTGATATTTTCACAGATGTCGTATTTCTGTTCCCGCTATAACAACAAATACTAAAAACAAAATAAATTTAATATAAAGGGGGCTCCCATACAATTAACGTGTTTTTTTGCGGTTTTTTTAACCGACTTCCCAAAGGAGGAGGTTTACAATTCGTATTCGATAGCGCCTAAACGGATGGACCGATTTGGAAAATTAGACCGATTAGACCTATAGTGATTTTTGTGTTTTTCATAATAACTCGTGCAAATGCACATGGTAAGCATAATATTGTGATGCGGAACTGCTGATGAAGACCATATATGGCCACCAGATCTGCTCAATACTAGGTACAAATACAATGCGTGGCTGACGGGCAGGCAACGCATAGCCTAAACCGATGGACCTAGAGCCATGAAACTTTGTACAGGGGTTCCTTAGTAGCGTGGGGTAGCACTGATATGGGATTTAACAAAATTAATTCCCCTGGGGGGGGGATAAGGGGTTACAGTTTGTATTAAACTCAATCTAATCAAATAGGGTTTGTGGAAGTCGGTTTTTTCTAAAGTTTACTTTTTGTTTCAATTATATAGATAATGGTACGGAACCCTTCGTGCGCGAGTCTGACTCGCACTTGGCCGGTTTTATATTTACACAATATCATCAATATTCTATTATATGTTTCGAGTCAAGATCGATAACTTGTCTTACGATAAGTGTAGCACGTCACTATTTGCCAATAAAGTATGTTAATTGTCTCTATACATTTTACCGTCGAAAAATACGATACTTCATATGCGTGTTTTGACACTGACAGCTATCATAGATCATCCTATGTTGGACATGGTATAATACATGGGATTCCTCCCGGAAACTTTCCAAAAATGAAACTTCCCACATTAACTCCCACTGGGAGGGAAGATTATGAAGATTCACGGAAAGTTCCCAAGCCGCCCATCTATAAGCGAAATGTAGGTTAGGTATGCACTTACTAGACTTCATTATACTATATGATTGGCAAAATAAGAGAGGTTGATTCACACACATCAGGGATGCCACCGGGACGTGTCAGGGCCGGGACCGGGCCGTGTCAGTGCTTCAGTGTTCCGTCAGTGATTTTAGAATCGACTATTCACACATATCAGGGGCTCCGCTCAGTGTGGTGTCCGGGTTGTCCGTCGTACGTACGTCGTGATTGTTACTGTGGCGTTTTTTAATAACATGGAGCTAGCAATGATAGCTATTGCTTTAGACGAAGAAGAAGAGCAACATCAAATAAAGAAGAGAAAGTGGGTGCATGAAGCATGGCAATTAAGAGATACAGAAGGAGAATTCGTAACATTGTACAAATTGTTTTTATATTTAGTGTACATGTACTTTGCATGATTTGACTTGTAACAGTACCTATACCCAGTAATTTAGATCATACAATACCGTATGTTCCCGCACTATTCGATTAACCTTTCGTCCTTTGACATTTTTGGTTTTCCCGGCGTCCGGGATGCGTCCGTGTCCGTGAAAAATATCGGCGGGAACCAATGCGTCCGGGCTTCCCGGTGTCGCCCCGGACACTGACAGCACTGAGCCGGCCCGGACACTGACAAGTGTGACTACTCTCATAGAGAAAGTATGAAAGAATATTTTGCACTGACACGGCCCTGCCACGTCCCGGCGGGAGCCCTGATGTGTGTGAATAGACCTTTGATTAGTGTGAACTGTCAAAAACAGTTATTCGGCTCTTTATCTGGGCAATGAAAAACCGGATCCATTTATTAATCATATTATAAAAAAAAAAAACAAAAACAAACATTGAATCACGCCATTTCCCATAAGAGGTGGCAGAGGCACAGTTGCGCCAGCGTCGGTAGCGGTAGCGGTAGCGGGGCGGTTGAAAAATACAAAAATTGGTTAGAGGGCCCGTGGCTTTTGTGTAAAGGCTGATGGGTCAGTGCACGATGCGGCGGCACCCCAACACTGTCTTCGACTGTTTTACATCAAGTCAGCGCTGACTTCATACCGACCGACGACTTCAAATCAATCTACATTGGGTTTTTTTCGGGTCAGCGCTGACTTTTCGCGAATTTGGAGTCAGTCGCTGACTATATCAGTATTTGGCATTTGACTATTTGACCATATATTTGACAATATTGGACAACCCCTCCTCTCACGCCCTTCCACCTTTGATGAGCCGAGGTTAGAATCCGTAGAATACTCCATAGAAATGGTACCTTTAGATAATATTGAACATGACATGACACTTGACATTTGTGAAAAGAAGCGCGCTATAGCTTTAGCTGCGTGCGCCGCACCTGGCTGCGTGCGCCGCACCTGGCTGCGTGCGCCGCACCTGGCTGCGTGCGCCGTACCTGGCTACGGCGATGTAACTACAATTCAATATTAAAGATCCAATTATCTCGGGAGGGCGAAGGATAAGCTCATTAATGAATGAAGACGTCTTTGTCGTGCCCCTGTACTGAATTATTAAACAGTTAAGCCTTAATTGTGCCTATAAAAGAAAGTCTAGGTAATACCAAGTAAAGTAAGCCATATAAGTATATTATAGCTTCCGTGGAGAATGTAATAGAAAGATAGCATACTTTGAAATAACAGTCTACGTACAATGTGAAAAGGTGCAATTGTTACTTTACAACATTGAAAGCTTGGAAAGGATTTTCTAATTCTATCGGTGGTTGAAAACATCGTTGAATGTTAAAAGCATTTGACGACGACCATGATTGATGAGTCTAGGTAATGAAGTTTTATGAATGTAGGGCAGAAGGATAACAATATACGGAAGGGTAATAAATTGTGGATATAAACTTTAGCTACTAAGTAGGTAATTGCTTTCGGATTTAAACTAACTTTGCGCGGTGTCCTGATTTTATGGCAGCGATTTTATTTTTGGAAGAGAAAAACATGCATGTTTGGCCTTGCTTAGTGATTTACGATTGAAGAAAGTCACGCCATATTAACACACACATACGACCTAAGTACAATATGCTAGGTAGGTACATGCAAAGTAATTTTTTATTAAGTTTTTAAATTACGAATTAGACTTCCGTAGCACGAAACTGTTTTGTTAAGTTGTCACTTAACTAATTCATTGGCTAGAATCTCCTAGGATTGTCATTTGTATCTAATGCTATCTATGCATTTGCTTAATCGGTTTACCATCATAAGGACAAAGGCCGATAAATTTTACAATGGAGAACAATAAATAGACGTGGCGTCGGAGCGAAAGGGAGGATTTAAGATTTGTTTCGTGCGACTCAGGGTTGGACATACACGCAACACACAAAGATTTAATACCACACTGATATACCATAATTAAATGGCTTTATGCTATAGTATAATATAACGAATGCATATCATAGCCCTTCTCTCACGGTCTAGCTATGATCTTGCGACACAGCATAAACATTCCGATCTCACCATCTCTAATTCCATCAGCGGTAAATGTTCTCCATCTCCATACAATGATATTTAAGTTTGTTCAATCTTGAATATATCTGTCGCTGCCGCAGAAGCGACAATATCATGTAGCTATTGCCTACCTACGCAAATAGCTGATTACCTACCTACCTACACCTAGTCATCACCCACACCACCTCACACCAACATCACGGATCTTTCTCCTGTGGCCAGTTCCATTACCGCTTACCTTGCCGCAAGCTTTACACTTCCCCTTCTCTGAGCGTCGATGGACCCAGTGGTGGTGCGTGATCGTCTGCTCGCGGTACTGCCGCACGCCGACGTCCCGGAAGGTCGGTTTGCAGGCGAACTTCACCCGGTCCATGAGGGTGTCGATGCAGGCGGTGTGCGCGACGATCTTGCAGGCGGAACACTTCATGCGCGAACCGTGTTTCTGGGGACAAACGGCATATTTATTATTATAACATAACGTTTTTAAATAGGCACATACAATGCTGCCCCTAGTATGCCCCCTGTGTCGAACCAGAAACAGAGATGTCACAAAAAAATTACGTCCAAGACATGGGTTTTTTTTTCCTTACCCGCCTGGATTCGAACCCGGGACCTCTCGCTCCGGTAGCATAGCCTCGACCACAACACCACAACCGACGTCCACTTGTTTATGGCGTCCATTACACGCTCATGCAGGCGTCTCAGTCAATTCCATCAGTCATGACATGAATGACGGTTGCATGATGTCGAGCTAATCAACCTTACCTAACCAACAAACCTAATGAACCCAAACTCTATGGGTTTACTAGTAAGCATCCTTGGGTTCCAGCTCCCACCTTCGAACTCAATAATCATATCAGCGCAATGGTACCATATTCTCAAAGGTCTTGTCACAACGAACCTAATGAGCCCAAACTCTATGGGTTTATTATTAGAAGTGGTGCCACTGTTTAGCCTCGTGAGGGATGAGCAGTAAGTAGTGCGCATTGGAGACTATTATTTCCGCGCGGTCGGTCGCTAAGAGTTTGATGGATCGGATCGGATAGTGTGGGTGTGACCATCATCACGTTTATATCTATTAGGGATGACAGAATCCTACGAAATAATATCAACACATGAAGCTTTCTGTAGGGTTTTACTTAACACATCTTACAAACACAGATTGATAAATATTCTGAATATAGCGGGAAAGAGTGTTAATACTTTTGAGTTATTCAAGTAACAGATTTGCAGTAAAACCTTTTTTAAGTGTGATAAGGACACACTCGGGTCAAACTATAATACTTAATATGAACAATAGATGTGCGAGCGACATGACCTTATCCTTGTGCTTGGAAACTTCACTTTTAACAACTGCCTTTTGACGTTTCGTTAGATAAGTATTAACGCCCAGTTATAATATCAGTTTAGTTTGCTTTCTGCAACGACTTAACAGAATCTTTAAGGTTTAATGGACAAATAAAACTTAATGACCTTCTCTGCAACTGACTAACAATTTTCCGTGACAGCGAAAGATGTTGCGCACAAAAACAATAGTCAAATAATCCATGGAATTGGGTCGTGATAATTGTAGGGCATATTTAGACGTGTTAAGCTACTGCCTGGTAAAAAATCTCGGACTAATACGGCGGCATACTGAAGTAAATAATTAAACCTAAAATGAAGAAAATTAGAATAGTTTCGTTACCAATATACTTCTTAGATGTCTTCTAATGACACTAAAACATGCGATGATTTTATCCATCATCTGTGCTAATTTGGGGATTAGCTTCCACAAATCTTCAGTTTTGGATGTTTTGTATATTTTTGAGGTTATACTTTTCTGATTTTCGATAATGAAATTCCCAGTAACTATACACAAAGGACACGCGGGAGTTCTACTCTCGTCTTTGCATTTATTCAAACCATAGGAATCTGGGATAAAATAGGAGTGTCTAAAAATAGGCTCCCTTAAAACACTGTGCGACAGAGTCAAGAGGTAGAGTATCTGCCCAATTGTGCCGCCCGCGACTGGAAGGAGACAGTATCATCTGACTTTTCTTATCTGATCTACTAGTATATAAATAAGTTCTCTTATGAGGCCCCGGTATCTTAGTATTCCCGGTATGTTGATCTTTAGACACCAATCCATATCCTTAACTACAGTAGTTGCATAGAACTGGTGCCCCTCTGTAAACATCACTCACGTCACGAGCCAAAAGATCGTTGAAAATCTTTAGCAGGATATAATTTAATCGATATCACGATAGTATTATTAATTTACGAGTCAAGCTAGCTAAAACATCGTCGCAGCAAGCATAACACGCTGGTAAATAAGCCGGCATAGCCTTGCTGCTATTTATGCCTTTAGAAGATCACTGTAATTTGTCTACATCGGATAGTGAATTTTCAGCGTGTTACCACCAAGACTTATTAATTGAAGCGGTGTCTCCGCTGACAGGCTGCATTAGTCTTCGCTTACTGCCGAACTACGGCTATCAGTTATTTAGATAATTTTATTTGTTGTGTCCTAACTCCTATCTCAGTCCTGTGATGGATCGCCTGAAATACTATAAGTTTATGGACGAAGCTTGTAATAAGGGTAATGCACAATAGCCGTCAGGCGGCAGGCTTTAAGCGGGAAAAATTCTAAGTAAACTGAACGAAATGTTCAAAACGTGAGGGCGTATCGCGTGATCACATTACAGAAAATCGGGTGCTGGTGTAAGTGTAGTTTGGTTACTGAACAAAATAAAACTGTATGGTAGCCAAATAAGTTACAAGTGACGACAAATATAGGCCATAAAGTTCAAGGTACCCTAGCATCGATAATTTTATGATTGAAACGATGAAATTTCATTGGGCAGTAGCATGGATGAATATAAAGTCTTTATTAGTGCATAGTAGTCGTAGTAGAGGTCGAATTATCTTTATACCGAACTTTAACACAAGTTGTAAATTATTCTGCAGTTCAGCACTCAAAGCGCTAAAACATTCTTTTAGACAGGTCAACGACTCCACAATCCGGAAAATATATTATTTATCGCAGAATTGACAGGTCGTACAAGAGATAATATTTGAACGACACATTAATCTTTCTTTACATTCAAATCCCGACCAGCGGACAATGGAACGGAAACACCCTAATGGTCGTTTCGGAAATTACAATTTGGCATGTAATAACAAACTGCTCGTTTATTGTAGACCTTCGGCCGTAATTTGTCTAGAGTAAAAACAGACATTAAATTATACTGGACAGCTACAAAGAGCTTGTAGATGCGATGGGCGAGAATCCTCTATCTCTATAATTATTTTATTGACGGGAAGGACATACTGCTTCCATTAGTCACTTAGACTACTTCAGTTATTTCCACTGAAACACTGTTTAAACATCGAGAAAGGGTTTATTTTATACTGATGCCGTTCGTTCTCATAGACCATTATTTATGTTTATGGTGCACAAGGATTATGTGCCTTTAACAATACACTTTTAGTCGCCGGAGCGAAAAATATACCTGTGGGCCTGTATGGGGGCATTGTTTGTTGTTAAATTCAATAGACCGTAAAAATGAAATTCATTTCCTTTGCCGCTGAAACTGAAAGAGCGCTTTGCACAAAAGAATCAAATAAGAATGGCGACCTTTGCGGGACTGAGGCCGAGTGGATGATATTTATGAATTCGTGAGTCTGGGGCGATAAGCCTCGATAAGAAGCTGCTAAACAAGATGTGGGGGATAATCTTTGTATTGAAATACGACCTAACATGTATTGTACATTGTGTACTTGTCCAATGCGACATTTTATTTTAATAAAGCAAATTAATAAACTACTTTATTAAATACTGGTTATTCGTAAGTATTTGTGGAATAGGTTTCATGTAAACCGCTCGAAACTTTTGGAATACTTTCCGCCATCAAATGTAATTCATTGGATTACAAAAAATCAATGATTCATTGAAAGCTTATTGGTATAGTAGGGCCATAATCGCCATGAATGCGATGATGGGACTGCGCTTATCAGATATCTATTTTTCAGATTATTATTTTCAGGTTTTTTTAACATGGCAATGGCGGTCATTGCCCCGCGTGCGAAAATGTATGCGATTTGACGTTTGCCGCCACTCCGACGACGGACGCCGCGGCGGCCGCCGGCAATGGCGGCGTTCGTCAAATCGCATACATTTTCGCTCGCGGGGCAATGACCGCTGCCATGTTAAAAAAATCCTACCATACACGCACGGATTCTACATTCTGGCAGAACGTGCTGATCACAGCCGCGAACAGGGCCCGAATTCTACTGTACACAAGCATACCACAAGCCTGGCACAAACTTGAATACGACGCATTTGGTATTCTACTAAATCTCACAAGCGCCAGCGAGACGCCGGCGTGACGCCAGCCTACTTCGTATTCTACAGTCCGCTGGCGCCGTTCCAACGCCGCCGCCGGCGTCTCGCTGGCGCTTGTGAGATTTAGTAGAATACCAAATGCGTCGTATTCAAGTTTGTGCCAGACTTGTGGTATGCTTGTGTACAGTAGAATACGGGCCCAGATGTATTGAGAACAACAACACATCTGTTGCTGACTCGATACATACATAATTTATGCTCCAGAGGGGTCGTGTCATCAAGTAGTGTCAAATAGGTTCGAGTTATCCATAAAATTCAAAATAAATTTACGTACCTAATAAAATATTTCCCGTCATTTAGTAAAAAAGTGGCTAAGCGCGAGTTGGACTCGCCCATGAAGGGTTCCGTAGTAGCAAATAATTATAACACTGGATGTTTGTGTTGTAACTTTGTTTTTCATAGTGTTTGTATGAATGACAAAGTTATCTTTGCGGTTTTTAATAAATGTTTTATATCTTAAAAACTACTTATTATATTTTGTTCAAACCAATTTTCGTTGAAAGTTTGTATTGAGATACACAGTATATTCTTTATTTTTTATTTTTCACTCTCTTACTTTAAAAGTTAGAGGGGGGACACAATATTTTCAACTTTGGAAGGGTCTGTCTCTTTAGCGATTGACTTTAAAAAAAAAATAGTTTTAGAAACCTCAACGTCATTTTCAATGACCTATCTAAAGACACCCCACACATAAAGGTTTTGATAAAAAAAAAATTTTTGGTGTCGGTTCCATGTATGGGGAGCCCCCCTTAGTAAAGCGGTTCACAGAATACATTTACATACTTACTAAGTTTCAACTGTGTAGTCTTAATAGTTTTGCAATAAAGTTGCTGTGACATACGGACGGACGGACAGACAGACAGACTTGACGAAACTATAAGGGTTTCTTTGTTTCTCTAACGGAACCCTAAAAACTGATAAAAACATGTACCTATACAGACGGGGCAGATATATATTCACAATATTTCCTTCATTCTTTATGGATTTTAACACTTTACGTGTTAGCTATTGCGTAACTCGGGCCTTGTTCGTGTCGTGATCGTGACCCAATCTTGTCTGTACAGCCATCTTGCCATAGCGGCGGGCGGCGGTGGTCGTCTGTGGTGTTCACCTGGCACTCCGCGTCGCCGACGTAGCAGCAGTCTCCGGAGGTGGCAGTGGGCGACCACAGGTGCTCGCCGCTGATGGCCGGCTCGGCCCAGTCGGGAGTCGAGCGGAGCACCCGGGCGCCGCTGGCGTCACCGGTGCGTCTGGAAACGAACGTATAGGATTAGTACAAAGGCATATGCCGATAAACATAAACATAAACATTTACATACAGGGACATACATTGCTTCTGGCCCCACACTAGGCAGGGTGTGTCATGGGAACCAGAAACAGCGACATCACAAACATAAACATCCGAGACCTGGTTTTTTTTTGTCCTCAGCGGGGTTTCGAACCCGGGACCTCTCGCATGGTAGGCAGTTGCGCAACTGTTGCGCTACAGAGATGGCCGATGTACCTATAGAAGTGGCATTATAATGGCTCAACAGTGGTTGATGTCGGCAGAGGATGTTGACAATGATGATAGCAGAGGATATTGACAGTGACGACCTCTGCGGCCTCCTTGCTCCTAGTGTGGGGTCAGTCAGAAGCAATGTAATAAGTGCCTGTATAGAAATGTTTATGATTATGATGGCTGAAAACCAAATAGTCAAATCGTTAGATACTTTTTATTAAATTTATCAAGAGATATCTCTATAAGATTTTTAAACTATAACAAATTGCATTTGGACCTGGATATTTTGTACATGATCATATTAATTCTGTAGCTTTCTGGCACTGGAGTTGCGTCAGGAATTGCGTCCCAATGGCTAATAGCGAGGGCGCAAAAAAACTTGTTTCGACGGTGCCGAGCGAGACGCGCCCGCGTGCGCTTTAATGATAGAACGTCCAAGCCCTGGTCCTGCTGGAAGGAGCTCGTGGAAGGACAATCCTAGGGACGTGCGTCCTGCCAGCAGTACGCAATATTTTGTGGACTGTATATGGATATCAGAAGCTGTCCTTCCAGCAGTACTTGACTTTCGAGCGTAATAGAATAAGGCAGGGGTGACAAACATTTTGTATTTTTTGGTATAGGTATCTAGAAATAGACGCGGGCGCTTCTAGAGGTTACGGGGTAGAAAAATAAACAAGAAAATGATTATGTCATGCAGGGATTCCACTCGTGATGTGGTAGGTAAAGCAGTTTCTTCCTGTCCTGCGGGGCGATTCTGGCGCTAGCGAGATCATGACCATGGTCGAAATATCGATTTTGAGATACCGAAATTTCTATCAAAGACAAGAAAAAGCTATTCTTACGACTAGCCTTTCGACCAACCGAGATATTTCGACCCGTTTTGGATCGAAATAAATATAAGTCGAGATTGTTTTCTACGGATTTAGGCCGTATCAAAACCGATATCTCGACTGGGGAGATGATCGCGATAGCGCGAAAATCGGGGGCCTGTACCCCAACAATAACTAATATCGTAGTCATCACCAAAATGTTTGCGACTCCAGTTTTTCTGGCCATCAATTTCGTCAAAATATGTGGCTTTGACGCGAACGCGGACTCCACGTGTTATACTCGTCGCCATCTCGGCCAGACTAATCGTAGAAACACGATTCAAAAACTCGCTGAATCAGAAAAAGACGCAGTATGCATGTCAGTTAATTGCGTCCTGCTAGCAGGCTTAGAAAGCCTCATATAACCAAAAACATTGCGTCCTACCGGTAGTACGCAAAGTCCTGCTGGCAGGACTCTGGACGGTCTATCATTAAACAAAACAATTCCGCGCACTCGCTATAGACACTGCCAAGCCATACCCGTACGCGACTCGCCACCCTGTAGTAAATGTACCAATGTATGAACATGAACAGTGGAAGCGAAAGAATTAACTGTATACCTATAAGTTTCGATGCCGGTTTCAGAACAAAGCCTAAAATCTGCCTAAAAGCCATTAGCTTGTTGATGGGTTGGTTGGTTTGGTGGGTTTGGTAGGCTTTGATACCGGTAGACGAAGCGGTCAGTTTTTAACTAAGTTATCAATCACGAGCTCAAATAATATATCTATGATTTTCCACTAATTTTAGGAACTGGTATTAACGTATAGCTAGGTACGGCGCTTTACGGTACGTATTATTTGTATCTTGTTACCTAGTAGACCCCTGTTGTTTATCCCCACTGCGGGTTCGTAGTTTGCCGCCAAACCAGCGGGCAAGAAACATATTTACTTCTAGCAAATTAATTTAGCCGTATTCTGCTAATATTATTCTGCTAATAAATCATAAAGGATTTACAGAAACAGTCATATACTCTCAGAAATCGTTCACTGGCTCAGAGCAATAAAATAAAATAAGTTCATGTTCAATGTTGTTGTCTTGTTGTGACTTGTGACAATATGACATGAATATGACAATGACGGCCGTCATGTCATAATGACAAATAGGAGTTCAGTGTGTTAATCTTTAATCTAAAGTGTTCATAGAAGAGATGCTGCTAACATTTCTAAGAGCCTTATAGCTTCTGTACCGTTTCAGTACACATTTCACAAGATATCGATGAAAAGCTTGAATGAATAGTAATTTATAGAAAGACTACAACAACTAAAAACTACAATATGCAAACTTGCGAAGATTGTGGCAAACGTTCTAAGGAGGAAGAAACTTATAAAATATGTTAACTCCATGGCATCATGTTATACATTTTTGAATCTGGCCGGCATCGGCATCTGGTTGAAAAGCTGCCAGAAGTTTTGAAATTCAAAACATTCTTATGCAGAACAGAACCTTCTAGTTTGACAACACAATTATATTCAGTTCCATTTCGCGTGTCATACTAAAAACATAAAAATATCTCACCACTTCATAAACCCAAAAATATATTTCGATTCGAAAATTCTACCTTCTGAAGAAATCCTTTTACCGGTGTGTGATCTAATTCGATTATTATCTTTTCGTTCCTCAAACATTAGAGAGCCAGTGACCAGTGTAATTTTCATTCATATCAACATTATTAGCGTCTCGTAGTCTTGAACATTGAGCCCACAATCGCCCTCTAAGAGCCATATGTCACCAGTGGTGTCCTAATGAAATATGGCCCATACAACTGATACATTTGTGGTGTTTTTTGGTGGCGCGATCGCGCGACCATGGTGTTCTAATGAAATATGACCCTAACTGCTCTCTTCTTTCTACGTCATCTAGCTATCTACTCACAATCTTGAATCTCAACGGCATAATTGTTTCCAGATCCCTACAATGGAGCATGCAAGTGGTTGTTCGTGCGGTTGCTGCAACCTGTCGACTGCTGGTTGCAGTACCATCAAGTGCAGCGCCTGCAATGCCCAGTTCCACCTAGAATGCGTGAAGCAACAGCTGCCATACTCCAACTCCTGGGTCTGCACGAAATGCCAGGCGCTACGCGAGGCAGCCAGCATGGACAATCACATTCAACTAGAAACGGCTGTGCAAGCGTGACCTTTATTGATTTGATTGTGCGCGTAAATTTTTGAAGTGGTCTTGTCAATAAACAATAAGCGAAGTTTATTTTTTAGTTATACTTTTGTTAGGTTTCTACTCTACAGAGTAGGTACCTACTTGCAGACAGGCAGGGGGGGTCTTGGCGTTTATTATCAGTATTGCTTTGTCCTTTCATGACCTATAGTCGAGGAAAATACCATGTGGGTGTCCAGGGGTACCGTGGGTCCGAAATGGTAATATTAGCCCTTTATTCCCAGTAGCTCCGTGTCAAGTTGTTCCGGGCGGAACTAGTGCGACTTTTTATTCCCAGTAGTTCCGTGATCAAAACTGACTTCCCACTAGTTCCGTGAAATTATTCCCAGTAGTTCCGTGCATTATCGAAGATATACATGTGTAACAGAAAGGTGTAGTTTAGACCAGTGGTAAGATATACAGGTGTAACAGAAAGATGTAGTTTTGAAAGTGTCAGCACTTGGAATCCTTTCAAATTTTGTTGGGTCGCCATTTGAGTCAGATCGTGGTCAGATCTCTGCAGCCGGTCGGAAGGACTAATGGATAACTGTTATAAACCTTTTGGTGACAAAACAAACAATTGGTGGAAAATCTTCAATAAATGCACATGTCGTGTGTGTAACCACCACTTTCTAGCATCAAAGTACCAGGATAACATAAATTTGTAAGAGGTAAATATTTGTTAAAAATTTGGCAAGTATCGAACACCTAAAGTGGAACTAGTGATAACGAAGTTATCATTAGTACCATTATTTCAAATTCCATTCATAGTGGAACTAGTGTTGATAATAATTATCATTAGTTCCATCATGGTACAAATCATGGTACTAGTGTCAACGAAGCTATAGTGCGTGGGTGCCGATCGCGTGCGAAAAGTAAAGAAAACGGATGTGACAATTTGAGCTTCCATATGTGAGTACCTAAAACCTTTATTTTCTCGTGTAAAAGAACAGTGTACACCTTTCTGTTACATCCTGTATAGCTTCGATAATGCACGAAACTACTGGGAATACTTCCACGCAACTAGTGGGAAGTCATTTCCATCACGGAGCTACTGGGAATAAAAGTCTCATTAGTTCCGCCCGGAACAACTTGACACGGAACTACTGGGAACAAAGGTACCTAGGTATATAGCTCCCAGCATTATAATGTAACGCAAAATAATGAAAAATAAAAGCGCCTCAGATCCGGATAATAAATCCTCCATGCAGGTTTCTCCATCCATTACAACAGCATGATGCGTACAATTTCAAATTACGCGGCCGAGATTGAACAATTTTGAAAGAAACCAATTCTCCTCTCCTTACGCTAGGTATATTCCGGCCGCTGAGAGGATGCGATCCTGACACATTTATATTATATCCCTGTCTGTCCCGCGCTATCTCACTCCAACAAGTGCGATAGTCAAAAAGTAGCGCGGGACATAGTGTGTCAGGATCGCATTCTCTCAGCGGCCAGAGTATAATTTTTGTTTTGTACACGGAAGCACATTAAATTCTACCTCTTCTCGTAGGTACATCATACCTCCTCTGGTACAATGAACCAAAAACCAAATCGTGAACGTTATTGTATTGCAACGCTATTTGCAGCGTGCCGTAACAACGTTCGTAGCAGATTCGAAACGCTTGCAACGCTATTTGCCCCTATAGCTAAATGTGAAAAAAAAACCTTTCTTCCCTACCATTAGGGATCGACCAGTAGGGATATGTGGAACAGGCGGAGTTAGGACCTTTACACATTATGCCGTAAACAAGTCCATATGTGTATGACTCCATACAAATACAGGGACTCTTGTTAACCCATGTACCCGGTGTCCGTCGCGTTAACAAACACCCATACCAACCTATTGAAGACTGCGCATCGGCCCGTCGTCGTCCGTCATGAAAATCGGACCGTTATCCGACGTCTAGAGGCCTCAGTCGGGTTAAAGAGCTTACCTATTACATTACGCTGTCGGCAGGGCACGATTTGTATATACGTCTCACTCGTGATGGAACGACTAGAAAGCGACAGGAGTTAGACAGGGCCCTGCCGACAGCGTAATGTAATAAGCTCTTAATTTATACTTCTTCCGAATCCGACAACTTTCCATATCGGTTTACTGCATTCGCATTTGTTTATCGTAATCAGCCTGCGCTTGACTGACACACACCCCACCCCAGTCCCCACATTATCCCCAGACCAGTTGGATTATCCAGTGGGTCCATAGTGGGTGATTCCACCGGGATGACCGAGCCGGAAGCCATTATAATGTATTACATCACAAGTATCGCTGCCTTGAATGAAAAGTAAACGATTCTTGAAATGAGAGTTCGGAATTACTTTCAGGTTGTGGGAGCGAGGCTCTTATTTCAGTTCCACAAAGAGAAAGGTAGGAATTGTACTATCAGCATGAATAGCTGGTAATAAAAATACTGATATGAAATGTAAAGTAAAAAAATATAGTTTAAAAAAACTAAAAAACACGCTTTTAAAGCACTTCGAACTAAAAAGTTAAAAATAGTTTTTAATATAACCTTAAAACAATAAGAATAAAAAATACTATTTTTATTGTGAAACAAAAAGCGTCGGGCGCTCGATGTACGAAAGATATGGAACAAAACGCCCGACGCTTTTTTTTTCTCACAATAAAAATAGTAGTTTTAAGGTATATTAAAAATGATTTTTAACTTTTTAGTTCAAAGTGCTTTAAAAGCGGGTTTTTTAGTTTTTTTTTTAACTATATTTATTTTTCATTTTTTAGTTTTTGCACTCACACAGAGGCTGTGTGAGAAATTAATTAATCCTGGCGATCCTATACAGGATAATAAGATAAACTTATGAAATGATTACATTGTCGCTGATTCTTGATGTGTACAAAGTTTGAATTGAATCTGTCCGTTTAAAGAGGGTCAAAATCGAGTCCAAAGGAGTCGGTTACATACAAACAAACAAACATACAGGTGAAGCTAATAAAAGCGTGATAATAATGAGCGCTGGAATGTGAATACTCTCTAGCTTGAATAAGTTGTTCATGTTTCCAATTTCCGAATACGGTACATTGCACTAAGGGCCTGATTTAATATATCTGTATATTATAACAGCAGATAAATAATTTTCTGTCTGTCATATAGGTAGGGTTTATCTATAGATCTATAGACATTGTGAATAAGCTGCCAAGTGCGAGTTGGACTCGCGTTGAGAGGGTTTCGTACACCAATAATAGGACTAACACCAAAAAAATACCCTAAAAGTACTAAAATTCAGTTTTTTATACAAACTTTGCACCAGGTTTCGTGGGTTAGGGGATCAAAGTTGTAGATTTCGGAGTTTTTATGAGATATGGGTGCAAACATATGCTTGCATACCAAATTTCAGATTTTTAGGACTTCGGGAAGTACCCTAGAGGTTTGGATGACAGGCGAATCGGCATATTATTAAGCACAACTTTTTAAATATAAGTCTCAAAAATATTTTAAAAATACATTTAAGACCCTCACACCATGCGCTTTCATTTGATATATCACACGGCAATTTAGAATATTTAATTATCATCAGGGCCTCCAAAAGTGGCCCTTACATTCCATATTTACCCCCCTAAGTCAAGCCATATTGTCATTCTCCTGGCCGAAAAGGGAAAAATATTGACATTAAAATTAGTTTGACGTTGGTGGGTACCAACGTCAAAAATTAGACATTCATTGACGTCTTGGTACCCACTGTCAAAATAATTTTAAACTCATTTATTTTATAATATTAATGTCAATAGGTATTGTTCCAAGGACTCTTTTGTCCTTACGCGACAATGGGTGTTACATATTTACATTGCACCTCTGTCTTTGGGTCACAGATATTGATATGTGTACAAATGTTCAACTTCATCGGTCCAATATGTTCTGAATAAATAGCATGTGATGGACGGAAGGACGGACAGACGCACGAGTGATCCTATAAGGGTTTCTCCTTCTGAGATACGAAACCCTAAAAAGGACATAATGTGAGGAATTGTGAGGTGAGATGTATGCCAGAATAGCAGCAAGTGGAGGTCTTTAGACTCGAATCTGCCTACCCTCTATTCCTCTTTTTATAGTTTTTCATGCGTCCGAATAAAAAGTACCTAATTGAAATGTGTAGTATATTCGGGCATCCAATATGAAGGTTTCCTCTGAGATCCACCAGTCCACTGAGATCCACCAGTCCACTGAGATCCACCAGTCCACTGAGATCCACCAGTCCACTGAGATCCACCAGTCCACTGAGATCCACCGGTCTCACTGACTCGAGTAATACATATTGGATTCATAAGAGCGACCGCTTTCGGTCTTTATTGCTTTTACAGTCCTAAAATAATACCTAGAAAAGGAATCTCCCAAACATTTCGAATGGAGTCTGCGGGCCAAAAGTATATAACTTTAGCTATTTATATGGAATGTGACAACTTTAGGAACTTCTTTATTTATTTGTCTGAGTTTAGTCTTCATATTATTACCGCCAAGCTTGTATTATAGCTAAACGATGCCGAGCTGAATTTTTTGTTCTACTTTGCAACAAAAACAGGTAGTTGACTTGTTCTTCTTCTACATTTGCCTCATAATATAATTTTAATCAACACAGACCTTTCCTTATTGTTATAATAGTTTTATTCACCTCTCACCGCGCGCCAAAATATCGTTGGAAAGCTTAAGGTCTAAGAACTATCGTATGAAAGTCTACTACCAATCACAAAAAGCCGCATTAAAATCCGTCCATCCGTTTGACCGCCAGGGTGCCAGTGACAGATACACACACCGACGATGCGATGGATCAAACCGTTTTATAACCCGTAAATTTTTGTCGAGGTTTATTAACCGCCAACCTTCTTTGTGTCTTCGTTGCTGGCAACATAACTTTAGTCATCGAAAAGCCATTTGGTGGCAACTGGCAAGTGCTTTATCTTCCCGTCTCGTTATCGAGTTATATTTGGGAAGCGCAGACATCTCTGCAAATTACAGGCGTGTGCTTATTTGCAAATGTTAGTGTTTACAATCTGATGGATGGATATTAAAATGTTGTCTTTACAATTTTTGGAAAAATACTGTACTTGTGATTGTACTTTACTTTTAAAATAAGGATGTGTAATGAATGCGTGTGTGTAAAGAGGGTGTGTGTGTGTATGCATGGGAGGATGTATGTGTGCGAGGGTGTGTTTGTGTGTGTATGCATAATAATTTTAGGTATACTATATTGAAAACCCTGTTTTGTACATAATATGGATGTATAGCTGAAATATATGATAAATAAAATAAATAAATAAGTAAATAAAATACTGTCCTAGATAATACGGGCGGGCGGCGGAAGGAGACGCAGCTATAAATCTTTATCTACTCTCATGTCATAAAGTTCGAATTACAAACTTGAAATCGAATTCATAATGACGTCCTTTATAAACGCAATACAGTAATCAAATAAAAAAATAAATAATAACACTACTTCTCGAACAAAACTAATGTTTTTATTAAAAAAAAACTATAACGATACAGTTCTAGTTTTTTTGGGAAAGGCAAGGATCATGAAACCATACAGCCAAGGTGTTTGATAGTCTGTATCGTTGGAAAGATTTTTTTAGCTATACTTGATAGCCAAACAGCCACTCAGTGTTTCGATAAGTACTTGGAGGCAGGCAGGAAGATTTTAACAAAGAGGTTCATTGATCTGAGGCTTCATAATGTGGCCCATGCTCCGCGCATGCGCTGTGTGTGATATCCTGGGTTTTGGCGGCAACAAAAAGTCAACGTGACGTGACAACGTTTTGTTGTGTCTAAGCGTAAGCACTGATTAATGTATGTAAGTAAGTACATAATCTTTATTCGTAGTAAAAATATAAATAACGAGGAGATAAAATACTGACTGAGCGACAAGTCGCAATTTAGTCGGAGGTTTAGTTTTTTCGATCGTTTTATAATTCCCCATTAAAAAATGATAAAGTAATCAGCAAATCTTACAACAAGTTTGCAGATATCCTCATCCTGAATCCGCGGAGGAGTGCGCGTCAGGCCGGGAACAAATCAATGCACAATGGAATGGACAATGGACATCCTGTAGTTATTTCTACAGAGATACAAAAGACGCAGCTATAAGTAATTGGTTCCATAAACGCTTTCAAATTGATCCCCTTTTGGTAACTTGAACAAAATCGCCTACGCAGCGTTTTATTCACAGGTTTTTTACCCTGTTCAATATTTTATTATTTAGACATATCTTTATTGCGTATATGTCACCGTAAAATTGTAAAAACCGCGAGAATACAATCTGACGGAAAAAATATCGTCAGATTATAATATGTCGATAAATTGTCAACGAGATCGATAGGGTTAAGCATTTATCCTCTTTTAGGGTTCCGTACCCGAAGGGTGCCAAACGGGACCCTATTACTGAGACTTCGCTGTCCGTCCGTCCGTCTGTCCGTCCGTCTGTTTGTCTGTCACCACACCGGCTGCATGTCATGAAACGTGGTAGCTATACAGTTCAAATTTTCACAGATGATGTATTTCTGTTGCCGCTCCAACAACAAATACTAAAATACAGATTAAAATAAATATTTGAGGGGGCTCGCATACAACAAACGTGTTTTTTTTTTGCAAATTTTTGATCGATATGCATAATGGTAGCAAGAGAGGTTCAAAATGTACACAATAAATCGTGTATATTATTTACTTAAAAAATAAATAATTAAATTAAAATTAAATTAATAATTAGGGGGGCTCCCATACAACAATAGTTTATTTTCGATAATGGTACGGAACCCTTCGTGCGCGAGTCCGACTCGCACTTGGCCGTTTTTATTTTTATTTATTTGGTACTTACAAGTCAACTAAACAAGAAGGATAAACGATTTATCCTACCCACATTGCCCAGACATTCATCATTTCAGCTTATCAACTAACGCATTGTACGAAGCACGGTGTTTACAATTTATCGACAGATTACAATCTAACGAATTAAATTCTTTAAATTGTTTTCTAACGGGTTTCACAATATCACGGTGACTTATAAACAATATTCTTAATTGCAGATGCCAAAAATTTATGGTTAATGAAAGTTAAAATTCATTCGCTGATAGAGCTTGGCTATTGTATCTTGGTCGAGTGCTTTTTTATAGCGGCCCCACTGCGATTTAGATTTATCTTTGGTCATCGTGACATTAGGCGCGTATACTGACTACTGACTACTGACTGAGCGAGGCAGCATCGGGAGGCATTTCCTCGGTCTTTCAGGAGTCAGGACGTGCCTCGCACGAATTGGCCCGGGCGAGGCACGTCCTGCCTGACAGACCGAAGAAATTCACGAGGCTGCCTCGCTCAGTCAGCACGCGGCTATTGATGTATATGTCACCGTCAAAGTATGGAATCCGTCATTCAGTAGGATACCAGGCCTCTGACAACAGGCTTCCAAAAACTTGGTTTTGGCGCTGCTATCTACGGGCCTTAATCTATTTTGACCAACGACAGCCTGGTTTCATATTATTTTGCCGGTAACACTGTGTTACAAGTTAGTATACGAATTTTTATATATGCCGCGCTTTCTTACGTCCAAGATGCAATAGCCAAGCTCTAAGTGCCAAGTGGTTGAGTCTAATATTTTTTTTTACAGCATTCAAATGATCCTCCTTCCAGTGAGAATAGTTTCGCAATAATCCGACAATCACGTTCTCAGACTATTCGTTTATTCCTCCAAGATCACGTTATTCCCTGAATCAAAGTTCCATCAGGACTTGGCTCTTAGCAAATTGAAATTGGGGAACGCATTCTGTCAAGTCAAAAGTGTTGTTGGATGGGAACGGAAGTTGGGTATAGCATTCCCTATGTGTGTATGTGTATTGAGGTTGTAGTCAACTTATGAAGTAAGTCGCTGAGCAGACTTCTGAGCTTCTCTGCGATTTCCGCAATCAGCAAAAGCTGACGCTAGGCGGGACCCTGACAATACTGCAGTGGCTAATCCGAAGATTATCCTCCCCAACTTTACATAATTTAACCCTAGAACACGAATACGGTTCGTCGAATCGAAGAGTACGCGACTGTTAACACCGATCGAATGAATGCTTCTGTTCAGCATAGTTTTCGCGTCATTCTTATCAATTGACTACCCGAAAACAATTATTTGTTAATGAAGATCTTTCGATAGGCAGCCGAATAAGTGCCTAAGGCTGGATATTACCAACAAAAAGTTTTGCGAAAATAACTATCCCGGGGATAATTTGTATGACAATGGCAGATCAAAATGAGGTCATTCTATGAAAAAGTAGAAGATACTCTCAAGTAAAAAGTTACTCTTCGTTACTAAAATTCGCTCTAAGTTTAATAGTCTTCCAGATATGTCGATTTTTCGTGGCTATAACCATTTTTGGTGACCGTAATGAATTTTTGTGTGATCGATGTTACTCAATATAAAGGTTTACATTATATATTTATCTTGATTTACCGCTTGCGTATGGAGTGTTTGAACCGATTGAGAGATGAAATAGTTAAATAGTAGCTTGAGCTAATGAGTTTTATTGTACAGATAATATTATTGAAAGATACTGAACAGTTAAAAGACCGAAAAATATATATCGTCGATTCGACGAAGGTGAGTGTAAGTCGTTCAGGGAAATACAAGTTAAGTGTCCTAGGGTTAAGCGCAGCCATTTTATTCTATCGGCGAAATAGGGTAACATTGCGTTTATTCACGTAGAAACAAGTAAAAGTTTTCGGACCGGTCCGCCGTGGGACGAAGGTTTTTTAAGAATTGTAAATTACATAATTCATTTATGTCCCAATTAAGCGACGTTGCTTAAAAATAAATTCCACCGCGCAGGCGCATTTCCAGTTCCATTTTGGACTGTGACCGTACAGTTCTTATTTTGTGCGATATAGGGACTATGATCGTACTGCTGAAGATTGTTGTCATGTAACTTAGGTGCCTCACAAATAAATTAGGGGTGCTTTTTTTCATGTGTATTTCAAGAAATACTCGGCAAATCGTTATCAATTTCTGGTTTATGTAATTTGACTATATAATCTAGGATTTTCATATTGGAAAACGTGTTTCGATAAAAAATTCTTGATAGAAAATAAATCCAAGTCAATCCTTTTTTCCAATATTTTTGAAGTAAAACTTCTTGGGGCACGGGGGTAAAATTTATTTAACCTCTCAACTGTGGGTTATTCATATATTTGCTTTTCAATTACTACTAGCCGGGTGCTATCACGAGTGGCTAAGAAATGTAACGGAAATTGGAATCGGTGACGTCAGGGTCGGCTGAAGACTTTTAAAACCGCAACTATTTTCAATACGGTTTTTAACTAATCAGATAAGATAATAATACATTCGTACAATAAAGAATGTTAATTAGTGAGAGAAAAACCTGATGAAACGTTAACAAATAAAAATTATTTTAAGCATTCTTCCACGAGTTCTTGATTTCCGGTAAAGGCCAAAACCAGTGACGTGACCAAAAACTACTTCGTTCAACCTCTTTGTTGGAACCGGAACTTATGTTTGACAGCTGTGCGATGCGATCCATACAGTTTGTAAGAAAAGAGTTTCATCAATGTCACACGGGTCGATATGGATTTCTAAAATGATGAACGAATCGTTTTGTGGCCGGTAACTATGGAATAGGTACCTAAAACGCGCTGCGTAGTCGCGCAACAGGCAGGTAGTAATCGCATAAAGTCACTTAGAATCATCCAAATGTGATATTTAGTTTTCAAGCAAATTCCGATGTGATGGATGGCTGCATTAAGACTTCTTGAAAACAATAAGTAGGTACCTAGAACTGTTCTAAAGCCACTTTTTATTATATAGTGCAGTTCAAGTCACAAATTAGCAGTTTAGCTACTAAGTATGTGTTATACCTACCTATTTAATGTTTATCTGTAGTAAACGGCCAAAGCGAGGTCTACAGCTTACAGAGCCATAAGTTTAATGGCTTATTGTTTCGCTTATTTGTTTGTATGTAATTTTTGTAATACATATTTTAAAGTTGAATTGTTGTTATAACTGTTGAAATTATACAATTTTGATTTTAATAAGCTTTTGTAATTTTAAAGTTAATGCTTCATGCCAGTCAATAATGTTGAAGTAAAATATCAAAATCGAGGTATGTCGTATGGCGGACTAAGGAAATGTCAAGAATAAAATTAAATGAATGAAGTAACCCTAAAAAATCCTAGCAAAGTAGGTATGTATAGGTTAGCGGGGGTAGCATAAGGCACGCCAGTCACCCCAGCCACGCATTTTGTCACAATTTAATGTCATATCATAATGAATGCGCGCTATTTTATGGAGAAACATCATTGAGACGCGAAAGGAGTTGGCAATTTGGCAAAATGACTGCCCCAGACATGTACAAAGACTTCTCAACAGCCAATTAATAGCATTTAAATATTCTCTCATAAATTACTGCGTCTTTAGTTAGTTTGTAGAACTTGAAGGAAATGATTAAATAATTAAGAGTTGTCACTTCATACTCTATGATTCCGCCATTGATTAGTGACTTTTGCCATCGTTAAAAATAACATGCAACATAATTGCCAACTAGCAAAACTGTTGAAAACAGGAGGTTTCCAGAGGAGTGGCTAGATGGCGTTATGTTGCATGTTATTGCAAAATGGTGCTTATTTCTAGCGACGGCAAAGGTCACGGAATCATATTGGAATCACGGAGTATTGAGTAACAACTCTTATTTACCTATATTTAATTTTTTTTTCTTCAAGTTCTACAAACTAAATACAGACGCAGTAAATTAAATTTATGAATGAATATTTAAATGCTATTGGCTGTTGAGAAGTCTTTGTACATGTCTGGGGCAGTCGTCCATATATTGATTTAGCCATCTTATTTGTCATTTATCTGCGCGACTGAGGTGAGTGGCAAGCCTTATGGTAGCCCCGCAGGTACACATTAACTTGGAATAGTTGAAAATACGTACTCGATCAATTAAATAAAGGGACTGGGCACAGAGACAAGCAAAGCAATGCATACATTTGAGCGAGACGGTTTTAAGACGTGACGTCGTCAGATGGTATATAATCTGAGCGAGATGCAAATAGTAGTGACACTATTGAATGAGTTAAGTATATCACCACGAGCGCGACAAATTGTAGATAAGGAATGGTGGGAAATAAATGACATGACGTATTAAAAGTAAGTACAAGTATAAAATAATTTCAAATAATCGGACGTCTGAAACATAAAAGTAACTTGAAGCAGAGATTGGATCTCAAAATTGGAAATTTAAATCTCTTTTAGTATAGGTAGGTATAGGTGTATAGTATAGGTACCACTTAATGATCTAGCTACAGAAGTTTTACTTCTAACACGTGTACGGTGCTACACGCGAATTTTTTTTTTCCTATTATACCGCAGTAGTAGGAAATAGTATGATCTTTCTATTAATTGTAATTTCTGGGAAATTGTTGTACTAGCGATTTGAAATATGAAATGTAATTCCCCGAAATAGCTTATTTTTTATGTTTTTTTCCGTTTTGGCGCTTAGATTCAGATTAGGTGCGAGCGCACAATTGCCATCCCACTTGTTCTTATTCCCGAGTAATATTCGCTTCTCACTTCCGCAATCTTCGTTGACCTTGGTTTGTAATTATTCATACCTCGCCTTAAGCGTGCCTGTTCCACTAGTAACTGTTCCACTAGTAACAGTTCCACTAGTAACAGTTCCACTAGTAACTGTTCCACTAGTGACCGCTACATTTGCCGTAATCTCGGGCCGTAATAGAATGCAATAACTGCAAGTACAGTTTAGCTTAGCTTAAAAGTCACACGACGGCTAACCTAAAACTTCATAAAACCACTTTTTAGGGTTCCGATCCTTAAAAGAAAAAAAAGGAACCCTTATAGGATCTCTTTGTTGTCTGTCCGTCTGTCTGTCAAGACCTTTTATATCGGGAACGCGTAGACGGCGTAGACGTATCAAGCTGAAAATTTCAATTGCTCAGGTCTATGGTCCCCTATAGCTGTGAAAAAATCAACCTCCTAGGTCAACGCAATCCAACGCTACGACCGTTTATGCTGTAAAATTGTTGGATTTTCATAGTAACCCGAATGGACCCAAAACCTGAATGACCTATCTATAGGGTACTTCCCGTTGTCCTACAATCATTAAAGGCACAAAGCAATTTATTTTAGCCCAAGTAAAGGTAAAAAAAAAACAGAAAACTGCAACCTGTCTTTCTGCAAAAATATGTTATTTGGTTTAGATGGATGACGTGATACCTATTATTTTTTATGTACAAACCTAATTATACACTAGTTACAAGGTAACAATCTTCGAGTGTGTGAGATCGGAACACTTGACCGTTTATTTTCCATTCAAGGTAAGCCCTAAAAATACAACTCAATATCCGAATCAGAATGCTAATTCAAAGCGATTATATCACATAAACAATATTGGCCTTGATTGATTAGGCCGCGTCATGCGAATGTGTAGTATCCGGGTATCCGTATGATGGCTAGATGTGTGTGGGCAAACCGGTTGCGCGCCGTGCGACCGTGCGGGCAGGCGCGCACAGTCGCGGGCAGGCGGGCGTGAAGCCCGAGCAAGGTTAAAAGGCTCCTGTGGCGGAACGGTGCCTTCGTTTACCAGAATATTCTATTTACAGAGCTAACCATCGTTGGTATCTGTAGAACGGCCAAAGCGGAAACTACTGACGCCATTATGAAAACGTCACTCGATTCGATGTCAGTAAAGTTCTTATGTTCAGCTGGAGAGATGGTGGCGCCATCGCTCATTCTACTACAAGATTGTGGCCACTTGTGGCACTGTATTTTCTTCTTGTTGTCGAGTCGACGGTCATCAATTCATTCATCATCATCATACACGGGCAGCCCAAAATGCCGCAACCGCGATAGCTCGCTCGGTAGCCCTGTACAAGTGTACAGCTCCTCGTTGCTGTATTGTATTGTACTGTATTTTGCTTGCTATGGACGCCATATACATACAGGGTAACATTTAATTAGCTAACCATATTTTGGTGTAGAACTTTCCCCAAAGAAACATAATAATGGTCGCAAACTAAAAATAAAGGGTCTTCCACAGTAACTTGAAATCAGCTGACCGGGGCAATGTACTGGGGAACGAAACATTTTTTTCATTTGCGACTATATGTTTTTATCGCCGAAGATATGAAGGTTTCCTCACGGTTTTATTGACGTACATGAACGGAACGGGCTGGGGTCGGGCTGATTACTAATTGTGTATGTAGGTAGGCCCCTACTTATGATTTATTTCCATCTCCTGCTCAATTAACTCTTATTATGACTGTACGTTATTTCCTCCTGCAGGATTATAATTACTCTTATCGCCCTCCAGAGACGTTAAATGTTGGCAAGCACAAATAGTTCCTATTCTAGGGAACATTGTACGGCGTTTCGTGAACAAGAGATTTCCTTTGGCAGGATTGATCTGTAGGTCCAAACAGTCCAATTTGTGTTGTGATGCAGGGCAAGTAGGGTTAAAAAAAAACCTTAAAAATAGATTCTACATATTTCTTTTGTAAAATACGAATACCAAAACGCTATACAAACTTTAGCCCCCTCTATTGTATACGCCCCTTGTAGGGGCAAATCTTTGAAAAAAAAATACTAGGCTTACCTCCTGAATCTTTAAACCTACCTGCCAAATTACAGCTCATAAGTCAAGTAATATTTTTTTGTCTATACGAACTTTGCCCTCCCCTCTTTCTCCTGCATCACAACTCCAAGTGGCACTTCTTAAATCCATCCTTTGGACCTACAGATCAATGCTGCCAAAATAAATCACGTTCACGAAACGCCGTATTGGCGATTTTATGTTGTGTAGAATTGCAACTTAACCGGAAGCAGCCGTCATGGAGTCAAGGCTACTCTGGCCGTTATTCGCAAATACATGCTTTGCGGTCCCAAGACGCAGTGTCCCCAAAACATACCGAATTGCGTGTTATGTTATGTCACTTCTTTTATGAGGTTGCCCGAGGGTTTCCCACTTGGCCAGTTGACAAATAATGTTATCAAAAACACAGATCTTGGAAGGTCCTGACTCTGGATTAGGGTTTCGGTCCCGGGTTCCCGGAACCGGGAATTCCCGAACCCAGGAAAATTTGGCGTTTCCCGGGAATTTCTGACATTGATTTTTATGTTAGTTATGACTTTAAAAGTATGCCAATCCTTATCGTTGTGCTCAAATAACTAAATAAATAAATATCTGTAAAACACCTTTTTTATTTTCTCACCAAGTAAGTGGGAGGGTTCGGAAGGATATATCGGAATTATTACAAGAACTGGAAAAATTCCGGGTGATTACCCATAATTAGTGCATTGGTTTTATTAAAACATTATTTAAACAACAACAGAAGAATTAGATTGAGAGTCTGCTTTTACAATATTTATTGGTAAACTACAAACAAACATTTTAAATTGATAAAATAACGTGATTTATTACCTTTCTGGCAGGTGTAAACAGCAAAGTCAAAGTAAAATAAAAATTCCCGGGATTTGTATGGAGAAGTGAAACATAAAGTTGCTCTGATTAAATTGGTTTCATAATGAAAGTTGCTCAGAATGATGTCGCTAACAAAGTAGTTTCTCATTTTGCGTTAATTCATTTATACCTTGTATAGAAAATTGGGGAAGACTCCTCGAATTCTGATACCACATAGGATTAAAGGGACATAAGTTAGTAAATATGTTACCGTTAATGTGCGTAAATCAGTTAGAGTGCAGATTAACTAGGTAATCCGCACATTACCTGACTTATCCGTTAAAGTGTATTAAATAAAACTCACAATAACTAGGTAATTTGCAGATTAGTACGACCCGTTAATTTGCGAAGTTTTACTTTAAATATCAGTATTTCACACTTTACCTGTGTAACACATACAATATCTATGCAATAATACATACATAAAATATCTATGCAATAAACATACATACAATATCTATGCAATAATACATACCAATATCTATGCAATAATACATACATATTCTAAACAATAAGTACTCGTACTCGAACCTGGGGCGTAGCAAGCAGTGCCCCGCCAAGTCCAGCCTTATTTATTTTCAGTGACGTCTGTTTACAGCAAAATTTCGGATTTCTCAGCATATTATTATGTCACTCTGATTACATGCTCCACGTACAGAATATCTCAATTCACAAATTCGGCGGAAGAAAAATATGCCAAACAATTTGTGTCTTCAGATCCATATCAAAGCAGACGCTTCTTCTTCCGGGAATTATGTTAATTTAATACTACAATGACAAACTCGACTCGTCTATAATTTACATTTTGTGGGCATGCGTCTTATTAGGGTTCCGTTAGACAAACAAGTGTCCGTTAACCAACACCTCCGTTAGAGTCTGTCTGTCTGTCTGTCTGTCCATCCGTATGTCACAGTAACTTTATTCCAAAACTATTAAGACTACACAGTTGAAACTTGGTATGTAGATGTATTCTGTGAACCGCTTTACGATTTTTATACAATAATTAAAAAAAAAAATTTAGAGGGGGCTCCCCCCTATATAAAAAAAAAACATCTTTTTTTTTTTTTTCATCAAACCTCTATGTGTGTTGTCTATAGATAGGTCTTTAAAAATGACGTTGAGGAAACTATTTGTCCTCAAAGTCAATCGTTAAAGATACAGACCCTTCCAAAGTGGAAAAAATTGTGCCCCCCCCCCCTAACTTTTAAAGTAAGAGAGTGTAAAAAAAATATATGCAGTGTAACTCAATACAAACTTTCAAGGAAAATTAGTTTGAACAAAATATAATAAGCAGTTTTTAAGATATAAAACATTTATTAAAACCGCATAGTGTTTGTATGAATGACAAAGTTATCATTGCCATTCATACAAACACTATGAAAAACAAAGTTACAACACAAACATCCAGTCTTTTAATTACTTGCTACTACGGAACCCTTCATGGGCGAGTCTGACTCGCACTTGGCCACTTTTTATTTGTTTCGTGTTGTGAATAGAAACAAACGCTAAGACCCTAGTAATAAACCGATCTCATCTCTGAGATATATCTCAAGCGCTTGAAAATGACAGATTTTATGTGGCGTACGTAACCGTTGTGTGTGACCAGTGCGACATAGCTGAGATTACTGTCAGAGCTGAGTGCGGTTTAATGGAAGCTGAAGCACAGAAGAGATAATAGGCTGAAGGTAAAATCGACGAAGATGAGAATAATCGTAGCTTTTAAAACTTCGTCGTTTTAAACAGAGTTATGTTTATTACTTATATTGTATTTACTTTGGGATAGGTTCAAAAATATTTGTTTAGTTTTTCAATCACCTATTGAGATATTTTATCAATTACAAGCTTCAAATAGAACTACCATCACTTGTTTATATTCTCCTACGAGAATTTCCAATATTATTGACCGAGAGAGCGACGCATTTTGGGTGTCTGTCTGTTCTCGCCTACTGGTCGCATTTTTTAACCGATTTTGTTTAAATAATATAATGGCCAAAATCATCCCTGTAATTTTACGACTAGATAGACAATGTAACGACACTTCTATTTATGTACTTTCCTAGGAATATTTAATGGCGTTGCAACAAAATTATACTGTTGTCTATTTCATTCCATGAAACACCGACTTCTCATTCGTCAAACATCCAGCAGTAGTAATATATTTATATTAGACAATGAGTGAAAACGTTTTATGGCTTTCAAAACATCGGTTTTTTGTCATAAGCACCTGCATTCAAATAATGTCGCCCTCTTAAACTTTTGACCTTTTCACCCTCCACCCAATTGAGGCCGGGACTCCACCAAAGCGGAGATGTGCGGAGATGTGGAATATTTGTATGGCGCGTTGGAAGCGGAGATGTGAGCTGTTTCCATCTCGCATACAAATATTCCACATCTCCGCTTTGGTGGAGTCCCGGGTACTATTATTTCTTCTGTGGTCCCGGCCTAAATCTAAAAGTGGAACAAGTAATAAGTTCGAAAATCCGTCTTATAAAACTTCGAGTGACTTTACTTTTCAGTGGTCTATACGGTCATTGTCATTGGCATTATGCGAATGCACTCTATATTATAGGTCTCAGTTCTCAGACCGTTACCCCTAAATATGGATCCCGTACGTAGTTTCGATTGACGCGCCTACGCGACGCTGCTGGAACGAAACACGTTGTTGCGAAAAAAAAACAGCGTGGCTATTGCGAAAAATCATTCGAGTGAAATCCATGAGGTCGAATGACAAAGCAGGGATAAACGTGGTGACGAAAATCTTTCAGCGCGTGGTACGCTCGCTGGGGCCACAGATTTGCAGCGAATTTCACGAGGTCGAATTTGGTATTTTTAATTGACAGAATTTTCATTTGAGATCATTTCCACGGTCAAGATATCGAATATCTACATCGAAAACAAAGAAAGCTATTCCCACGACCCGCCTTACGACCAACCGAGATAACTAGACCAGTTTTCGATTGAAACAAATATGAATCGAGATCGTTTTCGACGGAGATAAGGCATTAAGAAACTAAAATCTCGATTATGGAGATGATCTCAATAGCGCGAGAATTTGGTGCTTGCCCGCAAGTGACTCCCAAGATACACCCTATGACAACGTCCTGTTCGCAGCAAAATTTAGTAGGCCTGATTTAGAGGTCTTTACAGCTACCCTCATTCTTATTCGATTTCAACTACCGACACCCACGGACACCTTGTATTTGTATACCTTAAAAGAGAGAGCCCCAACTCCTAAGATACAGGTAACATTAGTTTAGGAGTTGAATGTTCAATGTTCAATCAATGCATCATACCTATCACTAGACCTTATTACCTCAATTATATATAGGTTTAACCATATCACAGGTTTAAGTTGGAGAATAAACAATTTCATTTCATTTTATTTCACCTATCGATTACCGGTCTCGGCAAGATGTTGCTACCCTCATGATCATTTCCGATGAGTAAATACCGCTGCTATGCCACGGATGCTTCGCTTCTGTCGGAGTGGTAGTAAAATTAAAGTAGGTACCTACCATGTTCAATGTTTTCAATAAAATTTACAAATTGCAAATAATAATGCTGAATCGAGTCCATTTGACTGTGACGTTCATTAATAATTGAAACAAAAAGTAAACTTTAGAAAAAACCGACTTCCACAAACCCTATTTGATTAGATTGAGTTTAATACAAACTGTAACCCCTTATCCCCCCACCCTTGGGGAATTAATTATGTCAAATCCCATCTCAGTGCTACCCCACGCTACTAAGGAACCTCTGTACAAAGTTTCATGGCTCTAGGTCCACCGGTTTAGGCTATGCGTTGCCTGCCCGTCAGCCACGCATTGTATTTGTTTGTACCTAGTATTGAGCAGATCTGGTGGCCATATGTGGTCTTCATCAGCAGTTCCGCATCACAATATTATGCTTACCATGTGCATTTGCACGAGTTATTATGAAAAACACAAAAATCACTATAGGTCTGCCTATAATATTTGAAGAGTTCCCTCAATTTCTCCAGGATCCCATCATCAGATCCTGACCTGGTGTCAATGGGACCACCCTTGAGGTATTACCTATACGCCGAAAAAAGATTTGTTCAAATCGGTTCATAATTGGCGGAGTAATCGCGTAACAAACATAGAAAAAAAAAAAAAAAACATACGGGTCGAATTGAGAACCTCCTCCTTTTTTGAAGTCGGTTGAAAACTGTAAGATTGGAAGACACGCTCAATATTTAAAGTGATCAGTTTCGCGCGCGAGTTACTTAAGACCGCTACGGTCGGTCGGTCGGAGCGGTCGAGGACTCGTATTTGACTCGTTTTCTTGGTTACCAGTTAGTTACAAACCGATTTAGTTTCTTTCCACTCCGTGTGCCTATGGGTTCTTCTGTACCTATTAAAAGTTTCAAACGGTTGGTTGTGCTGAGGGCATCAATAATTCGGTCGGATTGTTTCATCCGCAGCTTGCTCTGTCCGATGTGCACTGATCCATATTGTCGTCACGGTCACGGGTCCATTAGCCCGATGGCTGTTGCGTCAGGCCTCCGTACAATATGCCTTTTGTCGCTTTTGTTCTGTTCATTTATTTGAATGGTGCTCTGCATTAATTTGACCTCGGGGACACTCGCTCGAGTGACTTGTTTATGAATTTACTAACAGAACTATGATTTTGTAGTGGAGCCTTCCGGCTTTCGTTGAAACCCAAAAAAGCTAATTGGCAACAATATTTCGTGTTCTAGTCCGGCTATAGTATCGGGCACTGAGTCAATTGACTGACCCACGCGATCCCGAATTGTGGGCCTGCCTGAGGAGAAAGATCGGGGCCCGAATTCTACTGTACACAAGCATACCACAAGCCTGGCACAAGCTTCAATACGACGCATTTGGTATTCTACTAAAACCGGAATCGCAATTCACAAGCGCCAGCCTGACGCTAGCCTACTTCGTATTCTACTGTCGGACAGTATGCTTGTGCCAGGTTTGTGGTATGCTTGTGTACAGTAGAATTCGGGCCCTGATCATAAAACTACTACGGGAAAAAGTCATGAGTGGTAAAAACTGAATTTGACCGATGACGAAAGACACAACCAAACAAATAATTACTTTTTCAACCGACTTCAAAAAAGGAGGAGGTTCTCAATTCGACCCGTATGTTTTTTTTTTTTTTTTCTATGTTTGTTACGCGATTACTCCGCCAATTATGAACCGATTTGAACAAATCTTTTTTCGGCGTATAGGTAATACCTCAAGGGTGGTCCCATTGACACCAGGTCAGGATCTGATGATGGGATCCTGGAGAAATTGAGGGAACTCTTCAAATATTATAGGCAGACCTATAGTGATTTTTGTGTTTTTCATAATAACTCGTGCAAATGCACATGGTAAGCATAATATTGTGATGCGGAACTGCTGATGAAGACCACATATGGCCACCAGATCTGCTCAATACTAGGTACAAACAAATACAATGCGTGGCTGACGGGCAGGCAACGCATAGCCTAAACCGGTGGACCTAGAGCCATGAAACTTTGTACAGAGGTTCCTTAGTAGCGTGGGGTAGCACTGAGATGGGATTTGACATAATTAATTCCCCAAGGGTGGGGGGATAAGGGGTTACAGTTTGTATTAAACTCAATCTAATCAAATAGGGTTTGTGGAAGTCGGTTTTTTCTAAAGTTTACTTTTTGTTTCAATTATTAAATGTCGTCGGTTGACTGAGTTCTCTATAATCACATAAGTATACAATACCGGTTACGTCCCAGTAATGACTGGGTGATTATCATTGTCATCAAACCAAGCAATTAAACACTATACCACTAATAACTAACTTACTATAACAACATAGCTTGAACTCGTATAAATGACTATTTATTCATTGATTTATTTCCAAATGCTGGCGACTCAAGAAATGTCATCGAACTTATATAGCAAAAACTTCTATAAAATGAATAAAATCCTTCCTGTCCTTCGATTATATTATTTTCAACATGTTTTACAAGATTTTGACACACGGAGGTCGGGAGTATTATATTATTTCATGGTTGATACTCCCTCTATTAGGATTCATGACTTCATAACTTGGCTTCCTAACACACTTCATGGGCATACCCAGCTATACAATGACTTCATTACAATATGAATGCGTGGCTCTTGTATTTTATTAAACTTAGTAAAGAGAGGTTGACGGGACCCGCTTGAATGAGCGAAAAATAGCTCCTAATGAAGACCCATTGTTTCCTAATTACACAGACAAGGTAAATTGTTATACCCAGGAAGACCCTTCCGTTGTAGGTGTAGGTATCTAAAGTCCAGCTATACAAATAGAACTTGGAGACATGCTCAGTCAATGTTATTATGTTTTTGTTTATTTCGACGAAAATCAGACCATTAATGAGTTCCTGTTTCTGTGGAGTTGGATCCTGCTCGAATAGTTTTGCATATTAAAGTTCTCATATTGTATTATCATCATAAGGTCATTCATTATGGTAGCAGTACGTTTGGCTCTTTAGCAAAGTATGGAATCCTGATTGACAAGTTTTATTTCGGGACAGATTTAAGCCGGTTTTTGTTGACGAAGGACCACTGCATACGGAATGAATCAGTCGGACAGAAGCAGAACCTGAGCAGAGTCAGAACGAATATTTGACTGATCAAAAATGTGTTAGAGCTCAAATGAAATGAACCTTTTGAAACAGTATATAAGAGTCACTGACAGTGACAGACATTCAATTCGAATAAAGTTTCGTTTCATGCTACCCACAATTTTATCGAGCTAGTTTACCAGGAATATGAGGCTGCTTGAATGGTCAGGCGAAAACAACCGAAACAACTATTACTATAAGGCTGGATTCTACCAACCAAAGGCCATGTGAAAATAACTATCCCGGGGATAATTTGTATGGCAATTGACAGTTCAAAATGAGGTCATTCATGTATATATCATCTGTCATAGAAAGAATTTGGGTTTCCTATCTAATACACACATTTTACACAATTTGTGTACAGTTTTCATATGAAATTTACCACAAAATAAAGTCACACAAAAATGTTAAAACGGTTTCGTAACATAACGATGTAAATGAGAAACTGGCGAAATTCAAAGTTCCGACCGTATGTAAGTGATCTGTGTATGTAGGTGATCTGTGTATGTAGGTGATCTGTGTATGTAGGCGATGAACGAGATCTGGCTATCCGAATAGCCCTCTGCCCCCGCAACGCCTTCCTAACTCTTTATTAATCTGTGGCCCCCGCCACCCTCTCCCTCGTCGTCTCACAACAGGTATACAACATTCATTACATATAACTTAGATATTTCCAGATTAATTCTATTAGTTGTAAACCCACACACACGATATAAAAATAAAATTGGAGTTAACGTGAAGTTCAAAAATTACACTTAAAAACAATATGTAAACAATAATAATTATGACTTATAAGATTCGTCTCAAATGGTATTTTAGTAAGCTGGTAAGAAGTAGTACCTAGTAGTTTAGTAAGTTCCAATATGAGACGCATTACTTTTGACGCAATATATCTCTGGGTAGCCAGAAAGTTGGAAATCGCCGAAGGGGCTCAGGAAGGATTACAGGCTTACGGAAACGGCTCCGTGCGGCGCGCTCGCATTGAGACATCCGGCTACACCGGAATTAAAAGCTGGAACTTGGGGGAACGCGCCGGTGGTGTTAGGGTTATAGATTTTTTGCGCTCGAGTTATATCTTAACTATACAGGGTGACATTTAATTAGCTGACCATATTTTGGGGAATGACAGTACCCATAAATACGAACAACTTTCCCAAAGAAACATATAGCCGCAAATGAAAAAAATTTTTAGTCTTCCAGTACATTGCCCCGATCAGCTGATTTCAAGTTACTATGGGAGACACAAAAAATTTTTTCGTTGGCGACCATATGTTCCTCGGGGAAAGTTGCTCGTATTGATGGATTCCCCAAAATAGGGAGCCTATATACTTTTAGGTGAGTAATTGGGTTTTCTCAATCTAGGTACACAGCAACAAACAAAACCGATTAAACTTCTGTAACTTCCTATCTAGAAGAACATTTGTCTTAGAAAAATCGCATCCCACTCTGAAAACAAATTATAATTTATTCCATTCTGAAACGAACCGAAAAGATCCTCCAATTGCCGAACGACCAACCCTAAAAAGTATTTTAACTAATTTGGAATTCAAATGAAAGAAAAATTGTTCCCGGCCGTCATTGACTTGCGGAAATATCGGCCGGAAGAATCTTGTTTTGATCTTTAATATGCGAGTGGACGAGGCTTCAAAAGGCAACTTAAAATTTTGCTGAACCAGCAAGAAAATCCCTTAATATTCTGGTTTCTATCGGTATTTTTAACTTAAAATCACATACATAATTCGAACAGAAACTTTGCTTTTAAATCTTGTTATGAGGGTTCTTGTAATGGTGTTATTAGAGTGTTTTCGTTAATTTAGTACTTCACATTGTACAATATTTGTAGATCCTCTGCCAATAATTTTATAAGCACATACGATGATAAAATGACATCATCTTCTGTTGGCTTCCTTCTCGCTCGAATGTCGATATCTCGCCTACAATCGTTAGATGCGTAGAATATTTGGATGACATGATTTGGAGGAAGCAATTAAGAGCGATCATCGTCATAATGACTATTATGATATCACACACAATTACTAATCAATGCGTATTGCAATTATGCGTAGGTTTATCAAATGTAGGATCTAATTAGTTTCATACTTATAATAATACCTACAATACAAGCGCGTAGGTAATATGTCGATACGGTTTCCTCTGTTACTATTATACCAAGCAAACATATTATGCAATCAGAATTACCTACTGAAAATGAAGTTCAAGGTTAACTTAAAAGGACCAATCAATAGTCTAATACTACCATTCCATTTACTTGAAATGTTATGTACGATACATAGGTATACATATCATAAAGATGTTTAAAACAATCCTAACATACACTATTGTTTTGATATCAGTGCACTGATAACAAACCCACGTGGGTCATCACCAATTACTGTCTCTTTACCTTCTCCGGAAGAACCGCTTCCTCTTCAGATTCAATTTCGGGCATCTCTTGAACACTGAGAAAGAAACCCCAAGGAAGCCCATTTTCACATAAAACTAGTTATCTATCACAGTTAATCACAACACCACAGCACGATTTAGACTGTTTTTTTATTGTAGGTCAGCTCATGTTCTAAGTGTCGACCGCAGCGGCTGCGAAGCCTGCCGTGACTAGCGGTTAGCACGATCAGCTGCGACCCTCAGGTGAGCATAGGTACAATACAACACAGAGCAGGTAGCCATTGTATAGTGCCCGGAGTCTGCACGAGAGTGAGCGCGCGATGCACTCCGCTGAACGCGCGATGCGCGCGCGCCGCGGAACTGCATTTTTATATTATTGCTCTTGTTTCAATGAGATCGTGATGTTGATGAGATGAGTTTGATACACGCCGGAAGACAGACTGGCCCGAAGCAGGTTTTGTACATTGACGTGCAGACATGGCATTGAAATGATACATAAATCGGGTTATGCATACGATAGGTATCTAACTGGTTTAGGTTTTCAACATGACATGATGCCATTATGTTTAATAAACTATCAGCTTAGTTGTAATTATAAATAATTTTTTATTATTATTAAGGACTATCTATGTAAAATACTTGATCAGTTGTACAATTAACAGCTAAAATCTATATAAATATTCGGAATATAAATATTCAAAAAACACAAATAGAAAATACTTAGCGTTTCTTTTTTTTGCCATTTTTTTGACATTTATTTATTTTCTGAAAATTTTAAATAATTTCCACTCAAAATTACGAGCTCTTTACACCCCAATAGAAGAAAAAAAAGTATCCCAAAATTTCCACACATTTTTCAGATTTTCAACTTTGTCACCACCATATAAATGATATGGAAAATGGTTACAAATAGGAAAAAAGAGTTGGGACACTTTTTTTCCTATAAGGGGGAAAAGAGCTCGTGATTTTGAGTTGACTCTTAAAAATGGCAAAAAAAAGAAACGCTCAGATGTATTAACTAAGCATATAATAACCGGCCAAGTGCGAGTTGGACTCGCGCACGAAGGGTTCCGTACCATTAATAACAAAGACGCACAATAGATGCCAATTAATTACGTTTGTTGAATGGGAGCCCCCCTTAAAATTTATATTTTTTTAATTTTATTATTTATTTTAAAAGTGAATAATATACTCAATATTTTGTGAATATTTCAAGCGTCTACCTGTTACCATTATCCTTATCGAAAAAGCAAAAACAGGATTGTAGTATGGGAGCCCCCTTAAATATTTATTTTACTTTGTTTTTTTAGTAGGTATTTTTTGTTATAGCGGCAATAGAAATACATCATCTGTGAAAATTTCAACTGTCTAGCCATCACGGTTCATGAGATACAGCCTGGTGACAGACGGACGGACGCGGACAGACGGACAGATGGACAGACGGGCAGCGGATCCCATAGGGTTTCGTACCCGAATCATTGATGTATAGATTATATTATAAACAGTCACAAGTATACATGACTGACTCAAAACTCTAGCTAAAGTATAAATAATTATTCATTCTATCACTACATATAGCAATACAGCCACAAACAAGTAAAGGGTACCTAAACGTAGGGTAATTAACAACATTTAAAACATTTTGCAATTATGAGCATCATCGAGGGTCTATGTGAAAATTATTTTTATGTAGATAATCAAACTTTTAAGTACTTAGCTTTATTTGGGTCAAGTTTTATGCAGTCAATAGACCCTTTTATGACTGAAATGTCAAAGTTTGCCATATGCTTTAGCCCAGTTTGTTTTACAATGCGATCTAGACCCTTATTCTGATAAAAACAAAAAAAAACACTCGACAGTATGGACCCATAAACGAGGCACCCATTAAATTTTAGGCATAGATTATAGTGGTAGCTTAGCCCATTCCGTTGTTAAACTCACCTTTTGAGAAGCTAGCGAGACCTATGAGTTATTTGCATTGTTCTATGAAGCTTACCTGCAATAGAAAGAAAAAACTACATTTAATAAATTAATCGAGAATAACAAATACTTAACCAATATTGTGGTGTTGTCAAATATGATAAATATATAAGAACTCATCTGAAGTTAATTCAGTTTTAAGTTTAACTTAAAGTGAAAAAAAAACTAATTAGGTTACCTAGTAACTTTCTACATTACTGTCATGTTTGTGAAGAAGTTTGATGAAATTTTATTTCTCCTTTCGCTATTTCGCATGAATTTTATAAGCAAAACAGAAAAAAGTGGAAAACAATATTCTATGACCAGACCTACTTTTTTTGCTAGAAGTTATAATACCAAAACAGCTGACCCACTCAGGCCAAATGTACTGGGAGGTGAAAAGGTAAAGTTGTTTTGATCAAATCGGTTTCATAGTAAAAGTTGCTCAGAATGATATCCCTAATAATAACCCCTTAAAATATAGCTAGGGGTTTCACAGTCACCCTTTATTTATTATAATTATAATACTTCTTATTTTCAGAATGTTCTGTTTATTTATTTATTGCACATACCAAAATGACATACATAAAATATATGTACTGCAAGACACGTTACAAAATAAATAAAAACAAAATAATTACACAAACAAACGCCCCAAGTAGGTATCGGCCGACCCAAAGGTGCCCAACACTAGCAGCAGCGCGTTTCGACGCCTCGCTGCCTGCACAACAAGTGATATCCTCTGGACCAGGAAAACCCTGGGATGATGATATGATCTCATCTCGCGCATTTACGGATATCGAGACCGATACCGAGTGGTTCCCGTACAAAATCACTCGTTATAGGTGTCGATATCCAATTAATTAAATCCATATAAATCGAATGTGCGACAAACGGGGTCGGTCCCTCAAACGACGACGTAATGAATACCTACTTTTCTAAAATCTCATACATAAAGGCTGATTTATATTGATCCAGTATCACTGGATTCTAGCACGGGATTGACACTGGATCAATGTAAACATGTTAAATCCAGTACAGTGTCCACTGAAAAATGTTTACATTTATTCAGTGTCAATCCAGTGCTGGAATCCAGTATTACTGGATCGAGCAATAAAGAGTTCTTCTGGATCTAAATCTAATTTATAGTTAGGCCCCGCGGAATGGTAACGCGCAAAACGTCAAAGATCATGAGCATTATGTCTATAGGAATAAGAGCTACTAAGTGGCATCCCGCGGGATGCTTCGGCATAAATTATATCATTTTATGTCTTATTTCTTTATGGATACGTTTGAATGTCCATTGGTAAAAACATAAAATCCCTTGCCATGCCGTCCCAGTGTGCGTAGGCCATAATTGACCAAGTTATAAACAGTGCGGGTCGGACTCGCACACGAAGGCTTCCGCACCATCTCGTCGTCTGTGCAAAACGGCAATACCTTCAATCTCGTCGTCAGTCGTCTCTTGCTATTAAAAAATATCAGGCGCTTTTATATTGAAATTGACTTAATACCTACTACTACTACTATTTAATTCTAAACACCCCTTTTCCGTGTATTTGAATATTTGTTATTGTTGCGGCACTATAAATACACATTCTGTAAAACATTTCTATACTTCTCTCTAGCTATTACGGTTCGCGCTGTAGGACCCGATGACGGACAGACGGACAGACGGAGCCTTAGTAATAGGATCCCGTTTGGCACCCTTCGGCTAAAAACGACTTCATGATCTATTAAGTTTGTGCTTAGTCCTCCCCGCTTGTTATACAAATGTCGTCATACCCGAAAACGAGCCTACGAAATCTATCTCCTGACCTCACAGTGAAGTCCATACGTATTACATAATGAACGAATATACGATCGTTTATATTATTCTGAGCGGGAAGGTCTAAGTAAAGTAATAGGTCATGAAATTGGTCGGACAACGGGACTCAAAGTTAATTAATTTATTACAATTTCATTGTCTAAAAATTACCGACCGAGGCAATGGGAACAACGGGACTACACCGTTAATGGTTTGTTTGGAAGCCCTAAAAGACTAACATGTGTAAATATTTTGCTTTTCTGATAATATTATAATACATACCGTATAGAATTAAGAACCTCTCCTTTTTTGAAGTCAGTTAATTAAAGAATTGTGAAAAGGGCAACCTTAAAGCTACATCACTTAAATCATAATCGTTGGGCAGGTACGGAACCGTTCAAAGGCAAGTCTTGCTCTCACTTGACTGCATATATTTTCAGAATTATGTATTCCGTATTGACACACCATATTACGCGACGAGCCTAAGTTTTGCTCAAAGTTGTAAAAAATAAGAAGAAGAATACCGTAAAACACGGCTTTACGAAAATTACAATGAAAATTGTATCAACCTTTTCCTGGAATATACTTAGAACGTTCTTTGGAGATCATTCATGTTTCATTTTGAGGGACAAACGTGAAAGTGCCAGCAAAAAAAAACATAATTCGGATAGATAGAACACACAACGTAACATAGCGTCACGCCTTTTCCCATACGGGGTGGCAGAGGCACAATTGTGCCCACTTGTATCCAGTTATTCAACACTCCATTTGGCGTGACAGGGGGCTAGCTAGCCTAGGGAGTTTTATTACTAGGCTTGCGCAAAGAACACACAAATACACCAAATACAATATTTTTTTACTATGACACCCAACCCAACTCAACCCATACGCTCCATGGTTATGTTTTTATAATAATTATATCCAACGCTGGTAATTCTGCCAAGACCCATTTAGCTATGTTTATGCCAAAAACCGGAGCCCAAAGATGCTACATCCATTATTTGAACAGTACAACTTTAGCACTGAAGATATGTTAATCCGTCAAGCAAGCATCAAAGGTTTAACTGCTTGTCATCAAGGAAGCAAGCTCACCTTCCACATCTCATGGGCATGAGTCGTAGCAGCTCCAATAAAAGTTTATGGGCGAGACTTCAGTGGCTCTGCACGATGTCAACCGATTCATTCACCAACTTTACGTCTGCAGAGTCATATCTCTCCTTTAAATTACGACTTGTTCTAGTAGTAAAGTTTGATAGTGTTTATTATTGAAGCATTTGCCTTTTATGCACATTGAGTTGTAAGGTTACATACCTACTTACATTACATAAAAGTACTTAGTAACTGAATTTAAGCATTGAAGTCAAATGTCGGATATACAGTATAGCATAGAGACGTCGATACGACATTGAGCTGCAGTTTTTAAGTAGGTAGATACTAAAACTGTGCTTAGGCGATGATTTTCTACAATCACCTCTATCTGTAGTAATAATTAAAATCCACTACAAAGTATATTTTTAAACTGCAATGGGTATAAATGTGTCTTGTAAGGTACGTACATTTTGAAGTGACCCTTTGCTCGCTATACAGCGCAAAACTATCATTGTGATATTGATATAGCTGAGATTTAATATTAGAGCGGTGTAATATTACGGCCCTAGGTGTAAATAAATACCACGTGCCTCTTGCTGGAGAGCATGAACCTTGTATGAACACAACGTGTCCATTATAAGGTACGACTCGTGTTGATGGCAACACATCTCGAGTCGCGTCTGTTTAGTATTGTATTCAACTCAATACTGTGTTACCCATATCTATACCTCTGTCACCTTTATTGATGTCTTCAGTGTAGCTGTGTTCAGTCGATCGTGTACGATTTCCCCGACAGAACATATAGTATGCTCCTATCCATTTATTTTGTCGCGAACAGAATATAAAATAGATTTCTCCTGGTCTCTTTACAAGCATTACATCCTCTCAGATATGAAGGAAAAAACCTATAAGTATCTCTAACTGCTGCCCGTTGCGCGACTTCGCAGAGCATTTTATTCTCATTGTTCCCGGCCACAAAACGATTCGTTCATCATCATCACACACACTTCACACCTTCCCCTCCCTCTGTAACTTTTAGTTCATATAATAACTCTTAAAACTTTTATTGAAATAAAAACTTATAAATGTATGTAGGGTATGCAAAATGTTGAAATGTAATATGTAGTAGCCCGGTAAATGATTGCAGTTTCAGCTATTATGATAGTATTTAAATAACTACAACTATGCGTTAATAATTTAATAAATTACATAATTAAAGTCTGGCTATTTAGAATTGAACATCGCAAAGCGCGGCAATAAAACATCATAAGCTTGTATGCTTGTAACACCGATATATTATGTCACCGGATATACTTATATGTTACCGGAAAAAAATGAAATCTGTCATTCTACAGAGTAACTGGTCAGTTTACCTACAGATGTATCCTACAGAATGACGGTTTTCATACTTTGACGGTGACCTAAACATCAATGTCACGATGGCCAAAGATAATATGAATAGCAGTGTGGCCGCTAAAGAAAAGCACTCGTCCAAATTAGACTAGCCAGACTCTATCCTACTTAATTCAGAAATTTTTGTCACCTGACAAATCATTCCAAATTCTATTAAAACCTATTTAGATTAAACTAATCAGATGAGTAAGAAGTGTCAAAACCAATAGCCATAAACAATTTAAGACAAAGTCAAAAGATAATTGTACTTGTAGAATGGTGTAAGGTTAACTACTAGGCTGAACCTGACCCAAAATATGTAGGATAAAATTTTAATTATTTTTTGTACCACAAAAAATTATAACTTAGCGAGCTCTAATCTACAGCGTTACATTCCTAATTAATAACCAAATCTAAGTTTACTTAGTAGCTGCATGACCCCGCAGTCACCCGGTATAAGTTCACAATGTCACAGCCTTAGACCATTGAACCATGCTCGTCGCAGCAACACAATTAGATTTTTGTTGTTATCAATTTATGCGTGTGTATAGACCATGTCTTTTGAATAAATGATTTATCTATCTATCTTATCTATATATCCACCTGATGAAATCCTGCGATGAAAAGTGTCATTGCTCGATGGTCAAATTAATTTCATAGCAAAGTTTCCGTATTTCAGTACGATTTGAATCTCTAATCATAAGTTTTAATTTTAACGTACTAAATACATAGTTCATACACACATATTATAATAGTACATACGTTACGATTGTGATGTTCATATCGTGTTCCTGGCGTAGATTGTGATGTGCATAAACTTTGCCATTTGCAAATTAATTTCTGATGTTCCAATTAATCGTTGTACGAGTAGCATATTCGATGCGCAAAGCCTTTGCCAAGCGCCAACGCTTTACGTTCAAGATATCTTGTTGCAGAAAGATAGTCCCTTTACATTACCCTCAAAATAAGCGCGACACAAGTCCAAGTCAAGGTCTGGATACGATCGCGGTTGTACTCCTACGTCCCATCACTCATCACTGAAAATGAAGTTTTATTTTTTTGCTCTTTAAATCGTATTAGAAAATACAGTTCAATCATGCTGCGTGACGTGACACAGACAATACGTTATCAGAAATTCATCAATAAAGCTGTTTCATTATTAAACGATTATGTGCTGATAAGGGTTGAATATTTTCTCCGGATTTCGAAGTGGTAGTATGTACGCTCTAGTTTTATATTTGTAAATATATTATTATTGCTGATACGTCCAATGTCTGTAATCCTTGTAGAAACGCAAGCATGGCCCAATCAACCAGCACAGCTGACCTACTCGAACCACTATTGCCAGTGAGCTCAAAGACCGCCTCGTCTTCGTAAAGATTAAAGTGGAACAGCAGTCTGCTTTTGGCTATATCAGGCGAAATAGCTGAGTGAAGTAGCGAAAAGTACCGCCAAGCTGAAATTACGTTATAATTACGAAAAAGTACAAAAAAAATTTATGACTGGCTCAGTTTACTTGATTTTTATGGCTTACCTCACTCAAGCACAGTTTAGCTTACTGGGGGTGACTGTATTTCGAACTGCTAAGAGGAATATCATGGTTCAAATCGTTGGTAAAATTTTAGAATCGTTAATCCTTAGTTGGGTTGGATCCTTACTTAGGGGGGTGGGGGGTTGAGGGGGGATAAGGGGGGTTCCTCATTCCCCTAATATAGTTTTTTAAGTGCGGAAATGAAAATTTTTTAAGATATTAATTTTTAAAGTTTATTAAAATTGAAGGTTAATTTCACCCAAAGTGATCGGAAAATGAAAAAAAAACTCGTAATTTTCCCTATAAAATGTAAACCCCTGTTCACTGCCACTGCTTCTTGTTTCCAATCCTATATGGAATAGAGTATAAACTACGCGTTTTAAAAAAAAAAGTCTTGATGCCACTGTGGCAGTGCGCTCGCGTACGTCGTCGGTGACGTGACGTCAAATGTGAATTTTATCGTCCATATCCATAAACGTCCAAATAAACCTATTATAACAAATAATTGCCGTTAAAATTCGTTTTTCCTCTGTCACTTTGAAATTTGTGCTTGTGAGAAAGGGAAAAAACACATTTTAGTTATCATATAGGTTTTACAAGTTTTGTGAATACGGCAGTATAGATATCACCCCCCCTTCATCCCACTTCTTCGTAGGAATCGCACCCTCTGTCAGAATCAATGAATAACATATTTATTTTTCCAATGAGATGACCAATTCTGAGTTTCACTAACTAATGTTTTCATTAGGTTTACAAACATTATTTAAAGCACGGTTTAGCAGAAAAAGAATTAAGGATTGTTATTGTCTAAAATTTAGCCCCTCAATTGGTTAAAATTGAAACATAACAACCATTTATCATTGGACCCACCCCTAATTATAACAGGTGCTGGGGCGTACCAAAAACATTATTTATTTCTTTTTGCCGAGTACCTGAACCGGATGGTCTTTCATGCTTTTGTCCGGGCCATATTTTCTTTTAATCCCAGGAAAGGTGAGGAATAGCAGACGCTTTTTGGAAGAGAGCGGAACAAGATGAAAAACATAATACTCGTAGTAACCTCACTGACTCACTTATTTCTGTCTTTCTTTGTGTAAACACTTTGAAAATAATGGTAGGTACTATATACTTTATTGCACGGAAATCATAATACAGACACTTAATATTGGAAAAACATGTACAAAGGCGAGCTTATCTCTAATAAGAGATCTCTTCCAGCAAACCCAGGATGGAGAGGATAATTTAATAAAAGGTAGACCTACATAAGTGCACAATGATAAATATTAAAATAATATCTCTTACCTCTATAGACATAGACATAGACAACATTCATCATATAAAATTACTAGCTGCCTGTGGTGCTTCACAACACACGTTTTATAACAACTAGGTCCCGGTAATGTTCTCCTAAAAATACCTCAAGATGATTTGATTACCGTATTTTCACAATCTGTAAATAGATTGGGACGATGAGATTGCGATTCGGGAGACGACACGAACTTAACTAAATTGTATGTTTGAAAATGGAATCTGTGGCTGTGTGTCAGTTCAGTGATTTTGACACTTCCCGAATCGCCCCCAGTATTTATTTATTTGTCTATGTGTCACACTCACTAAAATTAACCGCCCACTAAACGTTATCATGACTTCATCTTAGTTGCCGGGGTGTTGCTCTGTATTGTTTTGGATAAGGTATTCTGGGCACGTTTAATGGCTGGTTTTTGACAGATAGCATAATTGTTAATAATAACTGTTTGCGCAGGGTCAGTCCCGGTAACGGGGTTCACAGCTGTGAAACTATTACAAATAAACTAATGACAAACCAAGGAATGAAGGTGTTTGAATGATATATGACTACGGAGTTGCTATAATAGTTATTCTACATAATATTCTTGTTTAACTTTTATGTACTGCTGTGGATTTTTGTTCAATAAATAAAATAAAATAAAAAATATTACCTAATGTAGATCATACACTACTTGATAACATGATAACAAGTCAGATGTTAATTTCGTCAAATCAAACAAACATCGATCAACACGCATGATTATTCATGCGGCATGAATAAATTTAACTCCTAACGGGGTGTTGATAACGGTTTTATTACCAGCATGGAAATAAATGCTTTTGATGATCATTAAAATTCAAGAAGATGCTTTCGCCTAAAGGAAAAATTATCATAGCAATGTAAAAACTCGAGATCATGTAAATTCCGACCTTGCCTTGAGTCTCACGTTGTCTCACGAACACTTCAATATTTTATACCGATCGTTTGCATATCAGATCAGCCCCCATAAAACTAGAACCAAATAGGGATGGACCCTCTTAACGCAAGCACCTCAGTGGACGCACGTACGAATGTGAGAAGGGAACATTTCATTAAAAATTCTACAAACAGTGACTATACTATACTATATCCTTTAACATACACCTTTTACCTTACCTCTATCTTTTCTGACTTAATTTTCTGCAAAACATGGAGTTCTTTTGTTAGAGATAAGCTCGCCTTTTTAGTATTAAATTTTCTGTGCAGTAAATAAATTATTCACACGCCCATTCGCTTAAGGACAGAAGAGTCCTTTGAACAATATTGACATTAAAATTATTAAGGGAAAAATATTGACATTAAAATTAGTTTGACAGTGGGGGCTATTTGGGAGGTGTCAAAACCACTAAACTAGAGGAACTAAAGGCATTAAACTGACAACCTTCAAATCACACCATTTTAATTAGTTTAATTAGTATAGTTCGTGTCGCCTCCCAAATCGTAGGCAGTGGGTACCAAGACGTCAATTAATGTCTAATTTTTGACGTTGTTACCCACTGTCAAACTAATTTTAATGTCAATATGTTTCCCTTTTCGGCCAGGAGAATAACAATGGCTTGACTGGGCGGGTTAATATTACGTATGTAAAGTTATCCGCGGGTTTTAGGCACGCACTGTTCATTACGCGATGTCGGTCGTCGCGCGTTGTCTTGTTTCATTCATAGAGCCGTACAACGTACAATACATATCTTTAGGTGTGTGTCTCTCTTGTTCACCATATACAACGGGTAAATGAATTAACACAAAATGAGAAACTGACAAAGTAGTTTCTTGGAGCAAGGAAGGAAGGAGCGAGCTTGTATGTATAATGCATGCCTTCTCCATCAGTAATCTAAGCTCTTGCCTGTATGTTAATACTATACCTATGCAAATAGGTAGCTTTGTGTGAAAAAAACTATCCCATAGATAACATTAACATGAATACTATAGGGATGTAGAATTGTACAGATACTTACAAATTGAAAAACTGTTCTCGATAGAGGATCTCTTGATAAAGTTTACAGTGCACGGATCGGCAGTGTGTTAGCTAATATAAAGGTAAGCTTCAGGGGGCAATTCTGCTAGTATAATGACGGCTCGTAGCATTTGAGTGATGAGTTTTTGTACCTCCAGCTTTCCCGTTGATGAACAACTCATATTTGATCAAAAATCATCTTATTATCTCAGTTCATTCCTTTATTTAGCTGTGTTTACATTTGACCGTTCATTATTGCGTACATTATGTAGAGGCAATATTTATTATTGCAGGTGTAAATAAAATATTCACTCACTGAATAAATTGTTGTAATAACTTGTCTGTTTGTTTCTTCTAAAAGCCAAATAACCGTCGTGTCGTCGCGTCACAGTCACTGGGTTGTCATTGTGTAAGCGGTATCCAGGCCTAGATAATAGTTGGATCGGGAACAACAGGCTATAAAAATACCTCCACATTTGTTCAGTTTTCCCAGTTGGTCGATACCTATTAGGTTGTTCTTGTGTGGAACAAGAGGTAATAAATATTTTTTACGGCAGATAACAATGGACGCTCTATCTCGCAAAAAGGGGCTTTACTTACATATTTATTTTCGGTGTTCATTGCTGATCTCTTTCCTTCATCAATATTTTACAAATATAAGTATATTCTCTTTCTCTCTGTCTCTACAGGGTGTTAAAGAAAGGTGTAGTCATATTTTAAGGGGTCATCAAGGAAATCATTCTGAACAACTTTTACTATCACACCCAATATGACTACATCTTTCTGTTACACGCACGTGTAGGTTTGCACCAGCGCGTATAGTTGTTTTGTTACCGTTATTTATTACATTAGGGAATCGGAAACGGTACTACTCTCATGTATCATTAAGAAAGTGTTTATTTCTCTATCTTAGCTTGCTCAATAATTATAAGTCTATTTGTCTTCAATTACCTACTTCACCGGTAATTAGATATAATCATTTCATTCATTCATTTTCAATCATGTTTTATGATAAGTTTCATTGATCGGTCTCTTCACATTTCCCAAACGATATCATGACATATCGTTTGGGAAATGTAAATAATTATATAATTGAAACAAAAGTAAACTTTAGAAAAAACCGACTTCCACAAACCCTATTTGATTAGATTGAGTTTAATACAAACTGTAACTCCTTATCCCCCCCCCCCCTTGGGGAATTAATTTAGTCAAATCCCATATCAGTGCTACCCCACGCTACTAAGGAACCCCTGTACAAAGTTTCATGGCTCTAGGTCCACCGGTTTAGGCTATGCGTTGCCTGCCCGTCAGCCACGCATTGTATTTGTACCTAGTATTGAGCAGATCTGGTGGCCATATGTGGTCTTCATCAGCAGTTCCGCATCACAATATTATGCTTACCATGTGCATTTGCACGAGTTATTATGAAAAACACAAAAATCACTATAGGTCTGCCTATAATATTTGAAGAGTTCCCTCGATTTCTCCAGGATCCCATCATCAGATCCTGACCTGGTGTCAATGGGACCAATGGGAAGGTAAACCCTTTCAAACAAAAAAATAATTTTCCAAATTGGTCCACCCGTTTAGGCGCTGTCGGGGAACATACATAAAAAAAAAAATAAAAAAAAAAAAAAAAACAAACATCCGGACGAATTGTAAACCTCCTCCTTTGGGAAGTCGGTTAAGAAAGAGACTTGTCTGGAACCTGCCGACTGAAACGTCAACGTTACGGTCGGGAGTAAGGTCGGGACTCGGGACATACATGGAGGGAGATATTAGATATTTAGACCGAACCGACCGACCGACCGACACCGATCAACGAAACTTATGTGAGAGTTCACTGTACGTACAGCCGGAGAAGGCACTAATAGGCACTAGCATAGGAAAATTAAGGAATTCAGATCAAATAATTCGTGTATTTTTTAAATTTGGCAGATTTATTCTTTGAGGTGTCCAGGGGGGAATTCTGGCGCTAGCGAGATCATGTCCATGGTCGAAATATAGATTTTGAGATACCGAAATCTCTATCAAAAACAAGAAAAAGCTATTCTTACGACTAGCCTTTCGACCAACCGAGATATCTTGACCCGTTTTCGATCGAAATAAATATAAATCCAAATCGATTTTGACGGATTTAGGCCGTATCAAAACCGATATCTGGACCGGGGAGGTGATCTCGATAGCGCGAGAATCGGGGGCTTGATGAACATACTAAAAGTCCCCGAGGGTGGGGGTTGAGCCGGCAGTGGGTGAGGGGGGGGGGGAAGTTTTATTTTGCTTTTATCTCGAAAACTATTACAGATATCTCTTTAGTCATATTGAATTGTCTACAAATGAAGATGTAAATTTTTACTGTAGAATTAATTATTTCTGGCAAAAACCAAGTATGTTCATCTGGACACCTCAAAGAATATTTCTGCCAATTATCAAAACTACACGAATTATTTGGTCTGATCGTCGTTAATTTTCATAGGCCAGATACTTGGTGCTACCGTTGTCTATCTGTGGATGACTTTAGTGTAATTTAAGTTTATATTGGGTTGATTGTTGTGACATACTACTTATATACTTGAGGATAAATAGTATCTACCTTTCTTAATTGTTATAAAATAAAGTTTTTTTCTTGATAAACTTTTTCATGATTTTCCTTAGCTAATCGTATAAGTTTGTACATACCTGAAAACACCATGTAGCGACCCAAGAAACTATTCTTCCTTTTCACTACCTTTTAACATATAACTTTATTGAAGCTGTACAACCAACCTTATAATTTTCAATCATTTTGTATACCCTACCGTTAATTGTTGGCAATTATAACATTTGACGTGTGTATTTGTCATACCTGTCACAACAACTCATAGGTAAAGTTGCTTGGAACACTTTGCCTTTGGGTATCAAAGTAATCGAATAATTTATCTATGGAATAATGTGTACGTATACTCGTACAGTATGTAAACGTTGTTTTGTTCCGCATGGTTGAACATTAGGTTGTATGTCAGCGTAGTGCATTCGTGTCTTGCTAATACTAGAATACTTATACTTAGAGAAATCTGCACGCATACGTGTTTAATAACTATACATATAAACCACCCTTTATTCAATAATTAAACCATAATAGCTAAAGTAGTGTTTGAAAGCCCTCAAGCGAGTGCCCCCTTGTGGTATATTAAGGGTAAACATATACAATAAGGGTACAAAATGTGGCTGATAATGCAAAAAATCTCATCGAAATCAATCCAGCTTTACAAGAAAATGATAAAGGAATTACACAGACGCTAAGCCCAAACGCGCAATATGCCACCTCCGTTCCGTTTCCGTCGTGGGTAATACTGTGTTATTATAGTAGTTTGTTACACAAGGGGTGAAAGAGAGCTATTTCGGAAGAAGGTCCAATTTGGAGCCCGTGCGAGCGCAGCTCGCAAAGGGCGGTAAGGAACGAACCTACCCGAGATATTTAGACGCCAGAGCGAGCGAAGCGAGTGAGGGCGAATATAGTTCGAGGGTGAAATAGCTACTTACACCCCGAGGTAAGCATAATACTTTACATCATTCGAGCGAGGTAAATTAAACGGAAAGACTTAGAACGACTGCGGTCGCAGATGCTTATGCAGTTACGCATGATGGTTTTTAAATGTAGATTAGTGTATTTATAGACGATATCAAAATACGGGAACCGTCGGAAATCAGTAGTTTTAGAGTTATATTTTTAATAATCGCCATTTCAAGCATTCGGGACACGTGGGGATGTGGGAGTATTAGGGTGGGGAAAAGACAAAAATGACTGATTTTATATCGAAAAAGCCGTTGAAAGTTCATTGACCTTTCACGGACTTTCACGGACTCTTTTGACAGCAGCAAAACCTCTTTCCTGAGCTCGGATGATGTAAATACATTTTTAATATCTACTAATATACCCAGTAGATGGGTAGCGGATTCCCAGAAATAATATTTACTGACATGGCCGCAAATGTTCCCAAAGCGGAACATTGAATAGTTAATATCTTCAGGACTAGTGATTATTATTGTCTGTAGCCTGATCAATATTCAATGCACGAATCACACGGTTCGAGGATACTCGGCAACATGTTGAGGTAACCCGAAAGCAAATTGAGACATGAAAATGAGCAGATTAATACCACTTTTCAAATCCGGTAGCAAGGAAGACCCTGCGAACTTCAGACCTGTATCTGTTTTGCCAGTGTTGAGCAAAGTGTTTGAAAAGGTGATACTGAATCAACTACAATCTCACTTTAACGCATCAGTCATTTCAAGACTGGTATTAGCGTGGTATTAAAGAACCCCCTCCCCCCCATAAAGTGGGCACATAGGTAGTATAGTATTAGTACGTTCCATAGGTGTTACAATATAAAGAAATTCATTGGATCGCAAAGATATGGTAGCAATATAAAGATATGGTACAATAGCTCGCGCATAGGTCAACGTGAAGCATAATATTTACACTTCAGAGCTTTATCGTGTAGCCAGTGTAGCCAGGCATCGTATGAATATCCAACCGTATCGAAATCTGAAATCCGACCCTTTAAAATACCACCTTAATAATTGCGTTACCGGAAAAAAAAAAACCGGCCAAGTGCGAGTCGGACTCGCGCACGAAGGGTTCCGTACCATTAGCTTTAAAAAACCGCAAAAAAAAAAAGAAAGTATGGGAGCCCCCCCTAAATATTAATTTAATTTTAATTTAATTATTTATTTTTTAAGTAAATAATATACTCAATATATTGTGAACATTTTAAGCGTCTACCTGCTACCATTATCAATATCGAGCAAAAATGAGCAAAAAAAATCACGTTTGTTGTATGGGAGCCCCCCTTAATATTAAATTTCTTTTGATTTTTAGTATTTGTTGTTATAGCGGCAACAGAAATACATCATCTGTGAAAATTTCAACTGTCTAGCTACCACGGTTCATGAGATACAGCCTGGTGACAGACGGACGGACGGACAGACGGACAGCGAAGTCTCAGTAATAGGGACCCGTTTGGCACCCTTCGGGTACGGAACCCTAAAAACAGGGATTTGAAAATGTACTTAGGCAAGCTGTGGTTACAAAAATCCAGAAGATATAATATATGTAGAGTGGTTTGTTTTGAAATTCGAGATCGGTGCTACAGACTTTACGAGTAACGCAATAATTGGATGATACGGGACGAGAGACGGGAGTATAGGTGCATATTCGAGCGCATTTCAGCAGTCGATTTCATGTCGTGTTCATCAAACTCGATTTATCTCCGTGCATAGCCGTGAAATCAAAGCGAAATAGATGGAATAGTCGGTAATATTTCAGTCGGTATTTCTTTAGTCAATAGGTAGTCAATGGGGCGGTAGGTATTTTGTCAAAATACGAGGCTATTTTGGTATTTCAGATTTAGATTTCAGATTTGTTTATTTGCATATGATTTTTTGGTTCAAGTTCTTAAAATAATATTATATGTCATTCTTTAATCAACTATATTAAATAGCATGCAAATATTTTATTGTAGAAAGTATTGAAAAAGCAAAGCCAAATATAATTAAAAATACTCAAAATACTCTTTGTTTCCTTACTGGAAGCGAAATTACAAATCCGCTTCAAAACGGTGCACCGTGTTCAGAATAGGTACCTATGTAGGTCACTCATACGACTACTACTACATATACTACACTACACTTCCTTCTTCAAATAAAAAGATGTGCAAATTGTATACGGGCGGCGGAACGGCAGTATTATGTGTCCCTGCCTATCAAAAAAGATGGGACAAACATCTTATTTCAGGCTTACACATGACCGGCCCCGACTATCGTCAGAATAATACACAGCCACAGCGTCACGGCGAATTATTACGTGTTCTTATGACAGCTACCTGTTGCGCCGCGACAGTATGTACGTGCTCGGAATAGTAGAGCCACGAGTCACAAGTCGCGGTGCGGATGCCGCATTGTTCGCGGGGACAGCCGACTGGCACAGGGTTGCCTATCTGGATATTTTTATAAAATGGTCTCAAACAACAAAAAATCTTACAGTATCGACGTCATTGATTTAAAAATCTATCATATACACAATTCTTGTGAATAGACATTACAATTCGCTCGAGATATTATTCGTTAGTGTGGAGAATTGCCGTTGTCCTTTCTTTATTTCTGCAAAAATATGTTTATTCAGTTTAGGACGATGACATTATACGTTATTTAGAAACCTAATTACGTGTAACAATCTCCAAGTGTGATCTGTCCTCTGTGAGTTCAGTTCAGTTCAGTTTTTTTTTATTTCTTTAAACTAAATGTACTAAATGTACATTACATTGTATTAGAAAACTAAATCTTACAAATTAACTTAAAACTAAGGCATTAATGAAGAAAAAAGTCATCAAGTACATACAGACATTTCTTAAGCAAGTATTTCCTGAGATATTCTTCCTATATCCTGAACCCTTGGTCCGCGAGTCCTACTCGCACTTGACCGTTTATCGTTTTTTTATCTGTCTTTGGAAACCCCTCATTGCCGCAGATTAAACTAAACGTAAACTGAATATGAAAGTAGATTATTATTATTATTATTATGAGCCTGTAATATCCCACTGCTGGGCAAAGGCCTCTCTCCCCCTCTTCGTGAAAGTAGATAGATCAATAAAATAAGCTGCCAAGTGCGAGTTTGACTCGCGTTGAGAGGGTTTCGTACAACAATAAAATAGGACTAACACCAACAAAATACCCTAAAAGTACACTTTAATTCAGTTTTTCATACAAACTTTGCACCCCAGATTTAGGGGGTTAAAGTTGTAGATTTCGGAGTTTGTATGGGATATGGGTGCAAACATGTGCTTGCATACCAAATTTCAGATTTTTAGGACTTCGGTAAGTTACCTTAGAGTTTTTGATGACATAATATGCGATAGTATTTCCTTAGACTCAAGTAGAAATATATAAAATTATATTTTTAAGGCCCTTACATATTTTAAGAGGTACGGGGGAGTTTCTTGTCCTTCTTTGCTCTATCCCTAAGCCCACAACTTCCGAACGGGCGGTAGTATACAAAAATATTAATATTATATTGACGTTGACTAAGAAATCTGAATGATTTTATGGTCAATATTTATTTTTTAATTCTGAACTCTGCGAATCGGTCATATTATTGAGCACAACTTTTTCAAAATAAGTCTTAAAATATAAGGGTCCTATAATATAAGGGTTTATACTTCTTAGATACGGAACCCTATTAATGAAATTACAAAACGAGGGATCTCGCAAGGAATATTTGATAACCCTACTGCGAGATTCATGTATGGACCGCGATTCTACTCTACATATTACATGCTAGATTGCAAACATACCGAGACGAACGAGTGGAGTGTATTAGACTGTGTTTGATATTACTTTTTTAAGTTCAACGGCATTTCATGAACCATCTATTCTGAATGTTGCCAAGCCGAATTTTACCAAAATTTAAGATGGCGGCCTAACGATGCATCAACTAAAAAAATCGTATTCTAACTCAACTCTGGTCGATAGGGCCGTGTGAGGTGTCCTGGCATAGGTTTTAGGGGCCGCTGAACTTTATTTTGATAACCAGAATTCCGTCTGGGAATCGGAATCCCCCAGCCTCGTAAGCAGCTATCAAGCGTTCGTTTGTAGGACGCTACGCTACGCTTTTAACTACAAAGACACGAAGTACTACTCTTAGTTGATTGATAACTTTAAAAACGTAATGTTGTGTCGGCAACTTCAATTCAAACAAGATGTATTGATATTTGATAGTAAATGGTTCGATATAAATGGTGCGATTTTATAGAGCCTGACTGAAATGGCACCGGTCTGTCGACATGATAAAAAAATATAAAATTTGTTACTTGGTTTCAATAATACCTACATTTACTTTTTTATTTTCAATAACGTTTTTCGTAACGTTATATTTATAACTGTAACACAAATACAGTTACAGGCAGCGTTACGAATTCCGTGAGTAGGGGTACATACTGAATTACTGACGTCACGTGGATTTCAATCTATATAATAAGTAGCTTAAATTAAAACTTTAACAAACAGTGTTACTCTGTTTGTTAAACCAATCGATCAATACACCTTGTTGGTGTACTGATAACTGTGATAACAAATTGAGTTGTCAGAGTCAGAGAATAATTCAAAGGTGAAGCGTTACCGAGGTTTATACGAACAGCCAAAACAATTCGATGATAAAATAGTTCACATTCGATAGAGTATCAGTCAGTAATCGTAGGGGAAAAGGTTTATTCATACGTACTTTGATAGATGGTTTTTGATTGTGTTGTTATTATTAGACTATGTAAGTAGGTAACATAGCAGGATTTCGCTACACCTAAAAGGAGACGGTTGAAAAAACTCACAGTCGACAGATAGCTAGCGACAACTCCTTCGTTAAGCCACACCCGGCAACATGGTGGCCATTAGTTTACTTATCGATCCATCTCCGGATTCTGGGAAAAGAGACATTGGAGCTACAAAGCAAAAAAATTCCGAAACATAGTAATTATTATTGCTCTACCTTTATGATATTTGGTTGCGATATATGCGACCCTAAAAATCAGCAGAGGCGAGGTGATTGCTGACCGACGTCGGCAGTTCATTGATTGACCCAAATTGTCTAACAATAACCGTTAGGTAGGCCGGAGTAGGTATAGCCCGCCAGCACGCCACCGCCATTCCGCTGCCACTCAACTGATACTGATAGATCATTCAGCACTCCGCCTTTGTATCAGACAGAAACGGTCTAGTCAATTTTTGATTAGGTAGGTTCCGTTATGCTTCGGAACAGAGCAGATTAGTTTTAGAACAGCCAAGCGCGTCATATGCATACATTACTAACACTTTATTAATCTGTGACATTACTCGTATCGTTGTATTTCCAAAGTAAGGAATCAGACGCTTCGAACATAAGTTAGTTTGTTCATATTAAACAGAATTGTAATTATAAGGGATCAGAGAGCCAGACAGAGGTCTGAAATCAGCAAATGTATCAAATTCTGTTTACCGAATGTGCGGCAGGTGGACACGAGTGTAAGCATAGGAACGGAAAGACTAGACCTCGTTGAAGAAACAATTTTCCTTGGAATCACTATAGACTCGAAACTTCAATGGGGTCCTCATGTAACTAGTCTCTCACGAAGACTTAGCTCAGCTGCTTATGCGGTCAGGCAAATCAGACACATCACAGATGTAGGAACTGCCAGATTGGTTTACTTTAGTTATTTCCATAGTATTATGTCTTACGGAATACTTCTTTGGGGGAGAGCGGCAGATATAAACACAATATTTGTCTTACAAAAAAGGGCCATTCGGGCTATCTATCAACTAGATGCTAGGCAATCACTAAGGGACAAATTCAAAAATATCAATATACTTACTGTTACCTGTCAATACATTTATGAAAATATCATGTATACCAGAAAAAACATAGGTTTATTTAAGACTTTAGGTCATAATCATAGTATTGGCACTAGAAATAGAAATAAGATTGCTATGCCCGCGTTCAGACTCAGTAAGGTTGCTCACTCTTTTATGGGAGTATGTGTTAGTTTTTATAATAAAATACCTAATGAAGCAACGGACCTACCAGAAAGGAGGTTCAAAAACTATGTCAAAAACGGCCTATTGAAGAAGTCATATTACAGTGTAAAAGAATATTTAGATGACAAAACTGCATGGTCTTTACCATCTCAGCGCACAGAAATCCAAAGAGGGGCGATGGACTGAGTCAGTACGTCTCTCCTCGGTGTATTTCCTTAGACTTAAGTAGAAATACATAACATTGTATTTTTAAGGCTCTGATATTTTAAAAGAGGTACGGGGGAGGTTTCTTGCCCTTCTTTGCTCCATCCCTAAGCCCACAACTTCCGAACGGGCGGTAGTATACAAAAATATTAATATTATATTGACGTTGACTAAGTAATATGTATGATTTTATGGTCAATAAAAATTTTGAACTGAACTGAACTGCAAATCAATAAAGTCGCTCTGATCAAATCGGTTTCATAGTGAAAGTTGCTCCGAATGGTCTCCCTAACAACCCCCTAAAATATGACTTTACCTTCTGCTACACCCTGTATATATAATACATGAAAATGAAAAACGCACCTCAATACCCTGAAGGTTATTTTACTCTTCCTCTTGAGCCGTATGGCCTGACGACGGCGCACCACGGAGGCGCTGCCGCCGTCCAGCGGGGGGGCTTCCCCCTCGTCCCCCTCGACCCCACTCGAGGGGGGGTCCGGCGAGGCGAGCGGAGCGCCCCCCGAACCGCCCGGGGACACCTTGCTCGCCCGCCAGGACAGCATGGTGTTCCGTAGAGACCTGAGGGTCTCCGTTTTATCGGCCCTCTGAGCACACCATGAAACCACATATCGGCGGGACGCGACGACCTCACACTGTACACCATCAGCCTCGCGATCACTTGCACATCACTGTACTACTACTGCACCTAGCACGCGGATTACTCTGCGGACACGCGCGACTTTACCTCCACCGCGAGTCCCCTCGACCTAATCTCTGATCAAACAGTCGTATCTCCCGCGCGCACATTAGCGGGCGATCCGTGCACAACCTATTACGAGATAATCACCTTATCACTCCGTCAACAAACACCATTTCACTATATAAATTTAGTCACAATTAGGGCTAAAGTAGGTCTGGGAGCTCTTGGTGAGTGGTGATTAGTCACGCATCACGCTGTACGTCAATGACATAATACGGGCGAGCAGAACATACACAATGTGACTCAGCTAGCAGCTCGAATTTATCGGTTGGGCTGAGCTCGTACAAAATGTGCGAAAATGGTCTGTTATATTTCGTACAGCGCATACCTAAATAACACTTGAATAAATAGATATTGAACGTAACGACGAATATTTGCAATAATCACAACATGTTCTGAATTATTTTTTTGCAGTAATATTTTCAAGTAAATACGCAAGTATTTATAGTAGGTATTTGTTCTCTTAGAGATTGTTTTTACACGTTCACAGATCACAGCAGTCGTATTTCCACACACGTCTACCATGGATTGTTTGTCAACCCCACAATTCGCCCACCGACGCCAACTTTAGGGGGTTGGCCAAGGCTTGGAACCACAAACCACCGATAGTTTACTACACTCGATTAGTAAACTTTCAGTGCGATTTATTATCGCGTACCTACACGCTATATCGCGACGTGTTCGGTGGTGCGGCGTCGCGCGTGGACTACTACGCGTGCGTCGCGGGAGTTTCTGCGCCCGCGCCAGTGTAGTGTCGCCTGTCTACGCGACATCACAAGAGTGCGGGAACAGTTGTACGGCTGCCTGCCACAATTTTATTATACGTCATGTTAGTTGTATTCAAGGGTCTGGTCGACCCCTGCTGTCATTAAATCAATTTCTTAATAAACGAATTTCATTGTATTTGAACAGGTTCTCGTCCGAGAACCTGGAAAGAACATCGAACCTTTGTGGGTACCTTATTTTGAAATTCCCTAAATGTTGCATTTTGCGTGTACACCTATAAAACATATGTCTATCGATTAGGAATTTGATTTGATTACAAACAACAAATATTCTTTGACAAAAATTTGTAAATAATCGTTTCTGAGATAATTAAAGTATATAAATTACTAAATTACCTATTCAAACTGAATTAACTCAGAAACCCTACTATTTATGACGTTTTGTAAAGTAATGTTTTGTTGTTTCTCAATCGATGGACATAATATGTATGTTTTATAGGTGAGCACGAAAAAACTAAATTTTAGGGTACTTGAAATTTCAAGTCTCCCATCCCAGGCTACATACAAAAATGTTCAAATCTCTTTAGTGTTCATTTGTTTCCCGTTAGCACTTCCCGCGAATAACGTGAAGAAGTAAGTATTTCCTTCGGACGTGAGAAACTGCCTCCCCCTACTATACTGTCATTGCAACAATCTCCAGCTTTAGCCCCCTCTGTCTTGATCCTTGTTCAAACTATCTATTCATTCATCTATCTATCCAGCCTTCTGCACCCACTGTTAAGTAAAGACTTGTTCATTACGGCATTTATTGCAGTTCTGAGCTAACCTAATCCAATGTTGCAAAAGAGGTGACATCTCGGATCTCGGAGCGTCGGACCGCGGCCGCTCCGAATACTCCGAAATTGCGGCAGCGGCGACGCCCCCAGCTCCGAGATGTCACTTACCCTTGCAAAATTAGTAAAAAAACAATATAATAATATGTTAGACAGCGAAGTCTTAGTGATAGGTTACCCTTTGGGTACGGAACCCTAAAAACGGGTAACATTGAGTTCGTCCTACAATAAATCAGTAGCCCAATGTATGAGAAGAACCCAGCCATACATGACAGAATAGACCAATAGGCGGTCCACAGAAAACAATAGCCCAAGTCCAATCCAATGGACGTCCAATGGATGTTGCTGCCTTTGATTTTATACAGGGTGTATTCCGTTACACCCTGTATGACTCCATTTTATCACATCTCCCGGCACGGGTACCGGCCGTGACTACTGATAACGTAAATTATTTCCATTGTTTTCGTTCCATTTTCGCATAAAGACGTCCGCCAAGCATGCTCTAACCACCGCCAAGTTGGATAACAATTTCAATACACTCGTTAAAATGATCCAATGTTTTCACACAAGACACAGCCAACATTTTCCCGATACCAAAGTAGCGGGAAAAGTCTGCTCGTGCAACCTCTTTTCACCCGTGACCCGGCGCGCGGCGATCCGGGAAAATCGCTTACCATTCGAAACACGGACAGCTCTTAGTATTTAGGCATACTGCATGCATCTAGGTCACTGTAGCTCCAATACAGCGGGACTCCTCGAGCGACTCAATGGCATTTTGCTTCCAAAATAGACTCTCTTACAATAGACATGCCCAAAGATACTGGCACGGCGAGCAACGACGAAACGCGACAGTGACGAGCTCATAAAAACTCAATGTCATGACTAAAGCAATATTGACCAATATGTTGTTATTACAGAAGCGAGTGAAGTTAAATAACTGCGTAAGTTTGTCTTTGTTTTTTCTGGCAGCTGAAATGGCATGTGAAAGTGGATTTGTGGGTAAACAAACAAACAACTTTATAACATTTTTAACCGACTTCACAAAAGGAGGATGTTTGCAATTCGTCGGGATACATATATTTTTTAATTATAACACACATTTTCAGTAATTAGATTCAGAAAACAATTAAGTTTGTTGGATAATTTTACGGAGATACGAGTAGGTGGGTTATCTACAAGGTGTAAATGAATTAACGCAAAATGAGAAACTACATTGTCAGGGACATCATTCTGAGCAACTTTCATTAAAAAACCGATTTGATCAGAGTAACTTTATGTTTCACTTCTCCATACAAATCAGCTGAGCCACTCAGGCCAAAATGTACTGGGAATGAAAAAGTTGCTCTGATCAAATCGGTTTCATTCTCATTTTGCGTTAATTCATTTACACCTTGTATATGAGATGGGTTGCCAATACGGCTGTGTCGTCCGTTGCCTACACAAAATAAAAATTTCAGGAAATAGTTTGAATGAATTACGTCCAAACTTATGTGACAAAAAAACATATTACTGTTTTTCCTATAACGGAATAATTCAAATAATCTCAGATGACTTCGGGTGTCTTATAGAGATAATCTATTCGCATTAATTTATTTAACGCTAAGCGAGTAATACGGGTGTCGTATAATACGAAAGCCTAACCGAGGCAAATTCTTTGTTTCCTGAAAACAGCAACAAACGTTATATTATAACGGAAAGCTCGCGCCCGGTACAGGGAAAAGTTAATGGGCCCAACCGCAACAGCGCAAGCATCACTTGATCTATCAGCCACTTCATTATCTCCACATTTCAACCTCCTGAATATTTTATTAGATGGAATTTTAAAGCTGACGTTTATATCCGAAACGAGCAAAATAACAACAGGAGAGCGAAACGGGCCTAATTAATGAAATTCCCCCGGAACATCGGCGTATTCGCAAGGTAATGTATTTTCCGGCGTCAACCCTTGTTAACCCGAGTCGAGCGAAAATCACCTTCTATATGAAATGTGTCCTGAAATCAATGTGTTTGGGGAATAATACTGCTGACTGACCGCATTACGTGACGCTGACGTGCGAACGACGCTTGACAAATCCCCCGGATGAAACGTTACCCCCTGCCCTCCTCATCCTTTCCGCACACTACCTAATTAAAGGAACAAACAACCACGTATTATCACATGGTTTGCAGTCGGGATAATCATTAATTAATACCCCACTAACGCCTGTTGATGGTTGCTTTTAAAAGCCCTGACGGAGCCAAGTCTTTGGGGTTTCTTTTGTAATTTGACGATATTTATTCTTCCTGTCTACGCTTATTTACGATCTCAATTTGCATTAACGACGGTGACCGCGACGATATAAAATGAAAGCACGTCCCGCGGGTCCGATATTTTTTGTCGGATAAGGAAGTTAGACAGGCGGTAATTACTGGCAGGATATCACGGAAAATATTAGTAACTGCGAAGATAACAACAATATTAATTGTAGCGATACCTACTTAAAGGAAATATCATATTGTTCGCTCTATACCACATTTTATCTTTTTATTATACCTGCCCTGCAATGATTTTTTGTAAGTACTTATATTTTTTTTGGACAAAGAAACTCAGCAACAAAAGAACGTCATTTCATTTCAAGCTACGACAACGCAACGGTCCGACTACGCTGCTACGGACACTGCTACACGATACAAATTACTACGGAATAATGCTACGAGTCAGTAAAGAGGTATAATGTAGCGTAGAACCATAAGGCCCATTGTTAGAAAGTGAGTTAGCGCTTTACATTAGTGACCCTCTTTCTATCTGTTAGAACACAGGAGTACAAAGAGCCATTATATTTGAGTTACCGCTGTATGCAGTTTGTAGTTATCTAACTATCCAAATAAGCACCAGCCGAAGTCCTGAAGGAACTGGCCGTGACCCCGAGTGACCCCGACTGCACAGGGCGCAGAATACCGATTTAAAATTCATGTGATCGTCGTACATTGTATGGTTGATTACGTTGGGATATTGTAGAATGTGCCACTGAGATGTTTCGTGATCGACACAAGCAGCCACGCGATGTCACACACCAGAAATGAACACGAGCGGGGCGAGTTGCGGTGATCGCACGCGACAAATTTCGCATATCGTAGGGTACGACATACCTATCCCGTTCTCTAAACGAAAACAAACTCTATCACAACACCACAAGATGCATAGGAAGGACGTTTTAACAAGGCGGGAATCTCCGAGTGGTGCCAAGTGATAAAGATATTTTTAGGACAGATATGCGCGTGACCAAACACTTCGGGGCAATCATTCTATTTTAATTACAATGAGAAGTTTTAAAAGGTAACATTATTTAATCACGAAATACTCATAGAATGGTTTGTAAAATGCCCGTTGTACATAAAACTTAACCTTCGGAAGGCAAGCGGGGTGGTGCATCACCCCGCGGCTCCATAAATCCTATTTTTTGAAGCTTTTATTTAACTTGCAATGTTTGTCTGTCTGTATGTCAGTATCAGTATGTGTGTTTGTCGGCTTGATTTTGACCCACTTCCCGTTATCCGATTGAGCTGAAATTTTGCATACCTACGTATGTAAGTTGTTTGACAATGCATTTTTTTACTTCGAGCTGATCTGATGAAGGAGACGGAAGGTGGCCATGAGAACTCTGTAATAAAACGATGGAACCCCATCGTGTTTGGATTCGTTTGATTCGTCTTGACGAATACATTGGTCCCAAAACATTTTTATGACATGGAGCTGATCTGATGTTGGAGCCGGAAGGTGGCCAGGGGAACTCTGCAATAAAACGACGCAACCCCATCGTGTTTCGGCTCGTTAGATTAGTCTTGACAAAAACTTTCGTCCTAGAATATTTTTGTTATGACATGGAGCTGATTTGATGCTGGAGCCGGAAGGTCGTCATGGGTACCCTTTTACCAAATGACGCAACCCTACGAGTTTGGGCTCAATTGATTTGTCTTGACAAGTCCCGGATGAGGTCCAGGGGCTGATGATGTTATAGGTATCATGTTATAGGTAAACCAGTGCCTCCGTAAACCAGTACCGACCTATCGCGATCCTGAGTTCATTGGCAAAACTGTACGCGCTCTCCAAGCCCTATTATCGCGACGTATACACTCGGCACGGAGTCATTGACTCGAGTGTATTCGATAAAGGACCTCGGTGTTACGTTCGACCCAAAACTTACATTCCATGAGCACATGAGCACTTTAGCCAAGGAATGCTTCAAAAGATTAGGGTTCGTGATACGGAATAGTAAGGGATTCCATAACTTAGGTGTGGTCCAGCTTCTTTACACGGCCCTAGTGAGAACCAAACTTGAATCTAGCTCGGTTGTTTGGAATCCGCACGAAGGCTCATATGTCCTTATGCTCGAGAAGGTACACAAAGCTTTTCTACGATACCTATATAAGAGGAAATTTGGATACTACCCTTACCTTTATCCTTCCGCTTTTATACTAGGTATGCTCGGATATAACTCACTAGAGGTGAGATGTAACACTGAACAACTTCTGACCGTGTGTCGATTGTTGCGAGGCGACAGTGACTGCGCAGCGCTTGTCAGTGCAGTATGCGCGCTCTACGTGCCTGACAACTATCTACGCGCGCGCAGGCACCAGCTGCTAGCGGGCGGCACGCACCGCACGGTGGCGCGCCGGCAGTCCCCGCTGGTCCGGGCGCGGGACAGCCTTAACGCTCTTTTGGTGGCCGCACCACTGAATGATCCGTTTGGTGATGCATGGAGGGATATTGTGCGAGAGTGTGCCAGGTACTGCGAGAATGATGCTTAACTGTGCTGTGTATGTAACTGTCCTCTCTTTATTAGAATTATTCGTAATTTGAAATCGAAATTTAATTACTATGGTATCTATTTATAATTAATTTGCTGATCTGTATTTGTACTATTAATTTATTGTAATGTGATTTAAAATAATGTTTGTGTCGATTTGGTTCGCTGTTATGGCACAAATAATACCTGTGATAATAAATAAATAAAATAAATAAATCATGATAATGCTAAAAAGTGAAAAATAAATAAAAAGTAAATAACATCTTTAAACAAAGCTTTTATTTAAATGCCCTAAAAAGGAGAAAATAAAATTTCTATCGAATCAAATGCGTCATTATTAAACTACATAATTATTTATGATATAAAAGCTTGTTACGACGACATTTAATTAATTAAGTAGTTACCTAGATATAATATATGTATTACACAAACTAGTAAATCCCGCAACAGGAGGAAAGGCCGCGTTCCTCCAATCCAAGGCACCAGGCTTTTAAATCATAGATAATTGTGTAATGTAATAAATTGATGCATTTGATTGAACTGAAATTTTATTTTCTCCTTTTTAGGGCATTTAAATAAATGCTTTGTTTAAAATGGTTTTTTACTTTTTATTTATTGTATTTAGTTATTGCCGTAATTTATTGACACTCCGTGTATTCTTTAGATTGTAATTAATTTGATTACGCTAGAAATCCTGTGGCGAAAATTTGTGGTTTCGGTATAATCCTGCTTTTGAGGTTATCAGCCACCTCACCCCACCTTGGCTTTTATACGTATAGCCCAATTGTATCAATTACTATAATTAAAACCTATTCTATGGTGTTCTTTGCAGTTAATAAGAAACTTAATACTCCAATCAACAATTAATATCGAAATAAGTTTTTAAGTGATTTGGCCATAAAACTAGCAGAACCTCACATGAAAAGTTATTAGAGTACAAATATATCTGAGAATTGTTGGCAACTTTTCATGATATTTTATAAGTCAACGAAGGAGATCAGACAGTGAACCTACTGCCGAGCTGCCAAAGCAGTCTCGATGTACCTTATACCCGAGCACAGAAGAGATAATAGTACTCCGTACAGAACGGCCACTCCCTTCCCCGCGCTGATTCAGATACCGCACCCCACCCCTGGCGTCTAGGAACTGGTTGAAATATCAATAGACGCGGTTGAACGCCTGACGAGTGACCGCGCGTATACGGTGAATAATAACCGGTAATATAATATGGTGAAGTTTTGTGCATTATTTGTGTGTCTGTGGTCAACTAGAAACAGCAAAGACAGGAGATTCTTTCGGTTCCCGACTGATGAAAGAAGGTAAGCAACAGCAACTCTATTGTTGTTCTTTTGAGAAATAAAAATTCTAATACCTTAACTCCCGGAATGTAACTTGGTCAGCGTTTGCTGTGTGTGTCTCGCTCTCTCACAAGGACAGACTTTGTGCGAGACAGAGACAGAGTTATATGTTTGTAGTACTTACTAGCTACTGACTACGATAATTGATAATAAGTCAGTGTCGTAATATTTTATTTTTAACCGACTTCAAAAAAGGAAAGGTTCTCTAAAGGTTCTCTTTCATATTTTATTTTCTAAGATACCTAGTACTAAACCTTCCGTAATACATAATTATATAATTATCAATAAAGTACATTTATTATAGGTATTCATTTCGTGCTATCCGTTCTTGGTGCGATTCAACAACGCGAACGAAGCACTTCGAGTTGAAAAGTAGGTAGTAGGTGGGTCAATCAACTATTTTACCCACACTTTGCTGTCCCCGACCATTTATTATTAAAATACGCTAAATGGTTAAATTTACACATTTTACGAATATAACAATAGTATCTAAGCTAGCAGGCACTACGGGGAACTTGATTACGTTCTCGAAGATCTTCGTTTGTGTTTTTTTTTGCTCACATGGCGCGGTATGGTGTCCTTTGATAGTGCCGTTGAGCTGCAGTCCTCGAAGAACTTTCAGAGAGAGTGCGTGCGTTGACAGAAAAGTGTGGGTTGATTGACCCAAGTACGCACGCACTAACTTTGTCGTCATTAGCTGGGTCCACATATAGCGAGCTTCGGCCGGGTCTCGCTCGAACCCTGTAGTGGTTTGGTTGTTTTGAATCTCTCAGAGACTAGGTACCTACTTAACATAAAATTCGAATATTGTACAATCCTAACGATGTTTTTACATAGGTAGGTACTAGGGATGTAACGGAGGCGTCTTATCGGAGGCGGAGTCGGAGGCGGAGGTGAAGAGCTTCGCCTCCGCGGAGTCGGAGGTTAACGGAGGCGGAGGCGGAGGTAGAAAAAATATGTATGTTTGATTTATTTCAGAAAAGTACCTATTTATTCAAAAGCTATAGGACATACTTACATTACATTTTAACAATATTTTTTAACGGTATTCATAGTTAAGAAGAGGCAATTTAGGTACTATATCATTCAAAACAATCGAGGTTCAGTCACAACACAACTAAGTATTTACAACTGCGAGCTAGAGTCTGTTTCAAGTTTAAATTCCCCTGGATCAAAGCATTGTCGTACTTAACCTTTGACAATAAAGACTTCGATAAAGGAACTATTCGGTAAAACGCAATCTAGTGAAAAAGTCGACAGGTTGATTCCTGTCAACATACCTACCCACCGCCCGCGCGTTCCATTCGCACAAACAATCTTCACTTCATTCAGTTGCGTTCTCATATCAATACTCAGCCGAGCGGCCGTGATGCCTAGCGTCGCTACTGTCACATTGCGTGTACATTTTTGAACGTAAATAAACTCCGTTAAACCTCCGTTCAAAAATGGCGGAGGCGGATTCGGAGTCGGAGGTATGATTTCTTTCGGAAGTTCCGAACTTTCGGAGGCGGAGGCGGAGCTCCGTTACAACCCTAGTAGGTACCTACCTACAGTTCACGCGAAGTGTCTCTTACCTACTTCAGAATAAGTAATAGTAGGTAACAACAACATAACATAGCTTCACGCCTTTTCCCATAAGAGGTGGCAAAGGCACTGTGCCCACTTTTAGACAGTTATTCGATACCTACCTACTCTATTTTTGTAACTTAATGTATGAAGGATCAAAGTGAACATTAACATTTTTTAGGATTTCAATGAGAACCCGACTAGGTATGTTTAAACGGCAGCGCCCCTACAAAGTCACTTCATAATAATGCAAACGCTTGTGTTCGGGACAGTTCGGGTCGCGCCGTCGTCGTTCGGTTCGCCCGACGCAAATCGCTGCATTTGCCGCGCTACCAGCCCTAGCAATATTTACGCACACATTTGCACGTATACAAACATCATTTAGTCATGTAGTAGTAATAGGTGCTTATTTTACGAGCGTTCTATGGAGTGTCCGAGGTGTAAAAAGGACCAAAAAGTTTAATTCGTTTGTGGAGAATGCTATTTTCCGACATGCTGAGAGCACCGCAAGAAAGTTTGCCTCAATTGTTTTAAAATTTATCCTAAATAAGTAAAATGTTTTAATTTTTCTTAAAATATAGTATGTACAGTACAATATTGTACAAGTCAAATAACATTAACATTCTGAGTTTCTCTATTATTTTATTATTACATTGTTTTATTTCAATCCATAAATCGTGGGGCGATAGATAAGCCACCCCACTTGCCTTACGTGCATGTTAAAAAAGCCTTACCTGCCGAAAGTTAAGTCTGTATTAGGGCAAACGTGCGGTTTGTAAAATGTAATGTAAAACATAAATATTACCAATATTACTCGGCAATTTTGGAGAACGGGGCATTGGGTTATACTTGCTTGAGGACTTGGGAGGGCTTGCATACTGAACAATATTAAATATTTAATGCACCTTACAAAGTCTCTACACTAGGTCGCGTGTAGCGTGGGATCCAGAAAGTGTATAGAAAAATTATATTTTTTTTGTTACATCATCATCTTACGACTTATTGTATTAAATAATAATAATAGTAATAATATCTATTTATTCAAAAAGAATAACAGAAAAAAGTTTACACAATATGAGGAACTTAGCTAAAAAGTGACACCTTATAATTGGAACATCTGAGCCCGAGCTAGGTGTAAACCTGTATTTCAGGCTGCAGTGCTCTTCCTCTTCTCTCTTTCTATTATACTAAAGTTCCTTATTTGCTCAGTTTCTGAAAGTCAATTTTGCTTGAAGTCTCATTTGTATAAAGTAGATTGTACAACAAGTGCATAAAACACACCATTTTAACCGAGACTTGTGTCCGTCGCAGTTAGTTAGTTAAATCAGACACTTAACTAACACCCTAAACCGTTAAATGTAGACCAACATTTTGCAAGTCGCTAAAGTTGCGTCAGACAAGAGGGTGAACGAAACGTTTAACGAGTTCGAGTTGTCTAAACGTTCCTATACTCTATTCCATATAATATTGGAATAACCGGCCAAGTGCGAGTTGGACTCGCGCACGAAGGGTTCCGTACCATTATCTATAAAAAACCGCAAAAAAATCACGTTAGTTGTATGGGAGCCCGCTTAATATTATTTTTTTTAGTATTTGTTGTTATAGCGGCAACAGAAGTACATCATCCGTGAAAATTTCAACTGTCTAGCTACCACGGTTCATGAGATACAGCCTGGTGACAGACAGACAGACAGACAGACAGCGAAGTCTCAGTAATAGGGTCCCGTTTAGCACCCTTCGGGTACGGAACCCTAAAGAGGAAGTAGTGGCAGTGAAATTTTTTGCAATAGTTTTGTTTTCTTAATTTGAGGCTAACAAAATACTCTAAACTGGCAGTCTCAGCTACCAGTAGTGACTCACCTGAGACTTCTGCAGTTTTATGGGACAAGAACTATCTCGAATATTATTACAATAATACGTGACGGAATACATCAATCACTGCAAGTTGTCATCTGACCATTTCAAAACAAATGTTTGTAATTTCTTCTTCTTTTTTCGACTTTCTTCATAATAATTATGTCTTTTCAGGACACAATTTCCTTTAATATAAATTAAGTTCTACCGTAAAACGGGGTCCATTTGGGGTCTATCGGGTGTTTCTATTCACACAGTTAAAACGGGGTGAATAAACGCAGTTTTGAAAAATGTTATGATTGGTTAAAATGGGGTGAATAGACACAGTTTTGAACTATATTACGAATTTACGATTTTCGATTGTATCACAATTAAGATATTTTATATCTTGTTTCTGAGCCGGCTTAATATTTAATAATGTTGCTCTAACAGAAATTAGTAGTTTTTCCTCGAAAAATTTTCAGGGTTATCACTAGGACAACTTTCCTGAGATTGTGCCTATTCACCCCTGCATTTCTATACACACCGTTTTACGGTACGCGAAGTGGGACTTTGAAATATCTTTTTTTCTTCTTTCAACTTCTTTCCAATCCTATAAGGAATAGAGTATAGGCAACAAGACGCATTTCAACTTTGGTAGGATAACCAAGATATTTGATTGTAAAAAAATGGTTTTGTGAAACTACATGGGGTAGTCGCCTCGCTCCGCTCCCTATACAGGGTGACATTTAATTAGCTGACCATATTTTGGGGAATGATAGTACTCATCATTATGAAAAACTTTCCCCAAGACACATATAGTCGCAAATGAAAAAATAATTTAGTCCCCCAGTACATTGCCCCGATCAGCTGATTTCAAGTTATTATGGGAGACCCAAAAAATTTTTTCGTTTGCGACCACTTGTTCCATGGGGAAAGTTCTTCATAATGATGGGTACTATCATTCCCCAAAATATGGTTGCATAACCTAATAACCTTGTGACCTAACACAACCTATCTTTAGTATTGGCACACCTCGGACACTCCATAGAACGCTCGTAAAATAATCACCTATTACTACTACATGACCAAATGATGTTTGTATACGTGAAAATGTGTGCGTAAACTTTGCTAGGGTTGGTGGCGCGGCAAATGCAGCGATATTAGTATACGTGTCGTCACTCGTCCGGCGTTCAGCCCTGTCTATTGATCCTTTAACCAATCCTTTGACGCCAGGGGTGGGGTGCGGTATCTGAATCAGCGCGGGGAAGGGAGTGGCCGTTCTGTACGGAGTACTATTATCTCTTCTGTGGTATTGGTACAGAAAGTGACCTAAAGCAACCAATTCGGTTTTGTCAAACTAAATGGGGTCGCCTTGATTTATGCAGCCTATACCCAACATAAAGACGAACTTTACGAGCATGAGAAGTGAAAAATCTATTTTTTCCGCGACGAGAGGCAGATAAAGTTAAAAGTTTTAAATAAGCACGCTTCTGAATTCGTAACAGGAAAAAGCCTATCCAAAATACCTACTTGAAGAGTCGACCCGACAAAATATTCACACTGGAACATAAATTACCTACTGAATATTTACACGAGCATTTAACTTTGTTGCTAGTATACGTACATTGTATTTGAATGTAATAATAATACATACATACATGCTTTAACTTTACTCATCTTGTCTCGGGATGCGACGTGCGCTTGTGGATATGCAGCTTTGATTTATGTGGCCTATCCACCATTTCACTGTATCTTTAAAAGCTACATACTCAGCGAGACCAGATGAGTTAAAGTATAGATGAGTATAAGTAGTAGGTATAAACTGCACTGCACTGCAAAAAAGACAACGATAATACAAGGAATCCATTGATTTTTGTACGACCGAAACTAAAGTGCTGTTGCCGCTATCCACACCATCCTACAGTTTTCAAGCCAAGGGCATGTAACATTATTTTTAGCTATCTTGTGGATTTAAGGTAGTTTCCCTCCAGGGCCCATGGAATTTTTCCACCCTGGATATCTCCGAAAGTATACCACTTGGGTCGATTTCAGGTCACACGAATGACATTCGTGTGACACAAAAATTCGTGAAATCGACCCTCACAGAAGATTCGTAACGCTTGCAATGCTATTTGCAGCGTGCGTAACACCGTTCGTGGGTTGTTCGTACCGTGTGACACAAAAATCGTAAAATCGACCCACTTACGGGAATTGGACAGTCATAATTCATAATTAATAATTTCTTTATTGCACACAGACATTTAAAAAAGAACAGTAATACTAAAAATAGTGTACAAAGGCGAGCAGTCAATGATTTTATTTCTAATGCCGTTTACTATCGATTGACACTAGCTTCATGAGTGGCGGCGAATTTATGACTTTTTCATGATGGCGAACCGCAAGGTATGCCAATATGGTTACATCCCTTTGTTCGTTGATTCATTCCAGTGGCACTGAGTTTCAAACGAGCCGAGTAGAGTACGGTCACAATGACACGCACTTGTAATCTCGCGGCAACGCCATCGAGGCATAAATTTTATCGGTCTACCTCGGCCCGGCGAAGCACCACGCTTTCATTAGCAAAGGCTTCAAGTCAACTTAATTAACAGACTATCTTTTCAGCTGAATTTATCACCCTCCTTCTCCAGCTTATTGGGATATGGATACAAATAGATTTTTAGTTAAGGTTACGCCATCCACGACGACGCGTGACGTAGCTATTTGGATCTTTCTTTTTCATCGAGGCACTCTACGACACGCGTCATCGGCATCGTGGATGGCGGTACCTATACTATTATTCGGAAGAACGGTGTGACTGAGTTTAGTACTGCAGATATTTTAGTCTTTCTAGTTTTCCTTTGTTTTATTTACTCATTTGTATCGAAACGCTGCGCTGTATGTGATGGAAATTATACCGGCTAGTCACTAGTGGTCACTAGTGGTTTTTCATTTGCGACCATATGTTCCTTGGGAAAAGTTCTTCATAATGAGGAATACTATCATTCCCCAAAATATGGTCAGCGAATTAAATGTCACCTTGTATAGAATTTCAAAGCTCACAGTCTCAAATGGATTCAGTAAAATAAAGTAATAATGAAAACGCAAAATAAAAAGAAAATCTCCTTTTTAATACCTGCTCGTCATAAATATTAACCAAATCCTTTCACATTCACATTATTTACACAGAAGCTTAAGCGGAAGCGTAAGCTTTTTAAAAGCTTTGCGATATTTAATTTAACTAAACAAAGTCAGAGAATTTCGGCGAACCAAATATAAATTGCGGTTTTATATATTCCTAGAACTGTCACAGCAACCTTTTCGTTATTAGTCGACAAATAACTCTGTTTTATTATAGTATAATATTGCTATCTGTGATTTTATTAGGTAAATTGAAATCACTTTGCTTGATGCTTCTAGGAATATCGTACCAATCGTAATAGATGTCGTAATAATGATTCATAATCTTATGAGATTATCTTATATTATGCAATATGTTGCACACTACTTGCAATAATCAAGAAGTAAATAAAATAGTGTCAACGACGGTCTTATCTCGCTCTAATAAGAGATCTGGGGCCCGGTGCTGCTCTGAGAAACGCACTTATATTGGATCGCTACCGCTTCTAAAACACCCAAAATGGCGTCATTTGGTATGCTCCTAAAGAATCGCAAATAGATCGTAAATAGATTGCAAGCAAAACGTTTACGCTTTGCTTACAAACGATTATGTCGCCTTTTGATGCCATCAACGGAGATGGGACGGCCGGGGCGGGCGGCGGCGGCGGCGGCGGCGCTGCAGCGTTCTATCAAGTATCATGTCAACTCCCACAGATAGATAGTCGTCCTTTATTGTGTTGTGCTAGCCCTGCGGAGCTATATCATCGTGATCGACAAGGAATATGTGTTGAGCCCATAGTATAGATGTCGCCGACATTTGGATAGATAAGGCACTGAATTAGGAATTGAATTAACTTGACAAAAGGGCAAGTACCTAATTAAAACAGATGAACATTTAAGTTGCCTAATCTTTTTTTAGTAAATTATTAATGTTCATTAATAAGATTCATATTTTCAGCTATAAACGAAGCTAGCTGCTGGTTGCAGGTCAAAATTCACGCCAAACCTAACATACATGGTTTCAAAATAAATTCGTATTTTGGCTAAGAGGTTGTTCTGACGATAAATTGCAAAAGCTGATTCAAATCAAAGGCCCGACTTTTGATTAGGTAGGTTATTAAAATGCTTTCGACAATGCTTTATTTAAATAAATAAAAATGGGTTAGAATTTTGGTTAAGACTAAGTGACTGATTATGATTAAAATAAGTGGCTGCGACATGGACACAGCCACGAGACGGTATCTGGGGCGTACAGTACAATGGGTTCGTTTATGGTTTATGTCCTCCTTATTAAGACGATGTATGAATAATTACTAACCAAGGTCAACGAAGGTTGCGGAAGTGAGAACCGAATATAACTCGGGAATAGGAACAAGTGAATCAACGTAAGCGCCAAAACGAAAAAAAAAAAAAACATAATAAATAAGCTATTTCAGTCTTCAAATCGCAAGTAAAAACAATTCCCTACATATTACAATTAATAAAAAAATCATATTTACTACTACTGCGGTATAATAGGAAAAAATATTGGAAGAAAGGGTTGACTTTGGATTTATTTTCTATCGAGAAATTTTTATCCAAACACGTTTTCCGTCATGACAAATTATTACTTATACCAGAAATTGATTACGATTTGCCGAGTATTTCCTGAAATGCACATGGAAAAACACCACTAATTTATTCATGAGGCGCCTTATAGCCGACCCTTGAGTATTGCTTAACATTAATACAATAAGCTTCAAGTTTCGAACTTATAATTATACGTCTCGCTTTTATTGGGTTTCCAAATACGATGGAAATACTTGTATTACGTTGCTTCAACACAGTTTGTAATTGTTAAATGAACATAAGTAAATGTAGTGATGTTTGTGGACATTTTTTTTACTGTTTTGTAAAGCTGGAAGCAGCGTGAGCACCTTCCTATTCATAGTGTTCTGACCTTTTCTGACCTTTACTTGTGAGCATTATATCTCAAAACCATCTACGTTGTACGCCACTTGTTTACACAATATGTCGAAAATCGTGTTGACGTTACTTCGTTTTTGGCCAAATATATTCTTTCAATCAGTATGACAAAGGAACCCAGACAGACACGGGAAGACCGCGGAATGTTCGTAAAGGAATGACTAGATATACTAGCTACACTAGGTCAAGGCATTTAATTCCCTAGGAGCTGCGGCCGAGCCACCTCAGGTATTCCAGTTAATTATTCAGGTCCATTCAACCAAACAATTTGTTTAATAGTTGGACTGCGAGCATTATTTACAAGAATTTTGTTTATTCATTTCATTACCTAACCACACAAGTTGATGCGTAAGCACGGGACAAAATGTTGATAGAGAGTTTATGTAAATGATACCTTCCTTTGTTTTCAAGTTACTATCAACAATGATGAAATAATCAGTCAAGTGCAAGTCGGGCTCTCATTTGTTATATGGGTGACCCGAACCTACTACAGTTGTACAAGTTTGTACAAGTTCGCTTTTAGCCCCAATCGCATGATGCCCGAACCTACTAGCAATCTAATAAGCCTTTTATTATGTTGTAGGTATATTATTTTATGAAACACGTGTCGTACCACCTCTTTATCCCTTTGACGACATCAAAGTAGTAAAACCCGACCACTCCTGACTTGCAGACCTCAAATTGCCGGCCGGGTTCCACCGATGCTTTGTCGCGAAACAGGTATATGTATAGTCATCGGTGTCGTAAAACCGCCATCAATAGCTGATATTCGTGCAAATTGTGACGGTGAATCGCAAACGAGGGCGCGAGGTCTCTCTTTAACATAATATGGGAGGATTGGAAAACAAACACAGAGGAAGCAATCCTCTGGGAGCAATCCGCGGCATTATTATATTTGAGTTCCCTGCGTGATGTTTATTTGCCCGGAAGAGGTGGAAGGGCGCGGGTGAAAGAATTCCTTTTATTCCAGAGAAAGGGCCCGGGGTTATGAAGTGATGTGCCTTATTCTTTAAAACATTTGCTGTAGGCAGGAAGGAAAATTGCAGCTGAAAGTAACGCATTTAGAGTAAACCTTTTCCTTAACTGTCCACGTTGAAAGCCAATTTTGTTTCAATCTTAACCCCTTTGCTCTCAGAAGCACACCGCTCGAACGACCGAACAATGGCGAACTATTGTTCAAATCGCAGTACACATTAAGTTCATCTCTGGTTAAAAGTGGTCCGCACACCTCTGTTAAGTTACTATACTAGGGTGGAGGCACCAATTATCGGCCGTGTCAACATTTTTTGCTCTTTGACTGCTAGACTTATTTACAATAATAGCTTAGGCTTTCTTGCAAACACTTTTTTGGGTAGTGGTATAATGAAACTCTTTTATTACGTAGGTAAAATTACGAATTCTTTGTTAGTTTTGATTATATAGATGTTTTTTTCGGAGTATGCCGGTTTCCCTTAATATCGGCCTCTAACACCCTAACTACCGCCGCTTGTGACCCTAATATCGGCATACATTTTCAAAGGGGAAATTAGGTCAATAAAACTAAGAAAGTAAACACGATAACGTTTTATTTTTTAACTCTTATCTATCATTAATTACTCTCTTCTACGTCTCAGTCTTAGGAATCAAATTCTGTAATTATAAAATAAAGATCACAGTTAAGCAACATTCTTAATATAAATAAAGTAAAGAACTCCAAAAAAAATATTAATTAGTCTTTTCTAGTTACGTCTCAGTCTTACGAATCAAATTCTGCACTGTAGTGATAGATTCCCCGAAATTTTTATTCCCTAGTATTTAATTTCCATTCGATTTTTTCCCCCATTCTTTCTTTTTACTATGAGGAGAGTTTCGTTATAGATATTGTCCACATGCTTATAAATTCCCAGTAGATTTTCACCCCGATCGATATTTTAAACAGTCTATTAAATTGCAGTCGCTTCCTAAAAAATATCATTATCAATTTTACGGCTCTGGATATTGATCCGATTGGATCAATTATAGGTTACATCCTGTTTGAAAACTTATTAGCAGAACCGAGAGCCGGAGCGAAGCAGAGCGGAGCGAGGCGACCCCTAATCTGGGGTCTACGTTTTACAGGGAAAATTACGAGATTGTAGCAAAAATAACCAATTTAATAGACTGGTTAAAATATCGATCGGTGTGAAAATCGACTGGGAATTTGAGCATGTGGACAAAATCTATTGGGAAACTCTCCGCATAGTAAAAAAAGAGAATGAGGAAAAAGCGAATGGAAATTAAAACACTAGGGAATAAAAATTTCGGGGAATCTATCACTACAGTGCAGAATTTGATTCCTAAGACTGAGACGTAACTAGAAAAGACTAATTAATATTTTTTTTGGAGCTTTTTTCTTTCTCTCTATTTTAGTATAGTTTTTTTCTTTCTCTCTATTTTAGTATTTTACTTCCTTTTCCAGTTTTTTTCTTTCTCTCTATTTTAGTATGGTTTCGGCATACCTGTAGAGGAAAATGTAAATGGTACCTAGTTGTTCATTTTATACCACTGACCCTATTTACTGTAAGGTTGTAGGAAATTAGGTACCCAAATATTAAGGTGGCCGTTATTACGCATCGATTCCCTTTATATCGGCCATAGCTGGTAAAAATAGTTTTTAGGCGGCCGTCATTAGGATCTAGTAATCAGATTGAGCTGTTATTTCATTTTAAACCTTATCAATGTTACTGCTAACAGTTAAAATAGCTAAAAATGTTATTTGACGTTTTTATGTATTTCCCCAATGTCGGCCACTCGGCCGATATTGAGCTTAATAAATAAATACAGATCCCTAATCTCGGCCCCGCGATTATTTTATAAAAAAGACAAAGAAATGTAAAAATATACTATCTAAACGGTTATTTGACTCTTTATCTTCAAGAACAAATAAAATGAAATGGCTTAGGTATGTTTAATTCAAATCAAATACTAATCAACGCAATGCGTCGCCTCAGGGATTTGACTCGGAAATGCCGCCAAACGACGCAGCTCCGTACCTGTCCACGCTCTATTTCCAACAGAACGTTGAAATATTGAGGCACCCGCACCAAAATATGGAAGGTTATACGTAACGATATAGAGCTGCTTTTTGCATAATAACAATTCTGATTTTAGGACTATTGTTATAGTTATGTTCCATTTTCTCGAAGAGGCCGATATTAGGAGAGGGCCGATACAAGGAGACTCCACCCTATATGCTTCATACATAACAGATACAACAACTACTTCATACAGCAGCTAAATAACTGTCAAGATGTGGCGTGTAATACAGCTCCAACAGAACAGAACATTAATTTTATCCAGTATCATGCTTGATATGATGACTATTCAGCTTGCAACATTCCATCTTTGCCACTGTCCCTCTTTATTACAGCACCTCTTTGACAAAGTCCATCTCTAGCCGAGTCACATACAGTCAAATTCGCCTGTGTTGTAAGAAATATAATCGCCAAATTCCAGGATCAACTCGGCTAATAGCAATTATTAAAGCAAAAAATACTTTAATACAGAACTTGGCAATACACACAGCTTCCATTATTGACCGAGCGAGCGAAGCGAGCGAAGCGTCTCCGTTTCAGGTTTGGGCAAAAATGCTTTCGTATGTCCGGTTGTTCTCCTCTACAGGTCGCATTTATGAACCGATTCTCGTGAAATTTTGTGAGCAGGTTGGAAAAATAAATAGAATTTTTTACTCGAGCCAGTTTTTTGATTTTTTTCAAAATGGCGGAGATAAAATCGCTACAACCCAAACGGCTCGATGGATATTAACAAATGAGGTGTCGTTGGATTCGTAAAGACCATGAGAGTGAAACAGATGAGCGAGCGAAGCGAGCGAAGCGTCTCCGTTTCAGGTTTGGGCAAAAATGCTTTTGTATGTCCGGTTGTTCTCCTCTACAGGTCGCATTTATGAACCGATTCTCGTGAAATTTTGTGAGCAGGTTGAAAAAATAAATAGAATTTTTTACTCGAGCCAGTTTTTTGATTTTTTTCAAAATGGCGGAGATATGGGGTTTTAAAATGTAAAAAAATCGCTACAACCCAAACGGCTCGATGGATATTAACAAATGAGGTGTCGTTGGATTTGTAAAGACTATGAGAGTGAAACAGATTATATAATTTTAGTAAAAAGTCAATAGGTTGTATAAAAGATCGCGAAATGTAGTTTACAAAGTTATTGGTGCGGCTACTTTCATACTGCATGTACGTAACCAGGTACATTCATAAGTTTGTATGTATTATTGAAAGAAAATTATTTGGGTTATTTTTTTTATGTGTTTTAGCAGTTCAGCTTTCCCACCGACATACTCGCGAGGTCTACAGCTCACAGAGCCACTAGTTTTATTATACATAATAAAGCTTAATCCTGTATAAGGATATATGGTTGGCCAGTTATATGAGTTGTGTGCCCCCATTATTCTAAGAACATAACTCTGCATGTTTCCGTTCCATACTAAGTTACATCAAACTTCACTACTGCACCATTTCACCGCTCTCGCACGGGTGCAACAAATGACAATCAATACAATTGATCTGTAACTTTGTACCTATAGAATTTACTCTGTGGTGTACCTACTAGTTACTAGGCAGTACTCTGCTGGTTATTGTTCTAAGCAAGCAGTACGCAGTGAGCCCGGGGCTTCACTACCGGCCGACAACTAATGAATTATTAACGCTGCTTACCCACTCCCACGTGTTCAATTTGATTTGAATAATTCCCCATCACTTCATCACATGGATGTTTTCCTTAGGCCAGAGATGTGGAATAGAGTACAAACAGGTAAAGTCAGCACGTATCCAATATTTGATAACCTTGTGAAATATGACGTTGAACAAGTAAGAAGGATTTTCAGAGAAGTGTCTGTGGCCTAGCGGTTTTTGCACATCGTGTATCGGTCGGACACAGGATGGGTGTCAGATTTTTGTGGGTTTTATTGTGGGCACATCAGGGAGCACTTATCCAGTGGAGAGCGCATAGATACATTTTCCTTTGAAAAACAACTTACCAATTTACAGGCGGCGGGGGACGAGGTAAGAGAGCTGTGATTGGTCAGCCGCTGCGAAACTGTCTGGCGGCCTAACATCGTACATAGGTTGCGTATGCACGTACATAGGTTGAACACAACAAACGTTTGGCGAGCCGCATTCTCCCGCAGGCGCAGTCAATTGGATATATAGTCTCTGGCGGTGGCCCACTGCAGTGGCCCACCAATGTGTACTGGGACCTTTTATGGTGATTACTCCTATCGTATCCGGGTAAAGGCCTCGTTGGGCTACATTCACATTATTATAAGGATATTTTGTACCTACTCAGATGTATTTTTTAAATCTGTGTTTATTTTTAAACATAATAAGATTTAGATTGGATGGAATGTTACACCAAGATTTTCTCACTAATGATAAACTTAAATAGCGTTCTAAGCGGGAGGAATTGCCAATCTGTTGCGACTTTGAGACGAAAGTGAGAAGCAAGATGCTCAATTGTTTAATTAGAGAGGTCAATCAACCCAACATGAAAGCGACGCTTTGTTCCAGCACAAAGTGTCAAATCTGTGTATGGACTGGTGTTTTATATTCACATTTTCGAGTTCAACGGCATTTTATGAACCATTTTGGCAACGTGACTTTTCCTTAACCCTACTGCGAGATTCATGTATGGACCGCGATTCTACTCTACATATTACATGCTAGATTGCAAAAATACCGAGACGAACGAGTGGAGTGTATTAGACTATGTTTGATATTACTTTTTTAAGTTCAACGGCATTTCATGAACCATCATCGAATTCAGCAGGCTTTTTTACTTCGGAAAAGTCACGTTGCCAGACTTTTTCGAAGTAAAAAAGCCTGCTGAATTCGATTCTGAATGTTGCCAAGCCGAATTTTGCCAAAATTTAAGGTGGCGGCCTAACGAAGCATCAACTTAAAAAAATCGTATTCTAACTCAACTCTGGTCGATAGGGGCGTGTGAGCTAGGTGTCCTGGCATAGGTTTTAGGGGGCGCTGATCTCAATTTTGATAACCAGAAGTCCGTCCGGGAACCGGAAGTGGACAAATACGCGAATAAGCGTTTGCACACTGCAGAGGCCAAGTCTCCGAAACTATGGGCATCTTTTGGTTGCGATGGCCATGACCAGCGCCTGTCCATCAATAATGACGTGAGCATCCACATGTGATTCAAGAACTTGCGGACATTCCACTATTTTGGTGATTAGCCTGAAGATATCAGACTAGTTCCCCTCAGAGATCCATCCAGGTCAAAAAAAAACCAAGGAGACGTCATGCATGGAGTTCATATTTCAACATTTCTCACATACTTACAGTTCTCCCAGAGCCTCGTAAGCAGCTATCAAGCGTTGTATGTAGGATGCTACGCTACGCTCATAAAAAAATATGAAGTTCAGGAAGATATTGCTCACAAACCATAAATCCTATCACAAAAGTTAAAATAGAGATCATTTTTATCCTTGACACTTTACTAACTGCAATACTTTTTGTTTAAAATACTTAAAACATTTCGAGGAAAAGGGGGGGGGGGAGTGGGGGAAGGAGCCAAAATTCAGCTTGGCAACATTCAAAACCGAATTCAGCAGGCAGGCATTTTTTACATCGAAAGAATAAATAGCTCACAAAATGCCGTTGACACGATAAAGGAAGCGGATTTTTTTAATTTTTACCAGCACATGCACCGGGTAAATAAATCTTGACTTCAATACTGAAATCTTTACCATTCCGAACAATCTAGCCTGCCTTTAATTGGGTGGAAAAATGAAAAAATTTCACGCTAGGTGGCGCATTCGCGATTGTATGTTGTATGACACGGGAACTGTCAAATTGTATGTAGTTTTCTGTAAACAAAGTTTTGAAATATTTCAACCTGAATGCAGTGCTTTCAAATGTAAAAGTAGGGGATACATGGGGATTCGTGTCGCATTTCTCCTTCGAATCTCAGTTTCAAGCTCACGCACGGTCATCAGAGAATACATTTTATGGTTCTTTATCGCAATAAAAAGCACAAAAATCGAAACCCTGTACTTGATACTGACGTAAACAAGGTACAGTCACCAAAGCGCAATCTGGGTTTTAGTTTTGAGTTTTCCTCTTAATTAACGTCATTCAAAAGAACCGAAAATTCTATTGTGCGGGAAGTCAATAAAATATGCATCAACATTTTCATTCCGGCGAACTGAGCAAGTGAAAACAAAATGTCTAAATCAAAAAATGTCTTTTGCCGCTTAATATTATTGCAGCTCCATTAGTACCTAAGTCCCGGACGCCACCGCCAATTTCCAAGTTTTCCGCCCAAACAACCGTTTCCTCGACCGCTTTACATTCAAATTGAGTGATTACACAGTTGCCAGGAATTATTATAGTCGCTAGTTTGCGGTCAACCTGGCCGGCATGGATTTAAGATACACTGTTTTACGCAAGTACCGACCCTACGCGAGGGGTCCCCTATTAATTGGTGAATATTTCAGTGTTTTACATGAAACCAGTTGGGAAGCGATAAGGATGCGAATATAACAAAATAATAACTGAACTAGGTAAGTAATGTACATCTGTCTCAAAAACAAACGACCATATTTATATCTACCCAATGTTTGTCTTCGATTGTGCATCTCACGAAGAAGTTTTTACTTTAGGTTGAAACAAGTAATCACACAAATAGATAGAATATGTACATAAACTCTAATGGAACAAAAACACTTATCAAAAGAAATGAAAACTACGCGAGGTGTGCCCCAGGGAAGCGTAATGGGGCCATTACTCTTTCTTACTTATATAAATGACCTTCCGAGCGCAGTAGAACATCCAATGGTACTATTTGCTGATGACAGCACAGTTACTATAGCCTGTAACGATTTAGATAAATTTGAAAATGACATTAATAATTCCTTATGTGACATTATTGACTGGTTGAACCATAATAAATTAATAATTAATCTTGACAAAACTAAAATTATGACATATTAACAACGAATAAAGACGCAGAATATGGAAATAAAATATTTAGGTAATAAAATAGAGCAGGTAACTGTTACGAAGTTCTTAGGACTATACATTGACGAAAATCTATGGAATGCCCAAATTGAAAGTATTTGCAATAAACTTAGTAAATTCGCATATGCATTATACAATTTATCGAAAAAAGTATCGGAAGGTTCGGTATTAGTAGCCTATAATGGGTATGTAGATTCTATCTAAAGATTTGGAGTAATATTTTGGGGAAACGGATCCGGAAAGGAGAAGGTCCTTATTTCACAAAAAAATGCGTCAGAGCCATATGTGGACTTCGTCGCACTGACAGTTGCAAGCCTCATTTTAAAAGACTAAATGTTCTAACATTTCCGGCATTATACAGGGTGTTGATTTGTAAAGTTACGCCCGACTCAGGGTTGATAATTTACGTATCGCTGATGACAAAATATAAGTTTGAATTTTCCCTCGCATAATTTTCATTCATAAATTACCATCTGAAAATTTTCCTGAAATTACCTAAAAGTGTGGATACCCCCGCCAGCCACCGCGCACAAGTGCTAACAGACTCTCCCTCGTGCCCTGAGCCCCACCCCATCCCGTGCGACTCTTTTCAGACCACATTTACATGTTTATTTTTATTTTTTAAATAAATAATTAATTTAAAGAAAAAATACTGAACAAAAAATATATTTTTTTTATATTTTTTTTAGCTTCAGTATCATGTAAATAACAACCTCTGAGCTCGGCGTAACTTTACAAATCAACACCCTGTATATTTATGAAATTGTGATATTTGTAAAAGCAAATCTAGAATTATTTGACAAATTCACCAGTAGACGATTCAAGGGAGAAGTGAGGAAATTACTAACTGATAATAAGACATATGTACTACAGCACGATAGATGATAAATTGTGATCTTTCCTTATTGGGCTCGCTACCCCGTCCGATCACTGTTCTTTTATTTATAGTTTAATCGCTTTCATTCTCTACATGAAAAAATAATATTTGTATGCCAAATGGCAAAAAATAGCGTACTATTAAGAAACATCAATCTTAGCCTGCTAACTGATGTAAAAAACCTATTTTCCACAAATAAATTATTTGATTTGATTTGAGAACATTATTCTCATAAGTATAAGGTTCTTTAAACCTAAAGTCAAAACTTCTTCATGAGATGGTTCATTTAAATGTATATTTAACAACGATTGTGTAGGTATGTGGGTCAAGAAATGGCCAACCTTAAATTATATTAAAAATCAATAAACGATGAAATCCTTTAGGGCAAACACTGCAGCAGCTTAGGTGAAGACTATTAGGGGGCGAGCGCAGCGAAGCCGCTGAATAGTCTTCGTGTTAGTTTGACACGTATAACACAAAAAACACGTAGTCCTGAATAAAAATGGTTTCATTAAAAACCGCCATTTCATGATTGTACGATATGCCGCCGACATATTATACTCAGGTACACTGTTTTATAGTTACCATTTGTATATTATTTGTGGAAAAATAGGTAGGTACCACCTACATTTTGATAAACATCATTGGATGTAAAGATAAACCGTATCGACATAATGATAATTCAATAGCACACTGAAACTAATAATTAATTCACCATAGTTTGAGTCATTGTTACCATTCAATCACAAATCGGATAATGTTGGGAGTTGTTAGGATTCGATACGTCTATCGTCCATTTTCAATAACCTATCTACCCATAGAAGGATAGATAGGTTATTGAAAACGACAGTGTCGTAAGTGTTCGATACGTCGGAAGATTAGATAGGTAACTAATTTCATTATCCAAACATACGTGGATTTTAATCAAGAGTCTAAAATAACAAACTGTATCGTATAGTAAAGAAAAGAAAACAAGAGAAAATCATTGATAGCAACATGCGTTTATTCGACCATGCGACTGACCTGTCTTGCGGTGAGTCGGTGT
>OY735253.1:5650223-5729586 GCA_963457715.1 Argyresthia albistria | reverse complement strand
CATCGCTTTTTATCATTTCCTTTGAAAAATCCTTCTCAAAGATTCATAATTCTTTATATATACATATATATTGCTCATAATTAAATACAGACAAGACTGTTTTACGGTTACATGGATTGGTACACTTCAAATGGAAAATTATTGTAGTAAGTAATTTATGTCTTATGTAAATAAAAATATACTTACTAATTATAGTGAGTAGTTAAGGTAAGTACTTATCCTACTACGACGAACTTAATTCTAACTTTCGTTAGGCTGTCTTCTTCCAACAAACCGTGTTTGGATAGGATCACTAGAGCAATGTCCTGCGTGTATCTAGTAGACTAGACCAAGGATCTACGAGTGTCCTGCGTGTATCTAGTAGACTAGAGCAAGGATCTACGAGTGTCCTGTCCTGCGTGTATCTAGTAGACTAGACCAAGGATCTACGAGTGTCCTGCGTGTATCTAGTAGACTAGAGCAAGGATCTACGAGTGTCCTGTCCTGCGTGTATCTAGTAGACTAGACCAAGGATCTACGAGTGTCCTGCGTGTATCTAGTAGACTAGAGCAAGGATCTACGAGTGTCCTGCGTGTATCTAGTAGACTAGAGCAAGGATCTACGAGTGTCCTGCGTGTATCTAGTAGACTAGACCAAGGATCTACGAGTGTCCTGTCCTGCGTGTATCTAGTAGACTAGACCAAGGATCTACGAGTGTCCTGCGTGTATCTAGTAGACTAGAGCAAGGATCTACGAGTGTCCTGTCCTGCGTGTATCTAGTAGACTAGACCAAGGATCTACGAGTGTCCTGCGTGTATCTAGCAGACTAGAGCAAGGATCTACGAGTGTCCTGCGTGTATCTAGTAGACTAGACCAAGGATCTACGAGTGTCCTGCGTGTATCTAGTAGACTAGACCAAGGATCTACGAGTGTCCTGCGTGTATCTAGTAGACTAGAGCAAGGATCTACGAGTTTCCTGTCCTGCGTGTATCTAGTAGACTAGACCAAGGATCTACGAGTGTCCTGCGTGTATCTAGCAGACTAGAGCAAGGATCTACGAGTGTCCTGCGTGTATCTAGTAGACTAGACCAAGGATCTACGAGTGTCCTGCGTGTATCTAGTAGACTAGAGCAAGGATCTACGAGTGTCCTGCGTGTATCTAGTAGACTAGAGTAAGGATCTACGAGTGTCCTGCGTGTATCTAGTAGACTAGAGTAAGGATCTACGAGTGTCCTGCGTGTATCTAGTAGACTAGAGCAAGGATCTACGAGTGTCCTGCGTGTATCTAGTAGACTAGAGCAAGGATCTACGAGTGCCATCCAGGATCCCATCATCAGATCCTGACCTGGTGTCAATGGGACCAATGGGAAGATAAACACTTTCAAACTAAAAAATATTTTTCTAAATAGGTCCATCCGTCTAGGCGTTAAAAAAACACATCCGGACGAATTGTAAACCTCCTCCTTTGAGAAGTCGGTTAAAAATAGCTACACAACAACTTAACTAACGCTAACACTGAAATTGTTTTTTTTTTTCACATGGTTTCAAATCTCAAGTTACCTCCCAGTCTATTCTCAAACTAATGTGTTTGCCCTTGAGAGAATAGATAGGTAGGTTCATTGGTGACAGGTTTGCGAACAAAGAAGATCACGTTGCATGAGTTGCACCTCGCTAGGGAAGCGTAAATATTTTTGTTCGCCTGTATTAAAAGCCTGAGCAACAAGACGCGCCAGTGAGTGTAGCGAGGCGCATAATGTAAGCAGTTTATATCAGGCGTGTCGAGGCCAGCTACTGGAAAGAACTAGTGTTTGCTTTCCGTCTACTTACTGAATACGCCGTGAATACGCCCTTTAATGTATGAATGGCCCAGTGCCATCGCCCTCGTGCCTACAGTTTTATTTTTTAGGAATTTTAAAGATCTGTTTGCTTTATACATACCTAGTACTTTATACAGAATACCATTTCATCCTTTCATATGGATGAAAGGCTTTCTAACAAACAAAGCAATCAGTGTGACTGTGTGCGTGTGCTTAGGTTTAGGAAATTGAGCGTGAAGTGGACTCATTCATTTCAGATCTCATCCGATCCGTAGGTACATTCCTTACTTTTATAGAACTAACCCCTAGTTTCTGAAATAGTAGTCAAATGTAACATGCGATTTATCTAAGATCAATTAAAAATAGCGGCACCTGATTGGCTGTTAACTTCCGTTACCTTTGTTACCTTTGTTCCGTTACCTTTGTTCCGTTACCTGTTAGAAACCGTAATGTGCGACGTGTATGCCTAGGGGACTACTCTACTCATTTACTCACACAAAAGCAGACAAATCCTATAAGAGTGACGTCAACTGGAAACGCAAGACGCCACTTCTGTGCGAAGAGGGAGAGCGGTTTGAGGTAAGATGACGTCACACATCACAGACTCATCTAAACCGAGATGAAAAGTTGGCGGCTGATGTCGCTCATCTCGAGAGCCATTTCCGCCTCGCGGGGAACTAAAGGTTGACGTTTATTGCGATGTTACAGCAAAATAAAAGATTTACGCGTAAAGCCGCCTATACAGGGTTATTTTTGGACCCCTAGCCAAAATTCCCAGTATATTTTGGCCTGAGTGGGTCATCTGATTTGTATGGAGAAGTGAAAAATAAAGTTGCTCTGATCAAATCGGTTTCTTAGTGAAAGTTGCTCAGAATGATGTCCCTAAAATAATAGTAATTTTTGGCTAGGGGTCCAAAAGTAACCCTGTAGAGGATAAGCACGGATGTTTTTACATCGATTTAGTAAACGTGTCGAGTTTTAGTGACCTTTAAGAAAGTATATATGTACATAGGTACTGCAAATAAATAAAGGATCTTAGATCTCTCTAGACTATTATTTTGCTTCATTATCTATGATACAACGTTTCTTTTATGAAAAGGTGTAAGGTAAATAAACACTACATCCACAATACAAGATAAACAGAACAGAAACATTTACATACAGGCACATATATTGCTTCTGGCCCCACACTAGGATACCCTCTGTCGTGGGAACCAGAAACAGCCATCACAAACATGTAAACATCTAAGACCTGGGATTGGGGGTAACCTGGACTTCTCTCTTTAGTTGGTTGGTCAGAGGGACTACGAATAAAGTGACTACAATGTGCCTTTTTAACCGACTTCCCAAAGGAGGAGGTTTACAATTTGTCTGGATATCTGTTTTTTTTTCTTTTTTATGTATGTGCCCCGATAGCGCCTAGACGGATGGACCGATTTGGAAAATTATTTTTTTGTTTGAAAGGGTTTACCTTCCCATTGGTCCCATTGACACCAGGTCAGGATCTGATGATGGGATCCTGGAGAAATCGAGGGAACTCTTCAAATATTATAGGCAGACCTATAGTGATTTTTGTGTTTTTCATAATAACTCGTGCAAATGCACATGGTAAGCATAAAATTGTGATGCGGAACTGCTGATGAAGACCACATATGGCCACCAGATCTGCTCAATACTAGGTACAAATACAATGCGTGGCTGACGGGCAGGCAACGCATAGCCTAAACCGGTGGACCTAGAGCCATGAAACTTTGTACAGAGGTTCCTTAGAAGCGTGGGGTAGCACTGAGATGGGATTTGACAAAATTAATTCCCCAAGGGTGGGGGGATAAGGGGTTACTGTTTGTATTAAACTCAATCTAATCAAATAGGGTTTGTGGAAGTCGGTTTTTTCTAAAGTTTACTTTTTGTTTCAATTATTAACCGACTTCCCAAAGGAGGAGGTTTACAATTTGTCCGGATATTTCTTTTTTTTTATTCTTTTTTATGTATGTGCCCCGATAGTATTTTTTTGTTTGAAAGGGTTTACCTTCCCATTGGTCCCATTGACACCAGGTCAGGATCTGATGATGGGATCCTGGAGAAATCGAGGGAACTCTTCAAATATTATAGGCAGACCTATAGTGATTTTTGTGTTTTTCATAATAACTCGTGCAAATGCACATGGTAAGCATAATATTGTGATGCGGAACTGCCGATGAAGACCACATATGGCCACCAGAACTGCTCAATACTAGTTACAAATACAATGCGTGGCTGATGGGCTGGCAACGCATAGCCTAAACCGGTGGACCTAGAGTCATGAAACTTTGTACAGAGGTTCCTTAGTAGCGTGGGGTAGCACTGAGATGGGATTTGACAAAATTAAGTCCCCAAGGGGGGGGGGGGCATAAGGGGTAGTTTGTATTAAACTCAATCTAATCAAATAGGGTTTGTGGAAGTCGGTTTTTTCTAAAGTTTACTTTTTGTTTCAATTATTATTTTCGAACTAGTACGGTACCTAATGTCTTGAAAGAGAAAAGGGATATTTATAGAGCTATCTCCCGTTTGTTTTTCGCAACATTACCATCCACAAAACGAATATAAAAACAGCCAATGAACGCGACTGTACACAATGACGTATGCACAACAAAAGTTTACAAATGATCGGTGCTTATTTTTTTTTCTTCAAGTAGTAGCCATATAGGTAGGTAAACTGTAGTGTAGATAGGTAGTAGGTACAATACAACGGTACAATGTATACGATAAACAGGGTATGTGATTGACGACCTCTGTAACGGAGCGGTTAGACCTCTGGGGCTATTACGGTTTTATTGTATCTTGGATATTCGCCTGTAATGTTTCTAATGTGCTATTGGACATAGGTAATACGTTTCAGGAACTGTTAGAACGGTAATTTTGTTTATCTACTCTCATGTCATGAAGTTCGAATTACAAACTTGAAATCGAATTCATAATGACGTACTTTATAAACGCAATACAGTAATCAAATTAAAAAAATAATAATACTACTTCCCGAACAAAACTAATGTTATTATTAATCTTTTTTTCCATAACGATACAGTTCTACTTTTTTGGGAAAGGCAAGGGTCTTGAAACCGTACAGCCAAGGTGTTGATAGTCTGTATGAGGTCTGTATCGTTGGATATTTTTTTAGCTATAGTTGACAATGTGGCCGATTCTCTAGGTTACACTTACTAAAATTAGTTGACAATATTAAGTCTGACAGCTCTTATGAGGTCGCCATAGATTCCATTTTCAAACTTACTTTTGAATTATTTTAATGTACTGATGAACTAATTCAAAAGTGAGTTCGAAAATGAAATCTATGGCAACCGCGTAAGAGCGTCAGAGCTAATATTGTCAAGTAATTTTAGTGTGTGTGCCCTAGAGAATTGGCCCCAATGACAACCAAACAGCCTCTCAGTGTTAAGTACTTGGAGGCAGGAAGATTTAAACAAAGAGGTTCATTGATCGTAGGTTTGATACTGTGGCCTATGCTCCGCGCATGCGCTGTGATATGCTGGGTTTTGGCGGCATCAAAACGTCAACGTGACGTGACAACGTTTTGTTGATTGTGTCTAAGTCTAAGCACTGATTTATGTGGAAATATTGTTATGTTTTAACATTGATTTTTATAAGAGGGACACTTAAATATGAGATTAGATAAAGTAGTGTAAGAAACTGCACATAACTAGCTATTTAAACTCTCGTGGGATACTATTAAAAACTCACTCGTGTTTTAATACCCCTCATTATGCAACAGTTTCATAAACTACTATTATGATTTCTATGAAATACTGTGGGGAAATACTAGTCATATGACAACATAACGTAGCGTCACGACTTTTCTCGTACGGGGTGGCAGAAGCACAATGTGTCCACTTAGTGCTATGACGTCATAAACAATTGCTGATTTTACAGGAAAAAAACTTTATATTCTACAAAGTGACATTTAATTAGGAAGAAAACTGAAAGCTAAACGCAGATGGCGCTTAGGTCACTGTACCTTGTTTACGTCAGTAGCAAGTATAGGGTTTAAATTTTTGTGCGTTTTATTATACGAAAGTAAAGATGCGTCGTGGTACGAAGGCGAACTGTGCCGCGCTATTGCTGTAGTGTGGGTGTGTGCGGACGACAGGTACGACATGAGTCTGCATGACATTGCACATTGTTAAGTTTACCAATAAAAGCGGAGAGATTGATGTCTGAGTGGTGTGGTTTCTATATGTTTTATTTTAATAATTTTATTAAAATAAAACATATAGAAACAACAACAACGTTATTTTAATAACGCGTGTCTGATAAAAAAAAACTATTTGTATCCATGTAATTATGCGGCTTAATATGGCATTTAATTTACATTTCTGAACACTTAATTATTATTTAATACTTGGGAGGGTGACATTTATTAATTTACGCACGACCTTCCATGATGAAAAATATGTGTTTGGAATATTATTTAATTTACAACCGTTTGACCCAAATATTGCCTATGGCACCATTTAATTTTTATTGATGAGTTATTATTTTACTAAACTAACGTCTTTGTCAATTTTATCGTGGCATATACAAATATACATACCTATGTGGTGTAATCGCATATATATGTATATTGCGTGTTATGTAGCCAGCCACTCACTCATGAATAGAAAATATTGTTATACTTACTTAGGTAATTTGCATTTTCCGTGACGCAGGTCCTTAATTTGAAAAATTAACAAGGCTTCCCTCTTAGGATATAAATAATTCTTCATTCCTTTGTTTGTTACAGAGAAATGTAAACTAATTATAATTTTCACGAAAATGACACCTGCATTTTGCGAGTAGGTATTTAAATTACTCCGCTCTACAATTTGGACGATTTACAAAGCAAAACACATTGTCCACTGGTTAAAATAACCGGCCAAGTGCGAGTCGGACTCGCGCACGAAGGGTTCCGTGCCATTATCTATAAAAAACCGCAAAAAAAAAAGTATGGGAGCCCCCCCTAAATATTAATTTAATTTTAATTTAATTATTTATTTTTTAAGTAAATAATATACTCAATATATTGTGAACATTTTAAGCGTCTACCTGCTACCATTATCAATATCGAGCAAAAATGAGCAAAAAAATCACGTTTGTTGTATGGGAGCCCCCCTTAATATTAAATTTCTTTTGATTTTTAGTATTTGTTGTTATAGCGGCAACAGAAATACATCATCTGTGAAAATTTCAACTGTCTAGCTACTACGGTTCATGAGATACAGCCTGGTGACAGACGGACGGACGGACAGACGGACAGCGAAGTCTCAGTAATAGGGTTCCGTTTGGCACCCTTCGGGTACGGAACCCTAAAAAGTTTGCTCTTTTTAGTGTTCCGAACCCGAAGGGTGCCAAACGGGACACATTACTAAGCCTCCTCTGTCCGTCCGTCCGTCCGTCCGTCCCTCAGAGCTAAGTATAAAGTCACTTTCGTATCATATCCTACCATTTCTTTTTCTGTAACCCAATCCCCATTACCAAGCGATCCACTCCACTTTTGCATCCGAGACTTTATTTGAAGATAAATCCACTTATCCTTTAAAATATCTAACCTTTCCACTTTAAACAAGAATGCGCCATTTACGCTATTACAAATGCGTTCAGTCGCCACTTTGTTCCTCTTCCAAACGGACTCCAATTTGTCTTGGAGTCCTATTTTTTTACCACTCCGGTACTGATCCCGTCGAAGAATCGAGAGCTCTCAATGAGTTCCGATTATTTGGGAATGCCTCCTTTTCAACCTTCGAGAGCGACTCGTTCATCATTCCACTTCGAGACAGGGGCCCTAATTCCAGAGTATAATAATTTACTTTATCCCGGTTCGAATACCAGCCGGGGAGGAAAAATACCCACAGGTCTTGGATGTCTATTTGTATATATTAAACATTAAAATTTATATACAGGCAAATACATTGCCGCTGGCCCCACACTAAAATGGATACCACGTGTCGGGGGAACCATTAACAGCGACATCACACTACACCAGGGCCCTAATGCTGCTCTGAGAATTTCACTTATATTTCATTAGTATTTCATTACTATTCCATTGCAAACACCCAATCAAGGAGGATAAGGAGGATAATAATTTAGGAGAATACCAAATGACGCCATTTTGGGTGTTTGCAATGGAATAGTAATGAAATATAAGTGAAATTCTCAGAGCAGCATTAGGCCCCAGATGAGGTGTGGATAATGAACGTAACAATAAATTAGTAAAGACTTCCTTTAACAGCATTCATAAGAAAAAAAATACAAAGTATTCTAAACAGTTAAAACTACTAAGAATACCATCATGAAATATTCATTCAAGCTACGAGCATAAATCATTTTGTAAGCATGGTATGTACCTGTCTATACTTGTTCAACGAGACAGATTTACATGAATATAAATTTACATTAATTCATACTATACTCGTACGCTCCGCCATTCCAGTTTCAGTACGGGCTTGCAGCTTTAAAACATAGCACATTCATGAATTTACCAGTGATACATTCATGAATTTAGTGTGGTACTTTTTGAATGCAATTTACAGTCAGTCAGTATTTTTTAAATTAAAGTGTAATTTAAAGTGAACCACAGTAAATATAATTTATTTCATGAGATTGAACTAAATGAGATGTATCAAGCAATAATCATATCTACGGAAACAGTCAAACTTTAATAAAATGCTGAGTTTTATAAACTTGATCGGTCATTGTATTAAGGACAATGCCCAACCGTCAACTTATACAAGGTGTAAATGAATTAACGCAAAATGAGAAACAACTTTGTTAGGGACATCATTCTGAGCAACTTTCGTTATAAACCGATTTGATCAGAGCAACTTTATTTTTCACTTCTCCATACAAATCAGCTGACGCACTCAGGCCAAAATGTACTGGGAAGTGAAAATTAAATTTTCAATTAATTTCATATCATTTATACTTTATTGCATAAAAACATAAAAAATGTACTGGGAAGTAAAAAATAAAGTTTCTTTGATCAAATCGGTTTCATAATGAAAGTTGCTCAGAATGTCTCTAACAAAGTAGTTTCTCATTTTGCGTTAATTCGCTTACACGTTGTATAACGGACACTCAAAGTTTTCGCTCGGCAGCATGACATAACAGGCATATTATTGAGACAAAAGATGCAGAATGCATTGCTTTAAGCAATAGTGGTATGCCTTTGTATATCGGCGGCGTGTACCCAATGGCATCCAGCGCCAACTTAACTACAACGTCGAAGTATAGCAATGCAGGTCTTACTACAACCTGTTAAGACCACGTCTTGAACAATGGAAGATTGTGGCCGTAGATACCTTTTGTAGAAGCTGGGTACAGGCGGATGCCATAGATACCAATCAGGCTAGAATGCCAATGTCCGGCTGAAATGTGTGCTGAAATTGTCGCCATCGCCACTTCGATATTCCTCTTCCTCTTCCAGTAATAGCACAAGATTATTTATTGTTTATGTTAGTACACTCTAAGTAGCTATAGTAGGTCCTTCCCTTGTATCTTTTCGTATCAATCGTGGGTATATGTCACTGAAATTGTGAAACCCGTGAATTGTGAAATTGTGAAGTTTAATTCGTTAGATTGTAATAAGTCGAAAAATTGTAAACTGTCCTTCTTTCCGTAACGTGTTAGTTGGTAAGCTGAGATGATGGATGTCTGGGCAAAGTTGTGGGTCAGGGTAGGTGAAGGTTCATTTTGCGTTAATTAATTCATATTCATATTCTTTATTGCGCAGAAACATAAAAAATACATTTTAAAGAAATATTATACGCAAAGGCGAGCTTATCTCTAAAGAGAGATTTCTACCAGCAAACCTAGGCAGGACAATAATGTGGATGCATGAGGACAGTCCTAGTGCGCAATAAAACTACCTAACAATACGGAAATTACAACATTAATATAAAATACAGTAGGTACTTACGACTTATATAAACTATATAAAATGACAATAAGCATGGACAAAAAAATATGAACTATATTAAATATGCATAGACCTACATAAATATAAATATTATATACATACATATAATGGTACCTAATACAGAAGAGACAGGAAAATCTTTTTTTGAAAGTAAAAATGGATGGACTATCCCTAATAGCGCAGGGATACTGTAAATTGTAAATAGAAGTGAGTAATCCACCGTTTATGAAGCTATAGTGAAGTACATGCCTCTCAACGATCTTTTGGCGTGTGAGTGACGTTTACAGGAGAGCGCCAGTTCCACGCAACCTAATGCAATGAACCTGTCCAAAAGCGTTAGTTTCTACCTGTCACCGCACGCCAAAAGATCATGGGACAGCTGTACTTATGATATGAAGTTCCACTGAAAGGCAAGGCCAAGGCAAGTTCCAAGGCCTTTAACAGTTATTCTGTGCTAACCATAGGATAACTAATCTTTAACCGGATACGAGTAAGATAAGATTTAACATCCGAAAAAAATCCTCATTGGGACACGGTCAGCGCCGGATTCGATCCTCAATGGGACACGGTCAGCGCCGGATTCGATCCTGCATCTCCTGCATGAGAAGCAAGCGTGAAACTCATTAGACAACGGAGCTCTTTATAAAATAACACTTTATCCTGTGTCCCTCGACGGGGACATTCATTGCTACAATTTATTTATTTATATATATATTTATTTATTTATTTACATTAATAATTTGTGTCATTTTTTTACATCAATAATTTGTGTCATTACAGCGAATGCCAAGTCGGCACAAATATACAAAATTCAATTATAATTCAATTATTTCTGATTAAATTACAATAACATGATCATACAGGCAACAAATTCATTCAATAATAAAAGTGCAATACAATAGTAGGTCAAAATATCATAAACTAGAAAACAACAGTCATACAATCACCTCACACAACCTGCAACATTCTCTCGCTATTACAATTACAATATTAATCATTTGCAAGTACTTCACGATAGCTTCTGATACAGTGAAACCTTCCTGTACAAGTTGTCTACATCAGTTGGGAATAAATAATAATTAAAGACTAGCGTAAATAAGTGAATAGGTAAAAACTTCCTTAGTTTGCAGCACTAAAGTTTACGACAGCGGCGGAGAGAGAATAAGTTCTTCTTCTCATTAATTAATTATTCTATGCCAGACATGAAAAATTAAGTTGCGCCTAACAAATCAGTTTCATAGTTAACTGACTTATTTAACTACTCGTACACATACCACTTATATTTTATGCTTACTATGTTAGCTAAGTATGTACAATAAATACAGGGTATAGATCGAGCTGTGTGTCTTGGTCTTGGGCTAACAATCCCAAGAGTGCCTCTGTCACCTGATGGGGACATGCGTGCGTGACGGGCGATATGATATTGTATAGCAGGGAAAATAGGCGATGGGACTCGAATCGAAAATAAATATTCGAATCAATTTGAATCAGCCGGAAAATATTCGAGTCATGATTCGAATCAACCCTTGATTCGAATGATTTGAATTAACCCTCGATTCGAATGATTTGAATCGATATGATCATTCGAATCAATACGAATCGATATATACGATTTGAATTTTGAGTTAATTACTTCACGTTATCGAAGTCAAAGAATACAATTGAGCTGAATGAAGACAATGAAGCTGTCGATTTACTTACAAGTAGAAATAAACAAAATTTTAAATAAAATAATTTATAGATAGACACGTAAGAAAATAGTAGGCTGTTTGTACCAAATAAAATAATTGTAGGACTTTTTAAAATCTTTTATTAAAACCAATGTACCTTTTACCACGCAAAATACAAGAGAACTTCAACGAATCGTAATTGTCTCGTCTATAAGGTATCCAGGCAATATTCCGGTAAAATAAAGATCCAATCGTGACACAATACTCAGTTAACACAATATGTATATTTAATTTATCTTAGTAATAGCTCTGGAGACAGCCTAAATCGGTGCAGTCTGATCCGCGAACCGATTCGAATCAGAATTTCTTTGATTTGAATCAATTCGAAAATCTGAATCAACTCAACAATTATTATTCGAATCAAACGATGATTTGAATCAACATAAAATCTCATTCAAATTGAGTTTTGATCGTCATCATTCGAATCAAATGTCATTCAAGTACCATCACTAGAAAATAGGGAGCGAGCGGTATACCCTATCCCATTACTTAAAACAAACATCGAGGTGCCACTTGTATTTTCAAGGAAATTCGGCATCTGAACCTGTTCAGATTGAAAACACACGATAAAAAAATATTGCTGTATAGTATTTTGCTTTTATTACGCCTTTGTTTGGGGTGGTGATTAAAAATGGTCATGTAAGGTACAGAGTGTTTGGAGTACGGAGTGACAAACACTATTGTGGAGTAGGGTTAGGGTACGGTTAAGATTGAGATGTGATTTAATTTTATGTTCGTACTAGCTGGTGCCCGCGCAACTTCGTCTGCGTGTAACCCGTTATTATCATTTATCGAGAAAACATTACCCTCCTTCTAGTGCAGTCGGATACAAAGTATCGGGGTATCTTTCTCAAACGGGGTCGCGGAGGCACAGTAGCGCCCACGGTCAGCGGGTGAGTTAATGCTCAAACTAATACTATCACAGATACTATTATACAACCCCAAAACCCACCCAACTATGAATACAGAAAAATAACAACATACTTACCTAACAGTATAAAAACAAAATTGCAATGTTTGGTGTTACTTTAATTCTGGCTCATTGACATAGAAAATTCTACTGTAGGCCGAGTGCCAAATCTCTCTCTCTATCTCTATCTCAAAAAAATATGTTTCCATCAACAACGGCTCGTTTCGACCCTGGAGTTGCATCTAGTAGACAGAGACTATAAGTGCTCCCTGCTAGTAGACGAACAACGCAAACCATTGCCTATAGGTCTTTATTTATCACCTATTTCTATTTTTAGAAGGCAATTTTACTTCCGCCATTTCAGAGTAAGCCAACTGGAAGAGAAGTGAACAGCTCCTCAGTCAGATAACACTGTTGATATTTCCACTTACACGTATTCACGAAAGCGTATTCAGTATTCACATGTGCGAATAAATTTCTTCGAATTGTGAGATTGTTAGGACGAGACGCTATTTAATAAGGGTGAGCGACAGTCGCAGTCGTACCATATCATTATATAGGTACTTAACTTTGTACAACATTTTATTATAGTGAGTGAGTTAAGGAAGGTTTAAGAATGTTAGGCGTTTATGATTGAGTATTTTTTTTACTGGAAGAGCATTCAGCAGCAGAGCAGAGAGAGTGGAGAAAAGAACTGCAGAGTAGATCTGTCCAACCCGTGCATATGCACTTTTATTCCGATATTCTTGAAATATTTAAAAATAAATAAACACTAAAGCTTTTTTATTTCAAGAATGACTATGTAATTGATATTGCATTCCTTGAATAAGTAAAGTAGGTATGTTCATATCCTTTATATTTATTTGAAAGATAATGCAGATTGTTATTGATATGAGAGCACGTAAAAAATAATGATTTCCTTTCCATTTATATATTATAGTTTTCTGCGGGGCGTCATGAATGATCTGAAGATCTACAACAGCGCGTTAGTATGAGATAGACTGAGAACAAATAGCGATACTCAACGCAGTCTTAACGAGTCCATTACGCATCACACCCTGTTAATGGGATTAAACGCAGCTTCTTCAGGAAATGGTCTTTACTAAGCTCTGTGTGACCTCATGCCGTAAGATAAAGACCAAAATACTCTTTATTCTCATAATTAAATGTGCGTAACTAGTAATTAATAAGTTAACAGTGTGGCCGATTCTCTAGGTTACACTCACTGAAATTACTTTAAAATATTAAGTCCGATAGCTCTTATGCGGTCGCCATAGATTCCATTTTCGAACACACTTTTGAGTTATTTTAATGTACTGATAAACTAATTCAAAAGTGAGTTCGAAAATGGAATCTATGGCAACCGCGTAAGAGCATCGGAGCTAATATTGTCAAGTAATTTTAGTGAGTATGCCCTAGAGAATTGGCCCCAATGTGGCCGATTCTCTAGGTTACACTCACTAAAATTAGTTGACAATATTAAGTCCGACAGCTCTTATGCGGTCGCCATAGATTCCATTTTCAAACTTACTTTTGAATTATTTTAATGTACTGATGAACTAATTCAAAAGTGAGTTCGAAAATGAAATCTATGGCAACCGCGTAAGAGCGTCGGAGCTAATATTGTCAAGTAATTTTAGTGAGTGTGTCCTAGAGAATTGGCCCCAATGTATCTTTAAAGTATTGGGCGTTTCATATATTATTATTAATTAATTCGATTTCGAAATCACCTGAGACTTTGGAGATATAATATTATTATAATAAACATTCAAAATCAAATCAGATCATTGACCTTTTAGGAGGATAGCCCGGGGCGATGAGCTAGCTCCTTATTTCTGCGTTCGTATGTGAAAATAAAGATTATAGATTCGAGATGCAAAATTGTATTCTTTTCGTAGCCTACGAGTATAGTATCATAATATCTGTGCCTACTGACAGGAATAACCCAAACCACAGATATAATACTATACTAGTACCCAAACCTAAAGCATAGACAAACGCCACATCAGCCCCTTCGGAGAATTAAAGCTGGTATCGGGCGGGAAAATGCACTTTCCTACCCGATCGAGTAACTTCACATGGTACCGGAGGCTTATGACTAAAAATTACAGATTTAGGTGCTACGCTAGGTCTAAGGTCAGCCTTATAAGGCACTGTCGTAGGCGCAGGATTGTTTACAGGTGCAGTGCGAGTAGATCTATGTGAATCAGTAGGCATAGAGTTATCTACAGGTATAATGGCTTATTAAAAGGAACATAAGATACACACAGTATGAAAGCAGGTTTTATCTTATCCATAGAAACAGTGACGAGCTTGCCTGAGATATCAATTTTGTACACTTTGTCTTTTCTTTCTATTACACGGTAGGGACCTGTGTAAGGTTGTTGTAGTGACCTTTTAACAGCGTCCGTACGGAGAAAAACATGAGACGATTCGGACAAATCCTTAAAAACGAAGGTGTTCATGGATCCATGACGTTTGACAAATATCTGCTTATGTTTTCTCCGTACGGACGCTGTTAAAAGGTCACTACAACAACCTTACACAAGTCCCTGCCGTGTAATAGAAAGAAAAGACAAAAAATATATACCTCCTCATTAATAAAAAGTTTTACTCCGGGAGTGAAGTCACTTCCGGATTAACTTTAGTCCCGGAGTATAACTTTTTATTAGTATGGGGGTTAAGAAATAAGAAAAAAGGGATTACGGTTTTTACTTGCTCTGAACTATGCAATTTCAGGTTCACATCAAATGATTTATTTATACTACTCTTATAGAGATATTTATAAATTCCCAGGAGTAGAGTCAGATAAGTGCTCTCATTCTAAGGGATGACCACCAAGTTTATCAATATCGAAATTAGTCTAAGGTTTAATGCGAAGTATAAATAAAAAAAATAAAAAAATTGCATTATTAAAGGTTCACAATTAGATAGCAGACTTAATTAATACAGAGCATTTATGTCAGACAAAACAGAATCATCTGAACCTGAGCTAGGATTAACCTGTATTTCAGATTCAGCGCTCTTCCTAGTTACATGATACGTGCTGGTGATAACATAGATTGAGAACCAGTAATATATTAATTTAATCTCATTTAAAAAGCCAAATTAATTTAATAAATTTAGACATCACGTTACATCTAAGAAAAATATATTTTAAAAGAGTGAAAAATAAAATTAATAGGTACATTACAAAATCGGAATTGGTGAGTGTCAGGAAGTACCTCTCTTTGAATCTCGTGAGTAAAGTTACTACTGTTGTCTGTGTTTAACAATAAGACGGTGGTCGATGTTTACATCTTTATGGTGTCGCTGTTTCTGGTTCCCACGAAAGAGGGTATCCTAGTGTGGGGCCAGAAGCAATGTATGTACACCTTAGCAACGTTGTGTTTCGTTTTAGAACACACTCCTTTATATTTATATAACAGTCAAGTAGCGTTGTCTGGGCTAAGCTCTAATCTATCGCAAACCTCCCTAACACACAAAACAATATTGTACAGTATTATTTGTAACATACCACATGGGGGCAGTCATGTTGCACATTATTATATCCTATGTGACGTCAATCGCATAGGATACAATAGGATGATTTGCTAAAATCAGCGGCTTTCCGTATATTTATGTTAGCGATGTCGCGCAAATTCCAATTGCAGCATTTCCATTGTGATTTTTATACCTTGCTTCTAAATTGAATTCACAATTTATTGACTTTAACAAAAGAGTTTACTTTGTAATCATTGTGAAAGCATGATGAAATTGGTTAAAATTATATGGAAGTGGACAGAAAATATTATACAATTTTCATTGTCGCCATTGTTATTAGTAAGTAAGTTACTTGTATGTAGCCCATTAATGTCCCCACCGAGGGGAACATGCCTTTACCGGGCTACGAGTAAGATTGAGCCAAACTTAGAGATGGGTAGTGCTATATTAATCATGTTACATTTGGCTATTAATAGACGGTTAATAGCCAATATGGCGGCTATTAACCTATGCTATTACTGATTTTAATATCTACAAAACTTATTTTTATGGTTATATCATTTGTGATCGGAAATTCGAAAGCATCCGTTTTGGTCAAGTCCGTTCCGGATTTTTCGGCCAAGTGCGAATCAGAATTTTCGGGAAATTTTGACGGAAAAAAGTCGGGAACGAGCTGGCTCTTAACTCATCTCATCTCTAACCATACTTCACCACGCTGGCTCAGTGCGGGTTGGTGGAGGGATTTTACATACTATAGGGCCTAATGCTGCTCTGAGAATTTCACTTATATTTCATTACTATTCCATTGCAAACACCCAAAATGGCGTCATTTGGTATTCTCCTAAATTATTATCCTCCTTGATTGGGTGTTTGCAATGGAATAGTAATGAAATAGTAATGAAATATAAGTGAAATTCTCAGAGCAGCATTAGGGCCCAGTAGTGATAGTAGCCCGGACCTACAGCTTAACGTGCCTTGTACATGGTCAGAATTGGGACTCGAACCTTCATCTCCTGCGTGAGAAGCAAGTTTTTAAATACTATAGATATATACCCTGTAGCAAAAATAGTCTGTTTACTTCACAGTCATAAGCTCGATCACAATCGCAAGGCGCCATTGCTACATATGTATAGTTTAACAATATGTAATCATGCTGTCCGTCACGTCACGACTTATTATTATGTTTCATTCAACAAAATTGATCTATCCGTCCGATTAAAATAAAACGATGGTGCCTAAAGAAATCCATTTCCTCTTTGTGAAATCCATTTTTCAGAATGTCTTTTCAATCGTTTTTCAACTTAGAGATAGCTTTTACTCTGCTTCGAGTGCGGCGTATGTATTATATTATATAACAGTTCCTATAACGGCAGTTGATCTGATGTTCTTATCATAAGCCTCGTCTCTTGCAGGCCGGAGTCGGTTATGATATGACTTTACCAGTCTCTCTTCCACTTGGTTTCGACTTTCGTATGAAATTATATGAAATCTCCGCATGTATTTCGAAGTAGGTATTAGATATTCTTATAATTTATCCACCATTTAAATGCAGTTTAAATTTTTTCAATATACTTATTTAGCTACCGCTTTATTACCTATCCTTTTGTATAGTATACAAGTGAGTGTATTAAAATATAATGTATATCCTTTCGTTTCCTTATATAACCCGTTACTGATACAGCCTGTATAATCCAGCACGTCTAAGCTATAATTGTAATAGAAACCCAGTACGAAACCGTTTTCTCTTATTTAATTTAAGTAGGGGTATAAAAGCATAAATCTCTCTTTTTTTCTCAGCCCTCGGGCACTAAATCAACGTCTTCAGCACTGCAAGTGACTGCCAAAAAAATAGCACATTTAAACATAAAACTTGGCTAAAAGATTTCTATTTCTCTTGCCGCTAATGGTTATACTCTGGCACAAGTGAGACAGGGTGAAAAGTAGCGCGGGACAGACAGGGATATATACAATACAATACATGTGTCAAGATCGGATTCTCTCAGCGGCCAGTATATAGTGAGTAATTTAATTAGTTTTTAATGTGACATTGGTTTGCTGTGTAGGTTTTCATAACTTATCATCTAGATATTTTTACAATTTTATAAAAGATGCGGGGCGGAGATTTGAGTTCAACAACCGTCATAATTCAGTTAAAACTGATTTCAGCTGATCGCCCTCATAAATATAAATCATAGAGTAAACTTGAAAGATGCAGACAACAATTGTCTTTGATTATAATTATGTTTAGTTTAGATAGAAAATCACAAGCCGTATATACCGAGAACGTGCCAGCAATACGAGTAGACCGTTCAACGACTATCTAATCTATTTTGACTACCCTCTCCTCTCGTAAAGCTAAAGTGCTAACTCATATACTGTATGTCTGTTTTGTGGAGTACAATAAAGAAATTACTTACGTAAGAATTACGAATGACCAACATACCTACGTGTTCGAAAAATTGAGTATTATCGCCGCCTATGCATATCATAATGGGAGTAGTGCCTAACAGGACCCAAAGGTTCACTTAATACGGCCAAATGATTGTCTATAGAATAACCAATAATGTTTATCCTTTCGCCAACAAACGCTTCTGAAAAGACATTTTTCCTCATTCCGTAAATAGTTGAAAGCTAGTTGCAGTCCCCTGTGCGCTTGACATCACAATTTCGTCTGAAAAAACCTCCGGGCTTACTCCGGGTCTTTAGAAAAAAGTTCCGTCGAATAGATGTCGAGAATTCCTTCAGGAGTTCATTGAATAGAAGGTAAAACATCTGAGTGCTTACAATGATATCCCAGCCTCCCCTCATCTTTGTGTACAACACAATGCAAATCCCACAAGTGCTCAGAACATACATCAGCTTTTCTTTTTAAATATGTTATGGCAGTGTGGGGAGATCGTTTTCCTGTTTCGCTAAACTCACTCTGTATTCCGGGAAATTAGAAATGAACGCTTCCGGGTAAGTGTAACTGTACTGAAATACGATACCTCCTTCGCCGTCTGTAACAGCCTGTGAGTTATTCTGCTTTATACCATAAATCCCGAAGATTTCTGAGAAGGTCTTGCCCAGTTGAAGCTCCTGCCTGACTGTCACACTATCCCTGTTAATATGAATGGAAATCAATGTAGACGTTTTCTCATACATAACTTAGTAAAGAATCTGGGTGTGATGTGTGCAGGATAGCTTAATACAACGCATTTTGATGATAATAATTGAAATTGGTCATTTGACAACAGACTTGAACCTATTGTGTATCTACTTCCTATTGCGGCAAAGCATAATGAATCTATTGTGTATCTGTCACACCTTAAACCCGTTTTTAGACAGAACGCGTTTTCCCTAGTTAAAACGAGATTTTTCTAAATTATTTTTGATCCCCAAAAATCATGAGTTGATCAATCACCTATCCATGACGACGGTCTAGCAAGTCAATAAGTATGTGTCAAGGTACAAATTGTTCTACAAGACATTATGTATTCTGTGACCGAACTAAGGTTCAGAGGGTTGTGAAAACTTAACTCAACCTTCAAAGTTTATAGTCCCAAAATATTTAGATACAGACACACGTCCGCTGTCCGTGGAGACCACGAAGGAGAAGTTTTATTGCTCAGTACCAGTAAGCAGCACACAGTATGTATGTACTTGTAGTTAAAATATGCCTTTAGCGCTCGCAAAAATAGAACTGTTGCAAGATTTATCAACGGGACTAAACTGAAGCAAACTTCTGAGTTACATCGATCAGCTTTAGATCGTGTTTAAAACTGCATAAACGAGCTATTCTTGGGCTGTCAAAGTGGACTGACCACTCTCAATGGCTTTCGCATGCCAATCAATATGGGGGCTATGTTTGCTTTTTCTCCCACTGGTATAGTAGCGCTAGTGTGGGAGACCTGTCAAAGTGTTGATTTTTAGGGTTGGGTGCCAAACGAGACCCTGTTACTGAGACTTCGCTGTCCGTCCGTCCGTCCGTCCGTCCGTCCGTCTGTCCGTCCGTCCGTCTCTCACCAGACTGTATCTCATGAACCGTGGTAGCTAGACAGTTGAAATTTTCACAAATGATGTATTTCTGTTGCCGCTATAACAACATGTTTTGTCTTTTATCGGCGCCAATCCCCGCGTGATTCTATCTATCAACTTTCAAAAATCTGCCGCCTGCCCAATCACGTAATTCAGAATTGATTAAGTTGCCCCCTTGTCATGTTTATATCTCAAAGCCGCTTTGCCTGCTCCTGCGGCGATGTAGGAAGGGGGGCGGTCGCACCAGTGTCGGAGCTGTTCTACACACACGCCTGTGAAAGGAAGGAATCGCTACTTCCGCCACTCAAAATCCAACTCATACTCTAAAATGCTAAATGTCATTTTCGCTTGATTATCTCTCGAGATTATCGCTACCCATGCCGCAGGGCGAGCCATAAAAATTGCCCCTTTTTGCCTACACATTTCACAATCAAGGAAACAATTCAAGGTCATCCCAACTTTTTGACCGCCCAACAGGCAACGTATCTGGGGTCGCGGGAAAGCCCCTACCAAGCCAAGCAAAGGCCGTAGGGTATAAATCAACTCTATGCTATTTTAAACTCCTAACATATTTCAGTCCTTCTATGTAGAGTCTTGTAAATGGCACAAGATCTGGCTATTACAGAGACACTTAACTAAGTGTGTGTGTGTTAGTGTGTGTATGTCTAGGATAACTACTCTATCTATCTTGGCAATTTATTTGCCAAAGACGTATTGTCTGGCTTTGTTTCCCTCCATATTGAGGCCAGTCACAAAGTTTTATAGTTCCACGAACGCGTCCCAGCTGCGCTGAAACTGAGCTTTTTGAAAGTTGCGCCAAATACCCAATTAGCACTACGTTCTACAACAAAACTTGTAGAAACTACTCGGCATCGATCCCTGAAGACTTCAAAGAAGTTTTGGAAGAAATTACCTACCTCAGTTGTACAGTGTTATTGTATATTATGATTATGATAGATAAATAATATATGTGCCTGTGTATAAATGTTTATGTTTAAACTCGTAACTATCTTATTCGGACTGTTCGATGACTATCCTAATTCAGTGAGTCAGTCTTCTGGACTACTGCTGAGTGGTCATGATGCCATTTTCCAAGCATGCTCTGGTTAGCAACGAAGAATGTTTCACTAAAGTCGAATCTGGAGGCAAATCCCGCATGACGTCAGAAACGCCCTCAATCATAAAATAATCACTTTTATTTATTAGTACACACGTGAATTGTTATATTTATAGTGCGCGGCCTGCACTCAGCTGGGAGCTTAAATAGTTAACATCAGATTGAGTCATACATAACGCAACATTGACGTCAGAACACTGTTGCTCCTGTATCGTCTTTCAAGCAAAATGTTGTTAGCGAAAGTATCTACAGGGTAACATTTAATTAGCTGACCATATTTTGGGGAATGATAGTACCCATCATTATGAAGAACTTTGGTCGCAACCGAAAAACAATTTTTGGGTCTCCCATTAGTAACTTGAAATCGAGGCAATGTACTGGGGGACGAAAAACTTTTTCATTTGCTACTATATGTTTCTTGGGGAAAGATGTTCATAATGATGGGTACTATCATTCTCCAAAATATGGTCAGCTAATTAAATTTCTCCTTGTATACTGTGATAGATAACGGGTAGGAGTCGCTCAACCCGCTATCGGTACACTCAGCCACATGTGAAGGAAGGCTGAGCGAGAGGGCTCGGGTTCAAATCCTGGCTGGGGAGGAAGAAAATAATACCAGGCCTCGCTGTTTCTCGTTCCCACGACACATAGGTATATCGTTCCCATCCCACGATAAATAGTTACTACTTACTACTAAACCTTAGCCATTAAATGGATGTAATGTCTGAAACGTAAATAAATACGTAATTTCTTAATTGTACTCACATGACATAGTATGAAGAAAGATAGCTTATGGTAGAAAAAACATGTACATAGGCGAGCTTATCTCATGTGTCGTAGGATTATGATAAAATCAGGTTTTTGATCAAAGGCCTCCTCTTCATTACGCCATTTCTAGCGGCCCTGGGCCTGATCCACTCTTGCGCAGCAGTTTCGGCGATGCCATCCGCCATCCAACGTTTTTAGGGTTCCGTATTATTTTATTATTTGAAGTAAAATTATTACGATTGTATGATACGAGTGTCAAACAAAACTAAGCATCATGGACTATTGCAATGAAAAGCTTACCATATGGTAATGTTTAATAGATTAGAAATGTAAATTGTGCCGACATAAACCGTTGTAGTAATGTGACAGGTTCCTCAAAAAGTCTCTCACTAAAGTGAAAAACTAAAAGTTTTGTGACGAAAGTGTTATTCAAGACACGTTACCTACTCTGTTTAAAGGTCCGTAATTTTGGGTTCAATCAGACCTCTCTGTGTCGGAGAGTTGTCGCAATTATTGGCTTTCCACCCGGACGTTTGATTGATGGTACTTAATAGATTTGTTAAATGTAGTATCAGATATCTGGATAGATTTTCGAGGTGAAGTACCAACTTTGAATAAATCTACCAGTCGATCGCGTTGCGGGCTTAAATTTTAGAGTCGAGTTTGGGTTTTTGATCAAAAATCTAAACTAGTTTAGGTGTCTTCTTCCGGTTCTTGATCAAAAACTTTTTATCATCCTCCTATTATTCCTGCGACACTTACAATAACTAAATTGAAAGGGAAATATAGTGCTTCTTTAGTCGGTTTTTAAAAATATTTAGTGATGGACTGTCCCTGATGGTGCAGGGAAGCTCATTCCACAGCCGTGTAGCGCGGATTGTAAACCCGTGCTCGTAGGCTGAAGTCTGTGGCTGAAGTGGAGCGTTATGGTTGTAGGGCTTGCATACACACCATTTGTATATGTATGTATGTATGTATGTGAGATGAAGGAAACGCACACAGTTAGAACCACGGCTTTATTGCGAATGAGGCGTACAAAAGGCAGACAAAATATAAAACATGAATTGTGAAACCCGTTAGAATACAATCTAACGATTTTTAATTCGTTAGATTGTAATCTTCGATAAATTGTAAACTGTACAGTACTCCCTACATTATGACGCGTTAGTAGATAAGCTGAAATGTTGAATGTCTGGGCAAAGTGGGTCAGGGTAGGTGAAGGATAAAAGGGGTGAGCGAAGCGAATCCCCGTTTATCCTTCTTGTTAGGTTGACTTGTAAGTACCATAAAAAGCATAAATGCTAAACCCTGTCGATCTTGTTTACAATTTATCGACAGATTATAATCTAACGGTTTTTTTCGACCGACAAAAGTTGCCCAACCTGTTGCCGAGTTCCTTCGTCGGTACGCGAACATGACGTGGGTATTTTATAGGTGTTCCAATATTAGAGGAGAATAGGTACCTAACAACAAACGCCCACAAACATCAAACAGATTATGGGCTTTCAGTGTACGAATACCGGAGAAGAAAGGATTTCGACTCGTGCATTAGCACGTTAAGTAAAACCCTCACTGCGGCGGAAACTACGTAATACACGAAATAGGAATTAATACATAAGTACATCGAATCTACAGGCATCGGATCTTTTGTAGGGCAAAGGATTCCTAACCTAACGATCGTTACACATATTTTGCTTTATGTTATGTTATGATATGAATGACTATGAATATTCGTCAGTGGGTAATTTTATAACAATCATTTCAATGGCGATCCACAGGCAAAACCGCAAAACGAATCCGTCGATGGCGCTAGTAGCGGTCCGGCCATGTCAATGTCAAACTTTGTTTTTGTTTTTGCTAAGAACAGATTTGTAGTTAATTTTAGTTTTATAGGGGTTTAATTTTAGTTTTATTGGTCTCTGCATATCTATTGGGAAAAATGTAAACTAAATACTGGCAACACTATGTTATGTTTGACGTTTCTCTCTTGCTTTTGTGGAACCACTGAATACATTGTGTCTGCGATTATAATACTCTTTTTATTAGCTAGCTATTCGATTCCACCAAATAAGTTCATTAGGTTATGGGCCCAGACGCCCGGATAGCGTAGATATATTAATTTCGTAAAAGAAAAGTGTAAATTCGCAGATTCAGTCGGATTAAAGTTAGACCATCCGGCATCCGTAAAGTCACGTCATCCGCCATTGTCTCGCAGTCTCGCGTGTTTCTTTTCAGCCAAATTTTTCAGCTATGACGTCGTCAAACAACTCAATTACGGCAAGCATTGCCAAACTGACGGGGCGCGACAATTATAACACCTGGAAATTTGCGGTCAAGACATATTTAGAACATGAGGATTTATGGGAATGTGTTGAGCCTGAAGCTGGTGCGACCGCGGACCCGAAAAAGGATGTACGTGCCAAGGCTAAAATCATATTACTGGTGGACCCGATGAATTACGTCCACATTCAAGAGGCTACAAGTGCCAAGGAGGTATGGTCTAACTTAAAATGTGCCTTTGATGACTCCGGATTGACAAGAAGGGTAGGTCTGCTCCGAGATCTTATTTCGACAAACTTAGACAGTTGTTCAAACGTTGAAGAATACGTTAACAAGGTTATGTCGACCGCACACAAACTCAGAAACATAGGTTTTGCCGTTGATGATGAATGGCTCGGGACACTGCTCCTGGCAGGTTTGCCTGAATCATACAAACCTATGATCATGGCCATGGAAAGTTCAGGTGTGAAGATCTGTGCAGATTCTGTAAAAACCAAAATACTTCAAGACGTCAAAGGAAGTGATACGTCTGCGTTTTATACGAACTATCACAAACACAAAAAGCAGCAGCAGAGCAAAGGACCACGCTGTTATTCCTGTAACAAATATGGACACATAAGTACTAATTGTAAAACAAAGAAACAATCTAATGCTAATTCTGGTTTTCTAGCTGCTTTCTCCGCATCATCGGGATCAATTGATGGTTGCTGGTACATCGATTCCGGTGCCAGCATGCATATGACTGGCAATCGTGAGTGGATATACAACTACGAGCCAGCGCCAGTTACAACTATTAAAATCGCAGACAACAAACAATTGGAAGTACATGGAATGGGATATGTCAACATAACTACAAATACAGACCATAAAAACAACAAAATACAGGTAAAGAATGTTTTGTATGTTCCAAAACTTGCTACAAATTTGCTATCGGTTAGTCAGATGACTAAGAATGGCTGTCATGTGGATTTTAATGATAAAGGTTGTAACATTCACCAGAATAGCAAAATAGTACTTACAGCAAAGAGACAAAACAATATGTATGTGGTCCATGATGCAGCATATGCCCTGCATGTATCAAATTATGTGTGGCATCAGAGATATGCTCATCTTAACTTTAAAGATCTTGAGAAAATCACTGAATCAACGACTGGAGCCGTACTGTCACAGTCAAAGGCCTCTAAAATTATCTGTGCTACTTGTCTAGAAGGGAAACAAACTAGGCAGCCGTTTAAGCATGAAGGTACTAGAGCTTCTGAACTTCTTGGGCTGATCCACTCCGACTTATGTGGACCCATGGAAAACAAGTCTCTCGGAGGGGCCAAATATTACATGACACTCATCGATGATTTCTCCCGTAAGGTATATGTCTACTTTTTGAGATCAAAAGCTGAGGCATTAGATAAATTTAAAGAATTTAAAAGCTTTGTTGAGAACCAATTAGATAGAAAAATTAAAATATTCCGTTCTGATAATGGTAAAGAATATGTAAACAATGAGTTTGAAAGCTTTATGAAGAAAAATGGAATTCTACATCAAACAACAAATCCATACACCCCAGAACAAAATGGTTTAGCAGAAAGAATGAATCGTACACTTGTAGAACGCGCTAAATGTATGCTTCTAAATTCCAGTTTACCAAAATCATTTTGGGCTGAGGCAGTGTCTACGGCAGCCTACATTGTCAACAGATCTCCAACACGGTCATTGAATTACAAAACCCCTGAAGAATTATGGAGTGGGACCAAACCTGACATCAGCAACTTAAGAATATTTGGTTGCAAGGTCATGACACACGTACCTAAAGAGAAAAGAAAGAAATGGGATAGTAAGTCACAAAAATTAATATTTGTTGGATATTGTCATGAAACTAAAGGCTATAGACTGTATGATGATACTAAGAAAGTTATAACAAAAAGTAGAAATGTAGTATTTTTGGAAGAAGAAATAAAAAAGGATTTTGTTTCTGTATCATTGTCTGAAGAAGAAAACCCTTCAAATGAATCAGATTTTCATAATGAATCGGGTATTAAACCACAGAGCCCTTTAAGTGACACTTCCGCAGCAGAAACCACTATGAACACAGCCACCGATAATTATCATGATTGCTCAAGCGATTCAGAATTCACTCCTAACCAGCAGCCGGTCATTGCTAAACCACATACTATGTCATTAAGACCTAGAAATAGAGATGGGTGCAACCCGACCTACCTGTGCTTGGCAGCCGATGAAATTACTTCACATGAAGATAATCCAGTCGATCATAAAATGGCACTGTCCAGTGAAAATGCAACAAAGTGGAAAGAGGCAATGGATTCCGAATACAGTTCATTACTGGAAAATAATACTTGGACATTGACTAGTCTACCATCTGGCAAGATAGCTATCCCTTGCAAATGGGTATACAGAACAAAGTATGATGTGGATGGAAACATTAGTAAATACAAGGCAAGACTTGTAATTAAAGGATATGCGCAACAACAAGGAATAGATTATGAAGAAGTTTTTGCACCTGTTGTACGTTCTACTTCATTGAGATATATACTGGGATTAGCCGCCAAATATGCCATGAAAATTGAACAAATGGATGCCCTGACAGCATTTCTCCAAGGAGATATTGATGTGGAGCTGTATATGTCACAACCACCGCTGTACGAAAATGGTAAACAAGTCTGTAAGTTAAACAAATCGATATATGGATTGAAACAGGCCAGCCGAACGTGGAATACAAAACTGGATAAAGTATTGCTTGATATTGGTCTGATAAGATGCGCAATAGATCCATGTGTTTATTACAGAATTGAAAATGAAAGAAAATTTATACTCACTGTATATGTTGATGATTTGCTGTTGTTTTATACAGATGTTGATCAAGCACACTTGATCAAAACTAAATTGCAAAGCAAACTTAAAATGCATGACCTAGGACCCGCTAAATACTGCCTTGGTTTGAGAATCACTCGGAAGAAAGATGAAATATGCATAGACCAAACAAGATACATACAGAACATTCTGCAACGATTCAATATGAATGAATGTAAGCCGGCAAGCACACCGATGGAACCTGGGATGGTTTTTTCAGTTTCAGGAGAGGACATCACACAAGAAGTTCCATATCGTGAAGCCATAGGTTGTTTGCTGTATTTAGCACAAGGAACTCGCCCCGACATAACTTATGCAGTAAATATATTGAGTAGATTCAACAACAAACCTGAATTGCAACACTGGCAAGCCCTGAAGAGGTTACTGAGATACCTTAAAGGTACCAAAGATGCAAAATTGGTCTATAAACCTGATGGACAGTCAATAAGAGGTTACAGCGATGCTGATTGGGCCTCAAATTCTGAAGATCGCCGCTCCTGTACCGGATATGTATTTCTATTTCAGGGATCTGCCATATCATGGAGCTCAAAGAGACAGCCAACTGTTGCTCTGTCCACCACTGAGGCAGAATACATGGCACTGTCTTCAGCAACCCAAGAAGCCTTATGGTTAAGGCAACTTCACATCGAGTTGTGGCCAAATGAGTCGGTCACACCTATCACATTGTATTGTGATAACCAGAGTGCAATAAAGCTAACATGTACTCAAAGTTTTCAGGCTCGCAGCAAACATATTGATGTGCGTCATCACTTCATCCGAGACCGTGTGAGCAGCCATGATGTCTGCATTAACTACATTCAAACTGATGAGATGACCGCTGACATTCTAACCAAGCCACTGCCCAAATCGAAGCAAGATTACCTGTCAAGAAAAATGGGTTTACATTTTGGAGAGGATATTGGGAAAAATGTAAACTAAATACTGGCAACACTATGTTATGTTTGACGTTTCTCTCTTGCTTTTGTGGAACCACTGAATACATTGTGTCTGCGATTATAATACTCTTTTTATTAGCTAGCTATTCGATTCCACCAAATAAGTTCATTAATATCCTCGAGTGCATTGTTGCAATGAAGTTTTTTCTCCGAATTGCTTTTTCCCGTGTCGCTTTTTCAGGTCGGGATTTTTGGCAAATAGATGAACCCCATTTTTATCACATCCTGGTACGGCACAAAGTGGCAAAGAGTGAAATCTATTGAAAAATTATCAAAAATCACAGAAAAACGGATCAATTGTACGGGAATGACAGTTGATGACAGTTCAGCCTGGCCGTACCGATGATGCGATAAATAATACATTGGGCCTTGAAACACAGGTTTTTTTTAATATTTCTCCACTGGTTTTTGTATGGTGAATAAATTTCATTTTCATTTTCATTGTACAAATATGTACAGGTGACATTTAATTAGCTAAGAAAGAATATTTTGGGGTATAATATTATTATTACCCGACATTAAGAACAAGTCTGCCCTGAAAACTCACATTATGATCCCAAATGTCAGTTTAATCCCCAAACTGTCCGGTAATCAACGAACTAATATTCGTAAAAAATGTATGGATGGATTCGGATTATAGTAGTGATAGAACACAGAGAATTTACTTGTCAATGATATACGAGTAAAATGCTCTAACAAGGGGCTTTAACAAGCGGCACATCTCATAGTAGAGCAGACAAGCCACAGAAAGCTTTCTCATGTCTCCGCCACAGGCCCTACAGAAAAATGTAGCCAACCCACCATCCACAAAGTAGAAATTGATTTCACGTATCATTTAGAAGGTCTGTAACGCCTAGGATGGAAAAGGCTTATTTTATTATTGCCTGTTCCAAACGATAAGCTCTATACGAACATGACATAATATTCATTTTCCGTTTTGCATAGAACATTTATCCTTTAATCTAATCCTAAGTATCTAATAAATTATCGAGACTGGTTGAAACAAGGCCTAAATTTAATTAACATAAATGTTCTGAAACGTCAAATCAAAGGCTACAGTAATGGTATGGAATTCAGGAAACTACATTGCGAAATGCCTCAGTTAATTACATGCAAGTGAAAAGTCCGTTGGCGGAGAAACAGATTGGTTTGGTTTGGCTTTTAGCAAAATGTTTATTCAGTCCAATGTTGTGTTGATAATTCACCAAGTAAAAACTTGAAATAAACCGACCTCATGACCTATTTAGTACTTACTTAGTCCTCCCCGCTTGGTATACAAATGTCGTGTACATACCCCAAAATGAGCCTACGAAATCTGTCTCCTGACAGTGAAGTCCATACGTATTACATAATGTAAACGAATATACGATCCTAAAAGCCAGAATTTATCTCGTGACAGTGACTATAAACACCGAAAAGTCACAGAAAGGCTGGATGCATAATAGTTTTTTATGTGGAAACCTAATTACACGTAATGCTCTCCGCGTGTGATCGGAACCCTTGGTGCACGAGTCCTACTCGCACATGACCGTGTATTATGAATAGTATGTGCCCAGTGACACCCGTACCAAGGAAAACCAAAATCACGTAGGACACACCGGGTTCGAATCCCGGCTGGGGAAAAAAAATAACCCCAGGTCTTGGATGTGATGTCGCTGTTTCTGGTTCCCAAGACAAAGGGTAAGGGTATTTTTAGTGTTTGTTGTTATAGCGGCAACAGAAATACATCATCTGTGAAAATTTCAACTGTCTAGCTACCACGGTTTATGAGATACAGACAGACAGACAGAGATGAGATACGGACGGACGGACGGACGGACGGGGTCCCGTTTGACACCCTTCGGGTACGGAACCCTAAAAAAAGGTAAAGGTATGATATTTCCATTAATACCTATCTTGTAAAGCAATTGCTAGAAAATGAAATCATCGCATCCTATTTAACACAAAAGTCGGAATTAAGAGCATTTAGTGCTCGTAAAGATCTTTGATGTTTCCTCTTTCACTGTGAATTTCTTATAAAACGCTTTTGTTCCATTTCATTTGGCAACGTGGAACGTTTTGTTCTGTAGTTAGGAATTGTTTGTAGGAGTTTGATTGTAGCCGCAACACTTCCTAGAAAAGTTAATAAGGAAAGTTTGATTGTCTCTTTCGACTGGATTAGTTTGGTTTGTGGATCGTGTTCGATGTCCTGGTTTATCGATAAATAAACCAGCGTCCATAAATATTTTACGATTGCACTGATATCGACTGGGTTTTATTACGTAGTAAGTTTGTAGTAAGTGTACTATTATTGTTTATTCTGTGCTTTAATGCCGCTCCAAACGCGCCTGAAGCCGTTTGCGATATTGTCGATTTCCTACAGCAGGCGCAATCATACATCACATAGACTTTACATTTGAAAATTGAACTTAAAGTTATTGCGAACACATATTTGAATGACTAATGAATGTGTCGGCCCACTTGAGATGGTTCATTAACGCCGACGATAAGATAGTTCAATATCATATCTGACATTAAAATTGTCATACCTACCTGCCATCTCGTATGGGAAAAGATATGCTGTCAAAATTGTCTTAAACCCCCTTGTGTAAACAGCTTGGCATAAGTAGCCCTAATAACTCGAGTTACAAAAAACTTTTAGGATTGTGTAGGGAGGGGCAGGTCTCCTGGAAAGAGTCATATAAATTCCTCTCATTTATCTGTACCGCTAGGGGCGGTGGGGGCGTATGAAAGGTCCCTTTTTCCAGTTTTTCGCTCGTAAGTCGAAAACCATTGGAAATATCAAAACACTTGCTTCTACATTAATTAACTACATTACATTTTTAACAAATCGTATCATACATATTCATTGTAGGATCAATACTTTAAGATATTAATAGGTCCAAAGCTACCAAGATAGATTTTCAGCATAGAATCGTAAATGTTCGATCTCTTGTATTTACCAGCGGGTCGATTCTCGCGTCTTCGATATACGGATATCGAGACCAATATTGACAGATTCCCATACGAAATCAATCGATATAGGTGTAGATATCGTATATCGAATGAGCGAGAATCATGCTCCTGACCACATCTGCATAGTAACTCATGCATTGCGATACTATATCTCTACTGCATATTCCTGAACATCGTCAAGGTCCAAAAAGTCTTGGGCCATACCAGTTCAGGGCTTTGGATCCCAATTGTATGTGCTACTTAGGACATAGATAACAAACTATATCCAGGTCCCGCAAGGCCACTCCAGCTGTGTCATCTGGTAGAGTAGTCCCTAGTGCATGCACTAGATCACCGTCCAGGTCCCAAAGGTTTTCGGACGATATATCCTTTCAAGGTTTCGAAAATCTACCAAAACACTCAGAAGTTGGTTTTCAGGTTGGTAGGTAAGTTTTCGCTACACAATCCTAAAGTCTTTGTAACTCCCTAATTAGTTCTGCTGAATTTTTTGGCTTAGTTTTTCTGGGTTATTTATAAGGCTAAGGTGATGAGATGACTAACGCGACATGCAACAAACAAAATCTGAACAGCAGGCAGGTTTTCTTTATTTATTAGTATTTACTATAAGTTTACCCCTAAAGTCATGGAAAACATTCCATAATCAGCCAAATATATAATTAGGCTCAGAGCACAAGAATCAGAACCTACTTATAACTTATTTTAAATAACAATACTTTACTCATCCGAACTTGTTGAATATAATTAAAATCGTAAATAGATGTTATAAAACAATAAACTTTAACCTAATAATTCAAGGACCCGACTTTACTTACAAACCCAATTTTAAGTTACAGCTTGATAAATTATAAATTGAAAAGTTATACCAATTAAAATTCGGTTAAATTTACCTCTGGCCTAATAAATGTTGTAGACAGCTCCGAACTGTAGCAGGTTATTGTTATTTACGCATCGTTTATTTTCCTGGGCAGTTACCCCATATTGTGTTTATGGGCGCGCGGACTTGGGCGGGCAGATCCAATTTCTTATTGAGCGGCGCGTCTTGTGAATCCGGAGTTTCCTTATTGTCCCTCCCTGTGTATTAACGCTCGGGGAAAAAACCAACAGGTATTTGTAAACAACACGCCTCGCTGATTGTTCTGCGTACTCATTAAATGTCTAACATTTTAAGGTGGAAACCATTTCGATTGATTGTTTATTTAATTTTAAATACATTGACGAATTAATGCTAACCTAAAATAGACCCTATCTAGGTATATTGTAAAGAAAATCCTCCCGATCGCTGCCGCACGGCAAATGATGGCTGGCACCATTTCCTCGCTATAACGCAAACTGTACGTTGAGTTAGGGACAAATAAGTCATTGTAACAAGGAAACATAACGCAACTATGCCACACCGTATGTGAAAATACGTGACGCTATGTTTGTTATGTAGAGTGGGTTCTTTCTTACCCGACCAGTGACCCCTAGGGATTCCCGGCCACACCTGACCGAACGAACGCCCCGTTTTTGTTTGACCACGACCTTCCGTTATATGGAAGTCAATATAAAACTTGACTTGTGTTTGTGCCACTCCGATATCATTACGGTAACAAATGTTCCTTATGTATATTTGCTGCTAAACATTTCTTGCAACTCAATTTATACAAGGTGTAAATGAATTAACGCAAAATGAGAAACTACTTTGTTAGGGACATCATTCTGAGCGACTTTCACTATGAAACCGATTTGATCAGAGCAACTTTATTTTGCACTTCTCCATACAAATCAGCTGATCCACTCAGGCCAAAATGTACTGGGAAGTGAAAATTAAATTTTCAATTAATTTCATATCATTTATACTTTATTGCATAAAAACATAAAAAACACGTAACATTTACAAAAAGATATGTGCAAAGGCGGTCTTATTTCTACAAAGTTGATCAGATCAAATCGGTTTAATAATGAAAGTTGCTCAGAATGATGTCCCTAACAAAATAGTTTCTCATTTTGCGTTAATTCATTTACACCTTGTATGTTGATTTAACTTTACAAAATTTGGTGGCTCTTCAATGAAGGTTTGTACGGATTCCCCGGTGTGCGAGCCAGAACCTGGGATAATAAACATAAACATTTGCATACTGGCACATACATTGCTTCTGGCCCCACACTAGGATACCCTGTGTCGTGGGAACCAGAACAAGCGACATCACAAACATGTACAATAGCGTCTCTAATATAATATATAGAATCTTGGATATTTTAAAGTAATTAAACCCTTCAAAGCAAATACTTATCTTATATTGTATGTATACCAACAAACAACAGTGGTGTGGTGCCTTCGGCGCGAGCATGAAAGTTTAGAAATACAGAATAAAATATACAGCAACAAGTAAATGACGTTTATTCTAAAATTCCAAGGATGTAATATTATACGCAAAGCAACAGACGAGTAGTTCTTTATTGTACAATTGTACAGTTACGGCTCCGATTCCCATTTGACCTGCTTTTAACCCACCGTTGCCGTCGAGGGTAGTTTCTCTCTTTGTGGTGAGCCCACATACCTAACCTATACATGCTACACTCATGCCTACATCCGATACCTTTTAAAACTAGGTACCTACTAAACTACGTACAGACAATAACAAAGAAAAAACGAAAAACAACAAATAGTCCAATATACAAGGTGTAAATGAATTAACGCAAAATGAGAATCTACTTTGTTAGGCACATAATTCTGGGCAACTTTTATTACGAAACCGATTTGATAAGAGCAACTTTATTTTTCACTTTCCTTTTTGGCCCGAGTTGCATGGAGAAGTGAAAAATAAAGTTGCTCTCATCAAATCGGTGTCATAATAAACATAAACATTAGTTGCTCAGTATGATGTCCCTGACAAAGTAGTTTCTCATTTTGCGTTAATTCATTTAAGTACACCATGTATAGTATAGAGGGTTTTTGCTTACATTAGTCCTAACAAAATGTAACAAAGAGAATTTTTTCAGGGATCGTTCGGTACCATGTGGGTAGGTAGGTATGCTTATCCTAAGTTGTAGTAGTAGGTATTAATCGTTGATTTATTTATTTGTATGCCTTATGGCAGGACGTAAGAACACTGTAAAATATCTTTATTACTTACTACGATCCACAATAAACATTCTGATTTCTGATTTTTAAGTTTGCGACCTCATAAGTGGGGGGGACAACTTTTGGGGGGTCAAAAACCTGGACTTGTTCCAGTTTTTCACGTTTGATTCGAAAACCCATATTTGTTAAAAAACTGTATGACTAAATCAAAGAAGACAAAAAAATATATCTTAAATTGGTTCAGTAGTTTGACTTTTACGGGGGTCCAAAATACGCCTAAAATAATCAAAATGGATTTTCAGTATAGAATCAGTATGGTGTTCCATCTCTTTTATTTGCCAGGCCGCATTCGCATAGTAACTTTTGCGACGCATACTGCATCCGAATATCTAAAGGTTTTGTGTCATACCCGTTCAGAGCTTTGAATACCAACTTTATTTGCAACTATGGACTGCCATGTCATCTGGTAGAGGAGTATTTACTGTTTGTTCATCACCGTCTGGGTCCCAAAATTTTTAGGACAATATCTATTCTGTTCAAACCTTCGAAAACCTAACAACCAACCTGAAAATCAGTGACAGACAACTAGTTATATTTGAAAATCAAAGATATCAGTGGTAAATTCTAGTTTTGATTAGGTATTTCTAGTTTTAACAAAGGCATTAAGTAAAAACTAGTTCTAACTAGGGAAAATGCGTTCTATCTAAAAATAGTGTATCAAATTGTTGATGTGAGTGAGTCTTTCATTATATCAGTTTGTATGCTATACTCCAGCCTCAGACCTAGTTTCTAGAAAAATAAACATAATTTCACTAATCGACGTGGTTCTTCAATCACTTAAAAACGTTCGACCTACGCTACGAGTAGGTATACTCGAAGGCTGGGGCGTTGTAAATTGGTAAACATTCATAGTAATGGCTTAGACTAAGAGTAATGGATATAAAAAATAAACATAAATTTTATATCATAAAAAGATGAACATTCCAAAAGGGTACATGTGTCTTGTTTTAAAATGATAGCGGATTTACTTTTGTTTTACTAAGGCTGGATTTTACCAACAAAAAATGCGAGAATAACTGTCCCGGGGATAATTTTTATGACAACGACAGTTCAAAATGAGGTCATTCTATGAAAAAGTAGAAGATCTCGAGTAAAGAGTTACTCTTCGGGTAAAATTCGCTCCAAGCATTTCTTTTTGGCGTTGATGAAAAAAAGACACATAAAATTCTACATGGATATTTTTAATTGTAATGGAATTACTTAAGACTTAAGTTCCAGATTACTTAAGTCTTAATTAATCTGGTATGGTCTAATAAAAATTTGCCGTATGTTTTAAAGGTGATGGTAAATAATTATGTCATATTGTCATAAAAATCACCACAAGTCAATCAATTTTTTAAATGATATCTATAAAAAACTCATCAGGCCCTAGTAATTCATAATCATAAAATAAGTTTTACAGCTGATCTTAATATTTTTATTATACTTTCAGTATTATGTTGCACGACTTTTTATGTGACAGCGTAATCTTATTTTATGTTCATGTATCGATAAATCGAAACAATATTTCTTTGATGCTCTCATAAAAATGTAATAAGATGTGACTATCAAATTAAAAAGTTTGATTTACTATGAAATTAGGACAACATTTCTTTGGTCTAATATACTCAAAGAGTTTGCATCCTCCTTTCATATATTATTATCTATGAATATACTCATAAAAGCTCATAAATCATGAATTCATGACTGACCCACTGTCGCAAAATATACGAAAACGAATAAAAGAACCTACGATCGTATTAGTTCACCTATTTTAAAAAAAACTGGCTGTACCTGAGGTACCTACCTACTTAGGTGATCTATGAAAATGCAAAGCAAAACAATCTTTGTTGTTGAGCATAAACAAGTGTTCAAAATAACTTGCGTAAAGCATAAAAATAAACGTTTTATATACGGCGGCGTTGAAGGCAATAAAACATTTTTCGGCGTAAATGTTTTGGCTGAGGCAATGTTCATACCTAGTTATACACCCGCATTAAACTCAATGTTAAGACAACTTGGTATTCAGATGTAATAAACTAATAAACCGAATCTGCCCAATCCAGAGAAAAAATTATGTCGTTTCATTCAAACATCGGCTCTATTTATGTTTATCAGCTAGCAATCAGACACTTACTGACAAATAACCGAAAAATTTCATGGTTTTTTGGGTACACCAGCGCTGGCACAGCACTTGGGAAATTGCAAATCTGTCATTTTAATGCTGGTTTAAGCCCTAACACTAACAATATATAAAAAAATCAGAACGACCTGACCTTATGCAAGCACGACCCCTTTCATAATTTCATGAAAAAAAAATTAAAAAATGAAAATCGTTTATTGCCATAAGGAAATACAATTCACAGGTATGCTGACCCTCACACTAGGCATAGCCTGTCTTGTGAGGGAAGAAATAAACATTTGACAACCCTTATTTGCGGCGATTACATGAAAATTGAATAAAATTGAATTGAATTTGAATTTAAGTTTAACAATGAGATTACTGTTATTATATAAATTTATATTATAATTCATAATTCCCTAATTCTTTATTGCACGGAAAACAATGTTGATACATAGTCTTATAAAACAAAGGCAAATAGGCAAAGGCGAGCTTATCTCTCATATCTAAATGACTGTACTAAGGGCCGGTGGTGCTGGAGTTAGGTTGGCTGAATTGAAGTGCAGGCGCAGGGGAAATGCACAAAGGCCCCGCTCTCGTGGGCCAGGTGCAGGCGCATCATCCCCCTGGGTAAAGAAGAAGAAGAAGAAGAAGACTATGGGCCGCAACCTTTACTTCTAAGTTAGAAGTTCTAACAATAGGGACATATACATGTGTCAAGATCGCATTCTCTCAGCGGCCAGAATATAATTTTCTGTAATAATTCCTTGTATATGTATTGCGCAATGCAGGGTTATCTTTTTCAGACTCAAATACAATTTGTGCTAAACCGTTTTTCATTAAAAAACGTGAGTAAGAATAATGTTGGTAGGTGTTTACACATTAAACGGGTAGTTGGTCCTTCAGCTTAACCAAAAGCTATCCGCCCAAGTTAAGATAGTTTAAGCTGTTGTTATACAAACTTCCAAGCTAAGCTGAGACTTTCAGCAACACACCTACTAAGTACGTTACACAGCTTTTACAAGTTTAACTTGGTCGGTTAAATAGTTGCGGTAGATTTCTCACAGATTTATTAAGAGTTTTAAAAACATCTAATCGAAATTATGTCAACTTTCAATATTTGCGAGCTTAAAAATAGTAAGTACTTTCCCCGGTTTCTGAGAGAATGGTAGCAAATAGCAACTCAAAATAGCGGAATCTGATTGGCCGAAAAGAGTTGTCTTGTCACCGCTAATTTTCCTTTTGGAAACCGGGCGTGAGTGAGATTAAATAATAAATAATATTAGGCTAGGGCTACACTGTTTTATGGTAGGTACGCGCAGAATACTATTAACCCTCTCGCTCCGAAGTCTATTTAATTATATCTAGGGTAGTATTTATCGTTACAAATATATGATGTAGGGGACCCTACAGAATAATGCACAAATTATTCTGAGTCTTTTATGGCCTAATGCTTTTCTGACATAATATGTGCAAAGGATGCGAACATTTTACGAGTGCCGTCAGTCATTGATATAATATAAAATGAGAATGCCAAGCGCCGCCAGCCCGCCACCCTGACGCGACGGGTAATGTCAAAGTAAGCGGATGATCAATTAATTTGATCAGTCAATCAAGATTATAAATTTGGTGGATTTATGCCCGATTTCACCAACAGTTGGGGAACACTTAGCACTTTTTCATAGCTGTCTAGCGATTGTTCCTTGAATTTAGGGGGTCCCATAGTAGCCTAGTCGACCCTTAAACTTAGGTCAAACCAAACAACCGCTAGGTGGCCCCTAAAATAAAATGAAGTGTCCCTCTAAAAGATAGGGATTGATGGTGAAATTAGCCATTAACCTCAGAATACCAGCATTAATAAAATAGTCAAATTATTATGTTCAAGATTTGTAAGCATAAAATAAATATTATACTCATAAACGAATACCTATATAACTCTTTATTCTAAACTAAGCTCATACTTAAATGTGTTATAATATAATCCGAATAAATGCGTGATTAGATTTTATTGATATGTTTACGTTGTGTTTGTGTTGCAAAAAGCGGAATAGTGCTTCAGCCTGTCATCGCAGTAGGTTGCCGTCGCCCCGCGGAGAACCGCATCCGTTCTATTAACAAGTGGTCTATGCTTGTTTTGAACCTTGAACCTTCGACTTGACATAGTAATCAACGCGAGAGCTTACCCGCCTAATTGACTATTCTGTAACGACAATGTGAATAGGGAATTATTAATTAAGGTATTCTTCAGCCATTCGCGGCTGTTCTTTTCATTAACGCTTATTGTTTCAGTGGCAGTAGCAACATCATGTTATTTGATACTTAGGTGGTGAGTTAATACTTACCAGGTCGTGTGGTGATGCAGCGAGGATGCGGTCAGCGTCAGCCGGCAGCCGCGGCCTCGTGGGAGCTCCACATGGCTCCTTGTATACTTCGACAACAATGTATTTCGAGCAACACTATTTGAACCAACAACACACTCAAAACTTTCAGTCAACGTCGAACCGAGCAGTCACTTCAAACACGCGAGGCAAATTGCAGTAACTGGGAAAACAATAGTTTTTGTTCCGCGATCGCGAGTTGGGGAAAGCCGAGAGAGGCGATAGGGCCGTTCCCTGTGCAGAGGCGCACTGCCGCTGGGCGGGCGGAGACCCCGCCCCGCGCCGCCCGCCCGCCCGGATCGCCGCTACCTTAATACCTGAAATTCCGTCTCGCGCTTTTAAGCACGTCTTAAGTGTTTACCAAACCCTCTATAGAGCGGTCACATGGGTTGAACGCGCTCTACAGGCACTTTAAAGTTAAACCTTTTTCAGGAATTTCGTCTTGTGCTGTTCGCGAGAATTGAGGCGAATAAAACAATTTTAGAGTTTCTTTTCGATGTGATTATACGGCGTTTGTTGAAATGATTTGGCTTATCTTTCTACAGGGTGTAACAGAAAGGGTTGTACAAGCCGAAAAAGGGTTGTTAGGGACAGAATTCTGAACAACTTTCACTGTGGGATCGACTTCATCAGAGCAACTATATTTTTACTAACTCAGTACCATTTCGGGCCTAGCGCTCAGCTGATCTGTATGGTGGAGTGAAAAATAAAGTTGCTCTGATCAAGTCGGTCCCATAGTGAAAGTTGTTCAGAATGATGTCCCCTAACTACCCCCTTTCGGCTTGTATACCCCTTTCTGTTACACCCTGTATAATAGGATTTTGTGATCATACCTAAGTCATAAAATTTTATAATGCTTTTATTAAGTCGATAAGCTAAAGAGAAATAAATATCTGACTACTCCATTGAGTAATTATTTGTTTGCAGAATAAGCACCCTACTTTTATTAATTAACAAGTCAAGCCATCTCGGAACAGGGCGCGTGTAAGCTGTTATTATGCAGATAGGCAGTTGTATGTTATTAATTTATTATACTTATGACTACTAATGTGAAACAGAATCGTACACTCCTGGAACACCTCAAAGTAATGAATTTAGTATTGTAGCTTCTAATAGGTACATTTCGTATGAGCGGGGCTTGGGTTTTTTGCCACATATCCATCTCGAACCTCGAAGTCGGTAGTCAGTGGTTCTCTAGGTAATATATCAATAAAATAAATACTTACGTAGGTATTGTAAAGACGAATATTAATATTTTAATTATTAGACATATTCGTTAGCTGTGAGGGCATTTTTATTCAGGCTGTTGGGTGTAATTATACAGGGATGTGGCAGACACACTTTAAGGATACCGTCCATTAACACTTTCTCGACCAAATTTTAATTGATAACGTAGGTGACAGTGAGCAATACTATTTCTTGCAGATTTTCTGAGGCACAACCCCATAGAAGTTTTTTTTTCTTCATTTATATATCAAATTAAGTTTCAGTACATAAACTAACTTACTATTCCTCTTATTTGGGCTAATCTGGATTAGAAGTGAATAAGAATATTTTCCCTCTTTATGATGCTACTTGGCCCGTAAAGTACGTCGGCCGAAATGATTACTTAATTAATTATTTATCTAATAAATTGCGTCTTAAATTACGAAACTAATTAATGAAACTTGCAAATTTTATTTCACAAACAATAAAGTACCTTATATTCTTAAATGAATCAGACTTAACGTCGGAAAGTACCTAAATACGTTTTTGTTTATTGACCGAGCGAGCGAAGCGAGCGAAGCGTCTCCGTTTCAGGTTTGGGCAAAAATGCTTTCGTATGTCCGGTTGTTCTCCTCTACAGGTCGCATTTATGAACCGATTCTCGTGAAATTTTGTGAGCAGGTTGGAAAAATAAATAGAATTTTTTACTCGAGCCAGTTTTTAGTTTTTTTTCAAAATGGCGGAGATATGGGGTTTTAAAATGTAAAAAAATCGCTACAACCCAAACGGCTCAATGGATATTAACAAATGAGGTGTCGTTGGATTCGTAAAGACCATGAAAGTGAAACAGACTATATAATCTTAGTAAAAAGTCAATAGGTTGTATTAAAGATCGCGAAATGTAGTTTACAAAGTTATTGGTGCGGCTACTTTCATACTGCATGTACGTAACCAGGTACATTCATAAGTTTGTATGTGTTATTGAAAGAAAATTATTTGGGTTATTTTTTTTATGTTTGTTAGCTAGCAGTTCAGCTTTCCCACCGACATACTCGCGAGGTCTACAGCTCACAGAGCCACTAGTTTATATGATTTTTCAATTTAATTACACAAGATGTACGTCTGAATTACTCAGTATAGATAGGTAGGGGGAGGTGCCACCGTAACTCAGTTGCCTCTAGCATAGACAAATCAGTGAAAACTATTCATGACTTTGGTATGGACTCGATGGATGAGCAGGCTGTCTATGGAATGGAATGGATGGATCACTTAAACTCAGTCCGGTCCGGCAAATGATTAAAATAATTTCATCACAAAACTTTACCTAGGTTATCTATCATAAAGTGTAGCATTTACGGAATATAGATAACTTTATTGCATCGTAAATCTAAACCTCTATCTATTTTGTAACACGTGCCAACAACGTTCGCCTCGCCATACTAACACTAAGTATGTGTTAATTTATATTATGGACCTATAAAAATGTTCAATGTACTTATACCTTTCTACCCGAGGTTTGAAGATTTACCTAGAACTGCATTAAGACGGCGCCCTAGGCAAAAACAGCCTTTAGCAAAACAAAAATCACTTGGAATGACGAGTATTATTGCTGTACGTTTTTTCACTAGCTTGTTTATCACGAGTGTCAGCGTGACTTGGCTTTCCCATAAACGTTATTTTATTAATTTTGCTCGATAGAAAAGTCTCCAGTGCCTGCAGACAATGTTAAAAGCTAAGGTAAGGATAGCGAAACGAAACGATAACTTTTTAAGTAAGTATGCGATTTGACATTTGGAATCGCTACATGACGTCACTTTAGCGAAGCCAAATGTCAAATCGCATAGGTACATAAAAAGTTACATAAAAAGTTACCGTTTCGATTCGCTAGCATTAGCGTTTAACTTTGTCTAGGGGGGCTGAAGTTGCCTGAAAACCTGTCTGTCACAATGTTTTATTTTACAATTTCGCACCGCATCTGAATTTGTGTTCTTGTTATTTATCTAATCATTATAAAAATGGCACAGTATGTTCCTCAGTTAGACTTGCTTAGCTTGGCTTTAAAATTCTAAGTTCTGATTGCCTAAGGCCCGCCCTTAAATACACTATACTAAAGATTTTTCCTGTATTTATTATTCACGGTTAATTTTAATAGGTATATTATGTAAGTAGTTACTCACCTTTTGGCATAGCTAATTTATGTGGTTTCGTCTGTTGGGTCGGCTACCGCAATTTCTATGTGTGTGTGTTTTGACTCACCTGAAAAGAAAGATATTGTTATCGTCAAATCTTAATCTAGTGTATCTTAACAAATCACGTCACCATCATTCTCATCTTCTATCTATTGACAGCTTACATGATTCTGGCCCATTGACTGTGGCTCCATTATATCCAAGAAACTACGAGTTCGAATCGTAGATTAATCCCCTAATGTAGAGCCATAGTACCTAAATTGTTATAATCCCCTTAAAATATAACTAAGCTCATTCAGTAAGCCTTATGTAATCGAAGCTTCAGAAATGAAAAGTAGGATATAGGACGTTGTTTCCTATTTTGTACTAAGGCTGGGACGTCTTTAAGTATTAAAGCCTGAAATAGGAAAGAGGCTAGGTGACGAACCACGGTAAATGGCTGAACCTAGTCGGGGGCAAATCTCGCGTTACCGAGATCATGTCCATGGTCGAAATATCGATTTTGAGATACCGAAATCTCCATCTAAAACAAGAAAAAGCTATTCTCACGACCAGCCCTACGACTGTATCTCGACGAGGGAGATGATCTCGTTAGCGCGAGAATCGGGGCATGGTTTTGTCCATTGAACTACGTTTCGTCACATAAACTAGTAACAATAGTCTCGAAAATACTTGACCGATATTGACCGAACCGCATTCGACCAGCGCTTGCTTTTCGCAAACATGCAATAAAAAGCTACAGTATAGGCCACTCACGTTTCTCTTATGACGTCACTCGGAAAATGAACCCGGCAGCCCAGTTTGGGGTCAATGGCCAATCTACAAATAGAAAAACGACCAATTTGAATTTTGATTATGTTGTTGACGAGATAAGTACGTGATTGAGCCGCTTTCTACTACTCGTATGGTAGATAAGATAAGATGTGACCTGATAACAGGCCTGATACCAGGCCGGTATATTAGTTACAATACAAGGTGTCTCTCATCGGTATCCCCAACACGAGAAAAGATACTCATGCAGCCGAATGCAAAAACTAAACGTATTTCTTTGAGTGTCAGTGAAACTTTCATAAGTATGTCAGTCGTGCATACCGTTTCGACCTCAGAACAATAACTAAAGCATAGAAGTAGCCTAAAAATAGCAGTTATCAGAAACGAGTCTATCTCAACATTCGTATACAACCACAGAGCCTTAGCCAGAGGCCTTGGTTTCGACGCAAGAGTAAATACCGGCCCATACCAGCCTATATTTTAAATATTTAACGTATACGTGGTATCAGGCAAAAAATATAAATTTATTGATTTTTTGGTCATTACCAGTAATTAATTTGTATTGTCAAAATCGGAGCGCGGAAATTTTATGTCAATCACTAGTATAGGTACGTCATATCTTATCAAATCATCATGCTTTTATAAATTATAAAAGAACAAGTCCTGACTAACTGATTCATCAACGCAGAGCCCAAACGGCTAAAGCTAGAAGGCTGTAACTTGGTGGGTAGCTTCACTTTAAGTTTTACTTTTTGTTTCAAATTATTGTTTTATTGTTTTAAGTGCTTAAGTTTTTTTATACGATAGTACGGTACCCTTCGTGTGCGATTTCGACTCGCACTTGACCGTTTTTTAAGAGTATAGGGAGATATGTTGAACATCTCACTCACCCATCGTCACCGTTCTCCTGTCCTCCGCCCTCCTCCACTCCATTACAAGCATCCACGACTATCTCAGGAAGCTCACTCATCACTGAAAACCACACACTAACCACTCCACCAGGCAAATACCGTAGACTGGCCCCCATTGGCCTTGTACGGACATTACCAATACATACTGCACGTACTATTATTAAATTAAGCGAAGTGAACTTACAGACAATATGAAACATAAGCACACGACAGCAATCGGGTCACGAACGTACTAAGGCTTCCTCTACGTAATCCCTTTAAAGAGTAGGTTGGCGGTTGTAGGACTTGTAGTCTTAATGATGTACTGGTACTGAATATAGTAGAGATTTAGTTGCTCCAAACCTATAATGAATTGAAGGTATGAGGAATATTCAAGCGGCAACTACACATATTGAAAGTGTCCAAAAGTAGGCATTATACAATGATCAAGATATCGGAGGCTATAGGAGTTGCAACTGCAAATAAGTGCAACGGTCCCTGTGGGTGACGGACGATAGCCGAGCATTTGGCAGTTGGGCAGTAGTCATTAATATGGAATTAAATTATACATAATACCTACACAATACCGCAGATTTTATTTCCCTGTGACGTGTGAGTGGACATTATAGGTATTAACAGACTCTAATTTTAACTACCATACACGACACATACTTACTATACCGTACAAAGTCCCAAAGAAGATAATAAAGCTGTTATCGTGACGATACATTTTATCAACACACTTCTAGCAAATATCGGACATCTTACTTATTCTTAATTATTATGGCATCACATTGCACCCCAATCTAGCGAAAGCAAATAAAATATTGACTCCAATCAATCTGGTCGATCGCTCGTCCACAAACTTGTAATAAATTGCTTCGGATCATGTCTACTTATCGTAATGGCCGTTTGATGGGTTATGACGGGCTTGCCTTCCAAGTTCCAACTCGAGGCCTTCAATATGCCGAGAACATAAATCAGCTTGGTAGGTAGATACTCTATGTCGGGTACAAATTTTGCACTTTGTTTGGGAAAAGGGGTGACGACGCATAAAAGTTTTCGTAATATCCAACAACAGACGACAACTTATGTACATTCTTTAGCAGGGAGCAATTAAACAATAAAATATTTGTTAAATTAATCGATACACATTGGGCAAGTACTTATAGAATAAAGACAGTTTGGCATATTAAACATTGTGAATATTTGGTTTTCAGACCTATTTGGACCCTAAAATGCATAGAATTTCAGATTAACTAGCCTATATTAGTCATTGAAATTGTATTCTTAGGAATGAAACTATTTGATTTAAGCCCAATGAATCACATAACTCTTCCCCGGCTCTATGGGGCGTTTTATGGCTTTTCTTCGCCTTTATAGCCTGAAATAAATTTCAGCTGGGGACCACGACTATAAAACTGCTCTTAGAAAGCTAGAAATGAATGTTCATGCGTGCGGTGTTTGGACTGCCCTAGGAGGAGGGATATGTATGTATTTCTTGTGACTTAACTCATTCAGGACAATGTGTGTAGGTACCTACCTATGTATTTACTTACACTGTATAGGTAAAAAATATGTATCGACAATAGAGGACCATCACCCGCCTGATGTGTTCATTTGCGGGCGTCACATTGTGATTTGCGGCGGGTGATTGGTCACTCCGTGTCATCGATACAAGTCTGTGCTCCGTGTGAATAGGTAGATGATCGATGAGGTGTGCTAGTGATCGATCAGTGATATTTTTAGAGCAGGCTGTTCAGCGAATATAGGTACCAAACTAGCAAATCTTCTCGTTTGGCAAACCAAAAAAAACTGCACATGGAATGCATGGTTTTATGTGTAAGTAGGTATATCATAGCCGTCCCCAATTTTAGCAGTGGAAAACAGGGGCAATTACTTTATCGCTTTACTTAAGTATTTAGTTAGTAACGTAGGTACGAGTAGCTCACTATTTCACTATGGCTGCAATGCAAGGCATGTCCCAGCTTGGCTAGTCCTCGTTTTCTATAAATAATGAATAGTCGCGTTTAAGCCTGGGAGCTCTATCCTCAATCACTTATTTAACAGACCAAGATTTAAGTAATATTTGTTTACCATTTAAATCCTTCTTTCTCTTATGGTGCTCTAATGATTATTATTAGAACTATAATCACGCTAATTTATCCGTTAGAATTAGAGCCTTTTAACACCTTTTATTAACGTTAGCATAATCTACTAAACGGTCTAACAGCTAGCTACATTCGGATCGCACAGGTGTTGTTTGATATCTCAAGTAGGTAATATGACAACTCACTTGAGTTTGATAATGCAATTGACGCATGGTAATTTGCGTACCTAGCTAGTAGAATTTTCTGAGTTTAGATGTTTTTGTTTTGCGTAAAGGTGATGGTGTTTCGAGTATGAAAAAGTTTTATGCGTCGAAAGGTAACTGTAGGCCTAACTCTTTATTAATCTGTGCTGTAGGTTTGAATCCCGGTAGGTACTGACCATGTACCTACTAATGTGATAAGCAAATTATACGGACGGTCATCATTACAACATAGTTGCGGCGAGGGGCTAGCCCCCTGCCACGCAATATTGAGTATTGAATATTAGCCACCCCGTATGGGAAAAGGCGTGACGCTATGTGCGTATCTAATCTATGTGTGTGACTAGGCCACACTCGTGAAGTAGACACAGCTATTACGTGCCGTGGGTGTGTCGCACACACCACACAGCTATTATGTGCCGTGGGTGTGTCGCACACACCACACAGCTATTACGTGCCGTGGGTGTGTCGCACACACCACACAGCTATTACATGCCGTGGGTGTGTCGCACACACCACACAGCTATTACGTGCCGTGGGTGTGTCGCACACACCACACAGCTATTACGTGCCGTGGGTGTGTCGCACACACCACACAGCTATTACGTGCCGTGTGTGTTGCACACACCACACAGCTATTACGTGCCGTGAGTGTGTCACACACACCACACAGCTTTAACGTGCCGTGGGTGTGTCGCACACACCACACAGCTATTACGTGCCGTGGGTGTGCCGCACACACCACACAGCTATTACGTGCCGTGGGTGTGTCGCACACACCACACAGCTATTACGTGCCGTGGGTGTGTCGCACACACCACACAGCTATTACGTGCCGTGGGTGTGTCGCGCACACCACACAGCTATTAAGTGCCGGGGGTGTGTCGCACACACCACACAGCTATTACGTGCCGTGGGTGTGTCGCGCACACCACACAGCTATTACGTGCCGTGGGTGTGTCGCGCACACCACACAGCTATTACGTGCCGTGGGTGTGTCGCACACACCACACAGCTATTACGTGCCGTGGGTGTGTCGCACACACCACACAGCTATTACGTGCCGTGGGTGTGTCGCGCACACCACACAGCTATTAAGTGCCGGGGGTGTGTCGCACACACCACACAGCTATTACGTGCCGTGGGTGTGTCGCGCACACCACACAGCTATTACGTGCCGTGGGTGTGTCGCGCACACCACACAGCTATTATGTGCCGTGGGTGTGTCGCACACACCACACAGCTATTATGTGCCGTGGGTATGTCGCACACACCACACAGCTATTACGAGCCGTGGGTGTGTCGCACACACCACACAGGATAAGGCTTCAATTCTATGTAAGTATTCTTAAATGTAGTATCGTCAACGGAAAGCCAGAGTTTACACTTCTACCACACCTCGGACAATCCATAGAATGGCGCTCGTAAAATAATCACCTATTACTACTACATAACCAAATTATGTTTGTATACGTGCAAATGTGTGCGTAAACTTTGCTAGGGCTGGTGGCGCGGCAAATGCAGCGATATTAAAGTATACGCGTCGTCACTCGTCAGGCGTTCAGCCCTGTCTATTGATCCTTTAACCAATCCTTTGACGCCAGGGGTGGGGTGCGGTATCTGAATCAGCGCGGGGAAGGGAGTGGCCGTTCTGTACGGAGTACTATTATCTCTTCTGTGTTTCTACTTGAATGCGCAAGAACATCTAAGAAGTTGTCATGAACTGATGTAGATCTAAGTATCACGTTTTTAGACTGGACCATAGACCTAAGTAATTGATGTGTAGCTGGATACCTACATACGTTCCTAAAAAGAAGGGACGGTTATCGAAGTGATTGCTTTTAACACCTCGGAACCCCAAGTAAGTAGATATTAAATTAAATAAGAGTCAGTTTGTATTTTGCGTTTGCGATCATAATTTATTTTGCACATTTACAATAATTAAATTAACTTCTATCAATTTTCATCGTTTCAATCGAAGGAAACTCTTGACATAATTTTCTGAAAAGTATCATCGAAATGTCATTAGCCTTTTCATTAAACATGTGATGTGAAGACAATTGGAGACAATTTAGTAGATCTACCCTGAGTTGCACGAATAGATTTTGCAATTTAAGGTTGTCACCTTAGTGATTTAAGGACGAAATCTCATAGAATTGTCACTTGTTTTTAATGGTAAGGATATGTTAATGAACATCGAACCTTTCTGCGATACCTAAAGTTTAAATTCCCTAAAATGTCGCATTCAGTAATTCATTTACATATTCAAACTGAATTATCTCAGCAAGCCTACTATTTACGACATTTTGTCAGAGAACATTGGAGCGTCGATCGTCGATCGTCGATCAGGTGGAGCGTCGAGTCGTAGCGGTCGAAAAACAGCTGGGCGCCGCTGGCGAGCTCCAGGCGCGAGTGGAGGCGCTGGAGAATTCATCCGAAGCGAGGGACCAATGGCTCCGGGCCTCAAACGCTGAATTAAAGGGCGTCCCTCAAAAGACGAACGAAAACCTATTTGAAGTTCTATCCAGGATCGGAGTCGTGGTGAGCAATGCGGTGGCGCGGGACAAAATTAACTTCATTGCTCGCGTCCCTACACGTGAGGAGGGCAGAATCAAGCCCATAATTGTCAGTTTCAACAGTCGTTATGACAAGGAAAATTTTGTTGCAGCAGCCCGAGCCTTTGGGAACCTCTCCGTATCTGATATTGGCTTTGACGGTAAAGATAGGATCTTCGTAAACGATCATCTCACCATCAATCAAAAACAGCTACTAACATTGGCGAAGAAATTGGTAAAGGATAAAGCCTATAAGTTCTGCTGGGTAAAGCACGGCAAGATAATGGTGCGACGAAATGAAACGTCGCCCTTTATACAGATTCGCTCCAATAACGACCTATCAAAAATTAAATGACTTGCCCTCCGTTCTGTTCTTGTGTCGCATGTTTATCTTTTAAATGTTTATTTTTTGAATGTTCACAGTTTGGAAACCACTTGTATTCGCGCTGTAACACTACTATTGCCTCTGCATACCGCTTTGTGTGTCGCTCCACTCATATCTCACCCTTGCTCTGCGAATCTCGCAAACTACTGTCGTAATTTGTTGCTATCGCTTCCCCGCATTACTATCTCTGCTACGCTGTATTTAAAATCTATTATTACGCGCAACGCTGTAGCATTGCCGCTCATTATCCTACGACACCTCGCTGCTAATTTGGCTGTGTGTGCTCTGTACCTATGTCCTACCGGTAAAAAACCGGTTGTCTGCTGCCGGCGACGATGTCTCGCAACTTTAACGCTGTTTTCAATGCTAATAAATAATCTTAGCTATGAATGTCTTTTAGATCGTCGATTATATACCGTTGGTAGTCATATTAGCTGTGTTTGGTGACAATGAGAGTAACCTGTGTGTGTACTATCAGAATGTGAGAGGGCTACGGACTAAGACCGAGACTTTTTTGCGGAGTGTTTTGCTTAATGATTATGACGTAATAGCTCTGACGGAAACTTGGCTTCTCGATTCTATCTCCGACAATGAATTATTGGATGACAGGTACTTGGTGTGGCGCCGCGACCGTAACTACATTTCTACAGGGCAGACCATGGGGGGTGGGGTTTTATTAGCGGTCAAGCGTGAGTTGTGCTCATATATGAATGTTGCTTGGCAGTCATCGGCCGAGGACATCTGGGTGTCAATTCGTTTAGGGTGCAACAACAAGCCTAAAATCACCTTGCATTTGTGTGTTCTGTATCTTTGTGACGAAAACAATGGTAATTGTTTTAAGACACAATTAGTGAACTTTAGCAACAATTTAATTAATATAATAACAGATAATAATTCAGATACACTCATTATATTGGGTGACTTTAACATGAGTTGCGTTCAATGGTTACCAACGAATGGCCAACTTCAAGCTGTAAATATAGTTAATCCCTTAGCTTCAGACTTCATAGATACTTTAAATGTCTGCGGTCTCCAGCAATTTAACAGTACTGTTAATAACTTTGGTAGGATTCTCGACCTAGTACTTTGCAATGTAGACATCGTTACCACAGCTTGTCCTGATCCGTTAGTCCCAGAAGATCCGCATCATAGGGCACTCATTACTCTAGTTCCAATATCCAACTACTCTCCACTGAAGGTATTGCCCCGCACGTCCCACAACTATTTTAAAGCTGATTACGACCGAATAAACGAAAGCTTACATAAAATTGACTGGATCAGCACTTTGAGTGGGGGTAGTGTCAACAACGCCGTCGAGTCTTTCTATGAAATAATTTCTAATATTCGCGATTCTTTCGTTCCTGTCCGCAAAGCCTACAAAAGTAAGTATCCGCCATGGTTTAGCTATTCGTTAATAAAGGTTATTAAAGAAAAATTTAAGTATTTCAAAAAATTTAAAACCTATGGAAATGTTTCTGATAAACAGTCATATTCAATCCTACGTGACAGGGTTAGCAGAATGGAACGGACCTGTTATGTTAAGTATATTTCAAATATTGAGGATTCTATAGCTAAAAACCCTAAAGCGTTCTGGTCATTTGTTAAGTCAAAAAGAAATAGTGCTGGCTTCCCTTCCACAATGAATTACAATGGTAACTCCTCAGATTCCGGTCAGACGATATGTGAGTTCTTCTCCGCGTACTTTCATTCCACCTTCTTGATACCAGCTGCATCTGGTATCGCTCCGGATGCTAACAAACAGATTTATGACACTGCTGCTTTGCTGTGTGACATTGCTGGTGTCGAGGTTGACGCCTCGACTGTCCAACGTCTCCTGCAAAATTTGGATCTTTCAAAATCAGCTGGCCCTGACATGATACCAGCTATATTCTTGGTTTCATGTGCCGAAGAGCTTTCAGTTCCGGTTTCCATACTGTTCAGGCGCTCGCTGAATGAGGGGGCAGTGCCAGACCTTTGGAAATTAGCGTTTATCTCTCCCATTCATAAAAAAGGCACCCGTGGCAGTATTGAACATTACAGACCTATTTCGAAGCTATGTTTAATTGCCAAGGTTCTTGAACGTATTGTATATTCGCAGCTTTACAGTGCTCTCAAAATGAGCTTCAGCCCGCTACAGCACGGGTTTTTAAAGGGTCGATCTACTGTCTCAAACCTTGTACTATTTAATGACTACGTATCCCAGCGTATGGATGGTGGTGACCAGGTAGACGCCATCTACACTGATTATAGCAAGGCCTTCGACCGAATTGACCATGGTATGCTGTTAGGTAAGCTCAAGGGTGTAGGTGTTAGGGGCAGTCTGTTGGAATGGTTAAGTTCTTACGTTGCAGGCCGTAAACAGGCTGTTGTCTTGAATGGCTACGAATCAGCATGGATGAGTATTCCTTCAGGCGTACCCCAAGGATCCCTACTCGGCCCGCTGTTATTTGTTATATCTATACAGGATATAGACTCGTGTTTTATAAACTCTAACGTACTGTTGTTTGCAGACGACATGAAAATATTTAGAGTTGTGAATAACGTTTCTGATGCTTCTCTGCTGCAACAAGACTTGCTAAGACTTGACGGCTACTGCACTACCAATAAATTAGATCTTAATGTTTCAAAGTGCTTCTTTCTGACATTCACGCGCAAGCTCAATCCATATATATCTAACTACAGCATAAAGTACCTTCCTCTGACTCGAGTGTATGAAAGTAAGGACCTTGGGGTGATCCATGACAGTGGGCTAGTTTTTGAGAAGCACATAGGCAGCGTTGTCGGTAAGGCTTCGAAGGCTCTTGGTTTTGTCATGAGGTCGTCTAAATCATTCAGGAAAATGAAAACCGTCAAAATTCTCTACTGCGCTTATGTTCGTAGCCACCTCGAGTATGCATCGCAAATATGGAACCCCTGCTATGACATTTACAGAGGAAGACTTGAGCGGGTTCAGCGGAAGTTCATCAGATATCTTGGCTTTAAGTTTAAAATGCCTAAACTCAAATACCATAACCAATGTGCTAAACTACATCTACTTCCGTTGAACCTGCGCAGGGACATTGCAGATTTAACATTCCTGATGAAGGTGGCTAGGGGTATTATTGACTGTCCTGAACTGCTATGTAAATTAAAAATTAAGGTACCAACACACAGTGTCCGTAGGCGTCCACTGCTTCAGACTCCTTTAGCTCACAGCAATTACAGACAAAACTCCTTTATAAACAGAGCATGCGCACTATTCAACCGACTTTTCAGCTCCAACAGCGATGGCGACAATGATGTTGATATCTTCTGCAGTAGTTTTTTCTCATTGCGGAAAGCCATAATAAAGAACTTTCTAGCACTTCTTAATACCGAGGACGGGATTGTTGAGGAGGAGTATTGTGACGGTGATGGCATGAGTGAGTAGCGACAAAATAAACTTAATTTTATACATTATCACTAGTTATATGGTACCCAATCTACATGTGGATGCTTGTTATTAGCTTTTAGTCTGCAATATGATGTTATTAAATAGTTAAGATAGCTGTAAGCTTCCCTAAAATTGTAAAATAAAATAAAATAAAATAAACATTTGTTGTTTGTAATTAACTGGTTCGCCGACACATCTTATATAACAATAGTTCGCCACTGTTCGGTCGTTCGAGCGGTGTGCTTCTGCGAGAAAAGGGGTTAAACTTTCAATCGATGGACATGTATCAGGTATAGGTGTACTCCAAAAAGCGAAATATTTAGGGTATGCTAACCCCAGTATCCCAGGCACCATACAAAGTCATTTGAACCCCTTTTCAATGTCGTGCAACTCCGGGTAAAGTACAAAAATAATAAGCATCTTCAATCATTTATAAATAAGTGCATTAACAATACATAGTACTTTATCGATGATATAAGAAGGTCTCTACTACTAATAAAAATACTATAATACTTATTATTGCATGCTGTAAATCAGTTTCTATTCATTTCTATGACAGACCACAAATATCACATTACTATAATCTGTATCATCAAGAACGAACTCATTCATGGACACTACATGAAAATATCACACAATTTAATAAATTAAATGTTGTATTAAAATTACAAAAAAAAAACTTTAATAAGTATCTGTATCCAGGTAGTTTGAATTTTATCTACGGAGCCTTGATAGATATCAAGGTCGAAATTAAAACAAGAAAAAAACCTTATAAGTATGATAATTATGGCCAACAGAGTATGAATTTGTCAGCAATAGGAACTTAACGTTATATGTTGGATACGATATTAGAAAACTTTGAACCAAACTTGTTTATACTGTTAAATAATACGAAAGTCAGTTTGTGACATCTTTGATGGCAATTTTTACAAAGCTCGCAAACACTTGCTCACACACAATTATGCTTAGGTTTCACAGTCGTTCAATATCCATTACCTATATCTGAGGATTCTATAGACCCACAGTTAACTCCAGTCAGGATTTTTTTCATAGTAAGTAACACGACATACTGAAACATGACTCAGTTCATATAAATAATAACGGGAAGTTTATCGTACTTCTTAATTGTTCACTAGACTTAGATGAGGTCAATTACAGACAGACATCTTATTCACTGGGTTAAATGGATTCGGCGCCTGCAGCGCAGCGGTGCGAGTAGAATTATAACAGCAATATTTCGCAACTCGGCCTTCCAACTTTATACTAGTTACTTAAATGTAGCAATAAAACGAGGTCTTCTCTCTTTTTCATCTAACACAAGCTGAGGTCACTCGCATTAATCTGACTCAAAATCTCGGAAGAGCATACCTGTTTTGTTCTACCATGACTTGTACCAAAAGAGGTCATACATAAACTTTGGAAACTTAGCTTTCCCTAGAATACTGAAGCATAATTTAAACTAAACTGTTTAATCGATTTATGATACTTTCACATAATCTTAGACTAAAATTACGTACTATCTCTATACATGACTAGTCAAATGCGTTACTGACAATTAAATAACAACTAATATAAAAGTTAAACCTGAACGATCAATCAAATATTGTTAGCACAGCGGAACATTAGCTTATATTGCTTTATATGATTATGTAATAATAAATAACGCTTTGAGAACGATAGGATGAAAAAACTAGACGTTTATACCAAATAAAAAATTGCACTTAAGATTTTTTTATAAAAAATAATAATTCAATTTCAATTATTTCTAACTAGGTATTTGGTTGTAAAAATGCTTCAAACATTGTAGTTGTCAGCAAGGAATATTATTAATGGTAAACTTTTTTTCATGAGTTATGTTTGAACAACGAAATCCAAAGGGGACATCTGATACCTACCTAAACCTACGAGTACTTCTAACATTGTTCAGTTCAATTGTGTATTGTCGAACATAATGATTGAAGATTACAACCTATCAGTTCAGCGTAACATTTTCAAAAGTATAGGTGAATGATTTTTCGTGTCATGGCTTTAGATTAGGGATGCAACGATAAAATTAATTAATTATAAATATTAAATATTAGTCTAATATATATCTACAGTATGAAACTATGAATCAATCCAAATAAATGTTTATATTACCCAATAATCTCGTTGTATTAATGAAAATCAAATAATCGTAATGCATTCGTTATCGTAATCGCTATTGCGATGCATTCGTGATTCGTATCAGGATCGCAATAGAAGTATCGTTGCATCCCTACTTTAGATGATAAATGAAAAATCTGTACAAAAATATTAACATAAAAAAACTTGAACACATAAAGTTTCAAAATAAGTAATTATTCAAAATATTATGCCTTAGAAAATAATTAAAAATAATTATTTACATATAAATTGAAATGGCCAAAACATCCTATCACAAACTTAAATAGCGTACATAATATTATTTATGTACTCATTAGGCTTTGGTAAGTAGCGATTTACTCACCAAAGTTACTTACTTTGGTTGTAGCATTGATGATATCATCCACATTACTCTTTAATATTTCTTATCATAATTAACTAATCACAATCTAGATTGTAAGTAGTTATTGTGCACCTAACGTTACGTCTATGCCATAATTAACTAAGAAACCATCAGAACATTATAAAATAATAATCAGACAGTAACTGGAATTTTGATTTCCTTGTTCACAATGTAAAATTTGTGCTTTTTGCCGAGGACCCCCCATATCACGGCAATGTTCTCAACAATTACATTTAGAGGAATGGTAGCAATAGCACCAACGATAAACAGCAAAAACTTCCAAAATCCGAACCTATAGATAGGAAATGACTTTATAACACCAAAGATGTACATGTAGATATTAACAGCACCAACAAATCCACATATGATGTCCAAGAAGTAAGGGCATGGTATGGGACATATTGCGGCTAGCAACATATTACTTGTAGACAATGGCAATGTCACCCATGAGTAACATGATATTGCTAAGAAAATCTTATAGTATACAGGTATCTCTTTAGAGTGTACTACTAGAAGTATACCTTGGATCCATCTTTTCCGCTGCTGTATGAGGTCGGAGATGGTGAATGGAGATTTTTCCCACATCTCACCTTCGATGAAATTGAAGGAGTATCCTTCTTTGTACGCCTTCATGGCAAAGAAGCAGTCTTCAGCCACAGAGCCGTCGAGGCCATTGTCAAAGGAGACCTTCCTCTCAGCACCAACCTGGAAAAGAGATGTGGCTGAATTAGATAAATAATTAAACCAATGGATTTGGCAGTAAATAATAATTACAATCATCATCATCATCATATCAGCCCGTATTATCCCATTGTTGGGCATAGGCCTCTCCCAAAGCACACCACTCGCATCTGTCCCCTGCCATTCTGATCAACTGTCCACCATAATTACAATAGCGAAAAATAATTGTGGAAAAACTGCAATAGTCTAGTAATGTCTTTAGTAAGTATACTATATAATTAACAATGAAAAATAAATTATGTTTTATGTCTGACATGTGGTTGTGTAAATTATGCCACAACATTGAAAACTAGAAAAGGACAAAGTTAATTAATCCATCAGTTGTTAGGAATAATTATAATAGATTAATATTAAAATAATATTGTGGTTATGTGAATTACCTGAGTGACAACATAGGACCCCTTCCAGCTGAAGAGTGGCTTGTGGAACACCAGGAGTTGCAATCTCAGCTTCCCCATGTCGTCAGCCACTCTGAAGCTATCAGCCAGCGTTGTGAGCCAATTGACAATCTGCTCATTGGCATATGTGATGACCCCTTGCCCAAATTGGTGCTGGCCATCAAATACAAAATTTAGGATACCCTTAATAGAATTTTCCGTTAAAAGGGTCTCTTCATCCAGATGCACTATCCAATCAGTGTTTCCCAGAATATTGACATCATCTTCTAAGCAGTACTGAAGTGCTCTAGACTTGAAGAGAGCCCCAGTTTTGGTTTTATACTCAGACGGCACGACCACCTCTCTCACACGGTTGTGTTTCGGCAGGTTGATGACCTTGTCTGTGACAACTTCAATCATGAAGTTCTCCATGCCCACATCAAGGCACAAATTCATGTTCCTGGTGACATTGCTCTTGACAAGGTCTGGGAAGTCCCCTCGTGTCACCACTCTGATGCAGATGAACGGAGCCAGCAGAGGAGATCCTTTTAACTTTACTTTCCCCGGGAATATATTGAAGAACATAAGACCACAGAAGTTGCATAAGACTTGTGGTATTGTAAGGAGAGTTAGTAGTCTAAATGTGTACAGCAGTATGCTGCCAATGATCCCGTATTCTTCCCACGGGTCAACCATCTGTCTCTCATCTACATCTAACTGTATTGCACCAGCAAATACAAGGAAATAGAATATAAATAACAGGAATAAAACACAGTGTAATAAGTGTTTCACTCTTCCCCTCAACATTCTGAAACAAAACATTTTTTTGATGAATCACAATAAAATGTACCTAATTGTATATTTGTCATGTTGGTATTATATATCGACGCTGGAAAGGCAAAATTGACTAAGCGACACGGACCATAATGTTGGTAAAAGCTGTTTAAAGTTGGATTTTTTTGAAAAAAAAACATAAAAGATTCTCTGAATGTCCTACAGTCGAATATGTTACATTTATGGAAAGGTTATTGAAGCATCTATAAAATGGAGTTAATGTTGTAACAAAATTCGTAGCAATTTGCGAGTTTGTGTCGTATAGTAAAAAAAATACAAAAATTTTGGCAGGTGAAAATATCCAAGCGACAAATTACCATTATCTTGGTAAAAGATAAAACTACCAAGTGATTTAATTTGTGTTTTTTTGTAAGTGCAAAAAGGCATTAACTCAAATTAAAGGCTGGTTACTGCAGGATAAATATATCTTTATGGATGTAATAGAAATAAGTATACCCGCAATTTTCATGCTAAAGTTTACTAAACGCCTACCTACTTACAGGAAACTTACAGTCATACAGAACATAGGATCCACTGTAAATAAAACAATTAAATAATCATCAGAAACTTTATTATACTTTTATTATTTGCAATGGCCGCAATGAGATCAATAAAATAATATCTAAAAACACAAACATAAACGTTCAACATTTTAAATAAACATTAAGGAGTTATGGTGACTATTACTTATTTGCATACTCATATATTTTACCTTAGACGTAGTTTTATTGCATAGACATATAATGTGTGTTACTAATTGCAACAGATACATGAGCGTTTCAGTCGATGAATATAGTAGTATCAAAATACTTAATCTAGGTAGAATTAATTAAACAAAAGGACATATTTTTAAAGTTATTACAACAAATTATTTTTATATCTATGCAAACACGAATTTCAAATTCCTCGTCTTCAGAAGTGTCCAATCCTACCCATTCATCAGATTGTACATAGTCATCAATTTCCATAAACGTGGAAAAATCTTCATCCGATAAGTAGTCTATGTACCTTTTATCTGTTTTGCATCGTCGTTTTCGTTTGTTGGTGGATTTTGTACTTTCAGAGGGAGCAGAAATCGTAGCTGAATTTGGAGTTTCCTGAGGTGGTGATGGTTGTGCATGCTTTTTATTTGCATAACTGCTGTCTTTTGGGGAGTCTAGTACTGGCATGTCAGCGTCTTTGTCATTCTGAGTGCAAACGTTAACCGTAGATGGAGAAGCAGTTTCAGTAGTATCATTTTCGGCGGTGGAGATCGTTTGGAGTGAGCAAAAGTTAGCATTAGCTGTCATTTCACGAAACTCATCAACGTTCCAGTCAACATTTTCACAAAGTTCATTATCAAACATCGGTATGTTATTATTAACTTCTTCGTCTTCGGTAGTTGTAGATGGATTTTTAGTCGCCCAAGCGGTTTCCTACAAGAAATGTTTCGGTAAGCGACATAATGCTAAAAGTAGTAACTAAGGCAAAGACTCCTAATGGTGTCATAAGTATATGGGTTATCCTATAACATTAGACATGGAGTCTTTACCTTATTTATACATCACACAGGAATATTTAAAAAGTGCTAGTGCGAATTCTAAAATCTTTGCAAAGTTTGATTAACATCGTTTAGGCAGGACAGGGGGCCTAGACAATGTTAAGCGCTAAGGCTAGCGAAACGAAACAATAACCTTTTATGTATGCGACTTGACATTTGGATTCGCTAGGTGACTAGCTAGGTGACTGGTCTTAGGAATTGAAATAGCAAATTGCATACATAAAAAGTTATTGTTTCGTTTCGCTAGCCTTAGCATTTAACATTGTCTAAAGGCACAGAATGTTCGCTGCGTTTGCTAGTTTGCAAATAAAACTTGACTTCCTGCTAGCTTAAAACTCGTCAGTTACTTTACTTACCTAAATTGAAATCAACTAAAATTACGTACCTCTGGATTGACAATTGCAGGTGATACATTGTTTTGCTGGAGGGGCGGTGTTAGCGGTGCATCCTGGAAGCAGTAAGTACCTACTTTAAAAATCTAACTTAGTATGAATGAACCGACAAATGTGGGCGCGTGTGTATGTATGTAAATGAGTGCATGAATGTGTGCTTTGACTATATTGTGTACAAATTAACTATTACGTACCTCTGGATTGACAATTGCAGGTGATACATTGTTTTGCTGGAGGGGCGGTATTAGTGGTTTATCCTGGAAACAGTAAGTACCTACTATCTTAGTATGAATGAACCTACGAATGTGAGCGCGTGTGTTTGTATGTAAATGAGTGCATGAGTATGTGCTTTGACTTTATTGTGTACAAATTTGGTTACTACTACGTACCTCTGGATTGACAAACGCAGGTGTTTTGCTGTATCCTACGTTGCCATGACTGTCTCCCGGCATTGGCGTGTTATCCTGAAAACAGTTAGTACCTATATTTATTATATGATATTTAAAATATTATAAAAAAGGTACCTACAGAGTCCAAATGGGGTGACTCAGGCTCGTGACTGTACTGTAGTAATGTGAGTGCGCGTGTGTTTTGACAAAAATATTGTGTACTAATTTAAGTATACTCTGTGTTTGAATAATGGGTAGGTTTTTCTATAGATAATAAATAGGTACCTACCTGGATAGTATCAAATGTAAGTTTTTTCCGTGCACTCTTCCGATTCAGGTCTCTTGGTCTTGGAAGCGGATTCTCCCCTGCACCATTAGTATTAATTATTGAATCTGACGGTAATCCGGCATTCTCTAAAGCTTGAGTTATTAATTTATTTACGCGGTTTTTCCTCTCCATTGTTCTGAAATAAAATACATTTGACCTTAGGGACATTTTCTATTCAGTTTAGTTTTAAAGTATTAGTTAGGTTATGTTGTTGTTATCGTTACTATAGTGTGAATATTCATTATAAATAAACAGTGCTTCATCAATACGTTTGGTAATATAATAAAATCACATAACTAAAAAGGTGAAATACTTAATAATAAATAGATAACTTACCTGACGTCGCTGCCACGTGGATATCCAAGTGCGAATACACAGCGGCCGCGACCTACCCAACCGACGCTCCGTCGCGGAATGAGCTGACTGTTACTTACTGAACGCCACTTCACTGCTACTTGTGCGCACGGGCAGACGACAACAAAATAAATGCACTAGGTATCTATGCGCCGACACTACTATCAAACTGGGCGGGTAAAAATTGACCAACCGACATTGTTTTTTTAATCCAAGATGCACTAGGTATCTATGCGCCGACACTACTATCAAACGGGGCGGGTAAAAATTGACCAACCGACATTGTTTTTTTAATTCAAGAAATGCAAATAGTTACCAAGCGACAAGTTCAAATCTTTTAACGCCTGGGTAAAGTATCGTAACGCCAAATAGTATTAAAGTCAAAACAGGCAAAATTATCGAGCCGCCATTTAGTTTTTTTTAAGGTCACGGCAATAATGACTAAATGTAAATATTGCAAAAAGAAATGCAGCAAATATTAACTAAGTAAAAAATACGGATCGAATGGTTGTCCCAAGTGACAAATTTTACAGATTTATATATTTTATAGTCGTTTGGACTAGTTCTGACGCCGAAAATAAAGAAAATTGCACAAATTATCAATTTACCAAGCGCCAATAAAAGTCATCCTAGAGACACGGGAGTGCGACCATTCGACTCAGAAAAAAAAGACAATTCTAATGATGTATATAACTCATATTGCCAAAAATGGCGCTTAGTCAATTTTGCCTTTCCAGCGTCGATATGTTGTTCTGGTTGTTGGTAGTTATTTATGGGACTCTGAGGCATAATTGTACCCACATTTAGCCAGCTATTCAATACATGGTCAGACAGACTGGGAGATAAGGGAGCAGACAGGACCCAACACTTCAATTCAATTCTCCATTTTTCGTAACAGGGAACTAGCCTATCGCCGCAATATTCAATTACACACTTAATTAAATTGGCCTGTTCATTCCAACGAGGCACTTTGCATTCAATGTCACTGATAATGACAGTATGATAACCATTACTGTAAAACCTATGAATCATAATTTCCTAGTCAGAAGATATCAATAACTAATAACATCAAATCATGTGGAAAAATATATGAAGTTTTAAATTATCTTTCAGTTGCTAGATAATCAATTAATCAGATAGTAGGTATGTACCTAAATGACACACTTAATAACTCTTGGAAGCGGTGTTTGCATGACCGACTCAGTAATCACTATGCGAGCGAGTCCAGTACTATAATAACCAAAGACATGCAGTAACTGTTGGTAATAGTAAAATCGTATAAAATTATATTTAAAAGCTCTCCTAAGCTCGGGTTTAAGCAGAAATACAGATAATATTCCCACTAACTTACTTTAGTTTGTAATCCCAATATTTATAATATCACAGATACTCCCGCCAAATCCTAGGTGTTTGGTAGGATGAAGAAACACATTAATAATACATTCGTAATATTAAAATTGCAGTGAATCAGAAATTATACAAATAATTATCAAATCCACACACAACACACCCTCGCTATTGCCGTAAGGCTCTGACTGACAGACAGAAAATAACAGCTAGCTATTGACAGTGACAGTTGATTAGGGCTACGTTCGGGAACTACTTAGAAATTCACTCGGAAAATGAAAAGAGATAAGCATAGTTTGACAGCTGTCAAAGAAATTTTTAACTACGCTGAACCAGAGGGTGAGAAAGGGCACTTGTCAGAATGAAAAACACTCTATTCTATTCTATTTTAGTTTATGGCACTTTGTTGCCTATCGACAAATGCTGCCAGTGTCAGGTGTAATGTAAGGCTTGACACGGGTCAGACAAGCCGCGAGGTTAACAGGTATAAGGAAATATATCTTTGCGTATATTCTATGATAGCGAAGGCGAAAGATACATACTACAGTTTCACATTATTGACCCTGAGCCGTTAGAAAATACTGTTTGACAGATGTCAGGGTCAGGTAACAGTTCGGTTACCTTCGGTTTCACTCGGGTCGTTCGTTACCGAACGCTCTAGGGTGATTTTCGCATCACTCGGAGTTGCGTTCGTTTATTCACACCCGGTGTACGGTGTTGACACCAGATATCACACCGGCCGTTCGTTTGTTCACTCTAAACAGCAAACAGCATTCAGTGTTTTAACACCGTGTACATACCCTACACCGGGTGTGAATAAACGAACGCAACTCGGAGTGATTATTACTCGTTTTCGAACGTACCCATGATTTATTGATTACGCTCGCTTGTTTAGGCCTCGTTTAAGCGACCTACCTAGCACATGACCGAATGAAACCGTGGGAAAATAAATCGGTCGGTCGGTCGGTCGTGCGTGTGTGTTGTGTGGCCGCCGTACGACAACGGGTTGCAGTGGCAACACCCAAAACTGGCCTGAGGGGCGGCGCGGGGCGGCGCGGCGGCGCGGGGCGGGCCTATAATAATAATAATAGGTTTTTTATTCCAGAAAAGTTTTGTACAACATTTCCATATTAAAACATTTATAACTTAACATCATACACACACACACACAACACAAAATAAACATTCAAAGTAAAATAAATGTGCCGAGCCGGCAACATCGCACCCGCCCCGCGGGCGTAAACATTATCCAACCAATGTGCCAACCAACAAATTTTCTTTCTTTGAGTACGTTCGAGAACGGGTAAAAAAACTCAGTAAAAATCACTCCGAGTGGTGCGAAAATTACCTCAGAGCGTTTTTAATTTGGGTTGCCATTGAGTCTCGATCGTCTGCAAATAGGTATCTGTTTTTTTCTGTTCGTACGATCAACGAAGGTCAACCATGAACCTAAGTATATAAATCCGTGAGGTCAACTGCCAGATCCAGCGCCGTACAATTTAAAAAAAACTTCTTTATATCATTCATTGTAGTTTTTGTTCTGAGATTCTTTGTAATCTGTGTATCATTCACTAACTCAATTATCAATCAATGATTTTCAGTCAGGTTTTGTTTGTGTTTTTCGTGTAACTATTTCTAAAAATATAAAATGTTTCTAGCGATGTAGTGCTTCTAATCAAATTTGTTTAGGATGCCGCATAAATACCCAAGCCCGTCAAATTATCATAACAAACCGACGGTCCTGTTCATAAGACCAAAATTCTGGAGTCAGTGTTCAAACAGTGATCTGATCTCCGAAGAGAAAGTGTCTCGGTCATCATAACATGGTGAATTAAGAAATCGGTATGATGTCCGTCTCAGAGCTATCTGTGGGCTGCGGGCTAGCAGATTACTTCGCAATATGTGGCCTGGATTTTGACTCAGGTCTAGAACCAGACAGACTTAGTGGTAAATTCATTGTTTCCAATATAAAATTTCCTGAGACAGTGAAAGCCACCTAGTTAATTTCTATATAATTATTTTATATTTTATTGTTTACAGGGGATAACTTACATGTATCACCTCTCGACCGTTGCTATAAAGGCAAGGTTCTCGCTCATTATCCGGAAAATGTCCATAGAAATAAATTTGATGACAATGCTGTTTGTATGGTAAGCTTGAAAAGTAATTCCTATATATTTTTACAGTTGTACTTTTTACCTACTTTCAATAACCGTGTCTGAGTAACACTGAAAGACACTGATAATTGCATTACCATATCAGAAACCAGGGCCGGGAGTCGCGTACAGAATTGCGTGCCAGTGGCTAATAGCGAGGGTGCAAAAAAGCCTGTTTTGACTTGTGCAGCACATCTCGGCACCGTCGCCGCGATGTGCTGCAGAGGTTACAAACAAACTGTATTTTGAGCTCTCGCTATGGCCACTGCAATGCCATACCTCTACGTGACTTGCGGCCCAGACAACACAACATGTTGTTATGTAAATAGTGTGGTTGAAACAAGACTACTATTTGAACAAATTATATGCAAGATACCTATCTATACCTATTTATTTGTATTGAAGAAGTAGAGAAGTAGTTAAATAATGATGATTGTTTTAGATGTAGTTAGATGATTTATGCTTATGAGTAGATAGTTAGATATTGGATTATATGCATTTGCATATTTTAGCAATTTTCTTGAAATTATTCATATTTCACTTGATTTATATCTCATACTACTGCATGTAAAACGGTCTTTTACAAAATGTAGAAAGCAATCATAGACACAATTTATCTACAGAACATTGGAAACATTAGTTGTAGACATTTTTAAAGGTAAATTGATACTTTTATTGTTTCGCTTCGATTTATTCTTTCGATTATTATAAAATAATATAAAATATGATATCAGCTTAATTGCTGAAACCGCAATAATTTACCGAGTTAGAAACAATTTATAAGAAACACAACCCAAAAGTCATTCTGTATATTTTTTATCATTTTTATGTTGCATATTTTGGCCCTTTTTATGGATTTTCGTGCATATTTTGCCTGTTTTTAGGGTTCCGTAGAGAAACAAGGAACCCTTATAGTTTCGTCAAGGCTGTCTGTCCGTCCGTATGTCACAGCAACTTTATTCCAAAACTATTAGGACTACACAGTTGAAACTTGGTACGTAGATGTATTCTATGAACCGCTTTACGATTTTTATACAAAAACTGAAAAAAATATAAATTTAAGGGGGGCTCCCCATACATGAAACTGAAACGAAAAAATTTTTTTCATCAAACCTACATGTGTGTGTGGGGTGTCTATAGATAGGTCTATAGATGTCTTATCTGTTAAAGTGTATTAAATATAATTGAAACAAAAAGTAAACTTTAGAAAAAACCGACTTCCACATTACCACTTCCACCCTATTTGATTAGATTGAGTTTAATACTAACTGTAACCCCTTATCCCCCCCCCTTGGGGAATTAATTTTTTTCAAATCCTATATCAGTGCTACCCCACGCGACTAAGGAACCCCTGTACAAAGTTTCATGGCTCTAGGTCCACCGGTTTACGCTATGCGTTGCCTGCCCGTCAGCCACGCATTGTAGGTATTTGTACCTAGTATTGAGCAGATCTGGTGGCCATATGTGGTCTTCATCAGCAGTTCCGCATCACAATATTATGCTATGTGCATTTGCACGAGTTATTATGAAAAACACAAAAATCACTATAGGTCTGCCTATAATATTTGAAGAGTTCTCTCGATTTCTCCAGGATCCCATCATCAGATCCTGACCTGGTGTCAATGGGACCACCCTTGAGGTATTACCTATACGCCGAAAAAAGATTTGTTCAAATCGGTTCATAATTGGCGGAGTTATCGCGTAACAAACATAGAAAAAAAAAATACGGGTCGAATTGAGAACCTCCTCCTTTTTTTGAAGTCGGTTGAAAACTGCAAAGATAACTTTGTCATTCATACAAACACTGAAAAACAAAGTTACAACACAAACATCCAGTCATATATTACTTGCTACCCATGGGACCCGTCGGACTCGCCCATGAAGGGTTCTATCTTCATGGGCGAGTCCGACTCGCACTTGGCCACTTTTTTTCTTGCTTATTTGCGTGCATATTTTGGGTTTTTTATGTTGCATATAATCCGGTCTCTAGTCATGAGTATAAATTCATTCATACGATGCTTTTGATTACTTCATTGTTTGATACATGTAGGATACATGCTCCGTCTTGTATTTCACACTTTGTTACAGCTTTCCCTGCCTGCGGGGCTGCAGTTCAAAACACAGAAACACTCATTGGAGCCAAAGTTTCATAGTTTTGTTGTAACAAGAGAAAATGCATCTAGATACTATGGTTTTAGTCTAATTTTCTATGAAGAAGTTAGAAATAGGAATATATGCAGTGCTATGCAGACATTACAGGTAAATTTTAACTGTATCTACCTATCCTATAATAATCTTTGTTTCATAGATTTCAAGAACCTTAATTACTTGATCAATATTTTATATTACAGTCCATGTACATAACGGAGCTATCAAGTGGCCAAACTCCTCCAAACCACAGAAAGGGCTCCGGCAAAGAAAGCTCAAGATCACTGCCAAGATCATTTAAACTGGCACCACACAATGGTGCTGCACTCACGTACTACGACATTACCAAAGATGAACTCTATGTAGCCAAAAGTATAGCACTTATTTGCCAATACCCATATGTGAGGGTAGCACAGTTATTTCTAGAAAATTTGTTTAGGTAAGTTCTGATCTTATAATGTACATAAAAGTTACTCAGTCAGGTGAACAAATTCTTGTTAAGGCCCTATGTCAGAGATATTAGGATTATCATACCTCTCTGATTCTTGATGCATCAGCAAAATCAGAGCGATGTTTTTTTTATCTTTCTATTTTCAAAACAAGTTTCACAATTCACACCCAACCATTCTTTAAAGAGCTCATAACATAACATAGCGTCACGCCTGTCCCAACACGGCGTTGCAGAGGCACAACTTTGCCCACTTATGGCCGATCCCAATAACCTATCTCTATCCGTGATCTGCAGATTCGCATTACATTTGACAGTTGCGCTATGGTATTTATGTCAAAATTGACACTAGCAATCTCAAATCTGCAGATTATGGACAGACGATAGGTTATTAATTTCGACCGTTAGCCAGTTATTCACAAGAGCTCCACTCCTATATCTCTTCTAAAGGAATTCAATCCCCTGCAGATCTCTACCTCGGAAGCCAGGCCCGGGCCTGAGCCCCGAGTCCTATGTCTACAACCTGCTCTATGAGGTGCCAGTGCCGCTGCCGGGTCAGGCGCTGCGCCTGTACTTGCCCCCTGCGGAGCCCCATTTAGACCCGCTACCTGTTGTGAGTATACTCGGATTTGTAATTAGTTCCTAATGGCCTGTTAGGGTGAAGCCAGACGAGCGTAATTTTGTGAGTCGTGCGTCCCAGAATTTCGGTCGCGTAAATCGGTTTCATACTAAAAGACAACTCATTTTGCGACGCCCGTGTGAACGAAACAGGAGTTTTGTATAAAACCGAATGCAGCTGAATTTACGCGACCGAAATTCTGCTACTTACGACTCACAGAATTACGTTCATCTGGCTTCACCCTTAGTGTCTAAACACACTATGCCGAAGTTACGCGACAGGAGTTCGGCATGATTACGCTTACAATGCTATTTGAATTACTGACGACACATATTGCCGAAATTACGTAGCGTTATAGCGTACAGCGTAACTTAGTTGAGCCTAAGTTCAACGCCAACTCAGTAATGCAACTACTAGGTGAGTTCAGCACGGGGCGTGTCATACATCATATCAGCCGAATACGTCGGAACGTAAAATCAGCCGCAGAACTTCGGTCGCGTAACTTCGGCATAATGTGTTTAGACACTTAGAGTTATATCCCAAAATAATGCGGGAGGTAATGCCTAGGAATTAGTGCTTTACATTACACCGATGACAATTATGTACAATGTACATCTTACACGCATGCCTCTGACCCATGCTGCTGTCTCGGCCGAAGAAGTGAACCTTTTGCTATGTTTCGCTTCCCACTCCCACTTCTCTGTATAATTTGTGCCGCCTCATGTATCGTATCGTACCATTAACATATCGTCACAGGAATGTGTGTAGGACTAATTGTAAATAAAATTGCGTATCAGGACTGGCCTTCATTACTCCATAGATGCGGCGGCGATAGGCTAGCTCCCTGTCACGAAAAATGTAGTATTGAAAATCTTTCTAAAACTACGTGTGGGAAAAGGCGTGACGCTATGATTTACTAGGTCGGAGTAAAAAGTTTCTTCGTATTTTGTATGAAGACCGTAACGGCTCGAACAAAAAGGAACATTTTTGACTTAAATAATTCCGGATTGAAAACCCTTGAACCAACTTAGTGCTACTTTTACTGACACTGTATTAGGTTCATAAACATCATATATTTTTTTCACGGCCATCTTTGCATGTCTTCCTTTTTTTCTACAACTTTAAAATGTCTTAAATTTCTCTATTATATACACTCATTTCGGCATAAAGAAAAACAAATGAAAAATTGTCGGAAACAACATTTTATTATATTTATTCCTTTTTTGAAATATAACCTTTTTAATGACATCAAAACCAGCCAGATACAATTAATACATTCAAAGATACAAAATACGAAAAGACTTTTTACCCGACCTATTACGCTAGTTGACTAGCAGCCAGCACTGCTAGTCAACTAGCCATCATCATCAACTGAACCGTACTTGCAGGTGATCAGAATGCCAAATCCTCCGGAAGAGTTGCCTTTACTGGACTACCCGCTCCGTGTGATGTTCTCACTTCTGGGAGTGGAATACGTGGTGCAGCTGTTCACGTGCGTCTTGTTGGAGCACCAGGTCTTACTCAGGTCCAGTGGTGAGTACAATAATACTGATTACAGAAACGCTCTTATTCTTAAACGTCCAATAAACCTATTATTACTAAAATGCCGTTAAACTTAGTTTGTCTTCCTCTTTCACTTTGAAATTTCTGTTTGTGAGAAATTGACAAAACACGTTTTAGTTATCAAAGGCTTGATAAGTTTGGCGAATGAGGGGGTACGCCTTTTAATAAAAATAAAAATCATAAAAGTTTACAGTTTATCTCAGATTTCTGTGTGCCTTTTGTCATAGGCCTACTACAACCAACCGTTTTCATTCGTCTTTGTCTAACCTTAACCTTAGTCCACTGCATCCTCGAAGTTAGGCGTAATTCGACCTTCCATCGTCGGGCAACCCTGTCCGATTCGATTACAGATTATCCCTCGATAATCAGAAAGAAAGAACACATATTTTTACCGATGACAATATGAATATGAAGCATCGAGAATCTTAAAGCTGACCGACACAGCTCGATACGCTCACAAACATTGATAATGGAAATAGAGAAGGTAGTAATTATTTATGTTGACCCTTCTAATAGCTAATTAGCTTGTACTTATAGTGACTTAATTAGGTCACCTATTTATACAGTGGCCGCTGAGAGAATGCGATCCTGACACATTTATGTCCCTGTCTGTCCCTATCTCACTTGTGGGAGTAAGATAGAGTGAAAAGTAGCGCGGGACAGACCGGGACATACACATGTGTCAGGATCCCATACTCTATCCATACATTTCTGTGTACATACAGGGTGTAACAGAAAGGTGTAGTCATATTTTAGGGGGTTGTTAGGGACATCATTCTGAGCAACTTTTACTATGAAACCGATTTGATCAGAGCAACTTTAATTTTCATTTCTATACAAATCGGCTGACCGCCCCCGGACCAAAACGTATGGAGCGGCGATTAAAAATAAAGTTGCTCTGATCAAATCGGTTTTATAGTAAAAGTTGCTCAGAATGGTCTCCCTAACAACCCCCTAAAATATGACTACACCCTTCTGTTTCACCCTGTATATTTGTTTATAATGATGGCGTTCGTCATCTACATAAAAGTCACTGAGGTCTTTCGAGGTAAAGTAAGTTGTGTCAGTCCGAATAAAAGACAATAGCGAAAGCCATCACAACAACAGTTTTTTAGTTGGAATACCATTCTTTGTATTGAAAGCATGATAATGATAACTCAGCCATTTAATAAACAATGAAGACCCACGCGCCTACCCAGATGAATGACTCACCACACATTACTTAATTACTACAGCGTAATTTGATACCACTTTACACCACTAGGGTTAATCACGAACATTTATTCGTTTTCAGACGTATAAAAAAATAGTCCTGTAGAAATAAAGTGCCCTTTATTCCTCTGTCCCTAAGGGTCACTGACAACTCTATCTGCAAAATTAATCGTAGTTTTTAGTCCGTGCTTACTCTAATCTCACATAGTAATAGACTCATGCGGGTAGCAGGTGCAACCAATTACGTCAAATTGAACCACAAATCCACATTCATGTGCTCGGTACAGTTTGTATGTATGTCATGTCGATCAGAGTAGACTGCGCCAATTTACCAAAGCCATGGAGCAGAACTATAAGCACAGTACTTACACGAAATATCTAGTAGCAATAATTGATATCAAAGTATGCGGATATAATTCACTCACTTTTTAGGGTACCGTACCCGAAGGGTGCCAAACGGGACCCTATTACTGAGACTTCGCTGTCCGTCTGTCCGTCCGTCCGTCCGTCCTGTCTGTCACCGGGTCCGTCTGCACGAACCATAATAGCTAGAAAGCTGAAATTTTCACAGAATGTGTATATCTGTTGCCGCACCAACCACAAATATTGAAATACGAGAGATATTGCAAATTAAAGGGGGCCCCGATACACGAGACGTGTTTAGATACACTTACGCATTTCAAAATGGAGATCTTGACTGAAACTGTTTATTTATTGTCATAGCAACCATGTAATAGACACATATACTAAATATGATATTTCTCGTCAACCCACATGGTTGTGGTAGCTCAGCCGGTATGATGTAGACTCTCAATCCGGAGGTCGTCGGTTCAAATCGTCGGTCTCGTGAAGGCATAAACTTTTTAAATTTTCTTTTTGTTATTTTTTTATTGTTTTGAGTGCTTTTGATTTGTTGTACGATGGTACGGTACCCTTCGTGTGCGATACCGACCCGCACTTAACCGATTTTTTCAGTTGTGGTTGACTGCAACACCTCGGTGGTCAGCGGTATCTTTGATGTTTTTAATGATATAGCTGCTACCGGAATTAATTATTATCTTACTAATCTGTGCTTGAACTATGACTAGAAAACGCATAAGATATGATATTTATGTATTAGATGAGGTAAATTAGCAATCAAGTAAGGTTTTGAGTTGTAGCTAAATGTATGAGCATGAATTCGCTTCTTTTCTTCATCTTCCCTCCGCACCGCACTAACTTACTCAAGCTATCTCCAAGATATAGGTGGCTAGTCAGTCCTCTACCTACGCTATTGTAATTATTATATTGAAGTCATTATTTCTTTGACGGTTGAAATCAAATTATGCGTATGTTATACAGGAGTAATGAATATAATTCCAGATATTCACGGATCAAACTGTATTTTATTACCTGGAAATGATCATACAACCACAGGGTGCGCATCCCATACAAATTAGAATTAGTGACCCTTCGTAAAAAAAGAGATGGCGTGAAGAGTAAGATTTGTACTTTAAACGCCATGGTTTCAGTTAACATACTTCTAGGTGGCGCTAATCTTAGAATAAATCTTATATATATTAGTGCCATCTCGTTGTATTTGCAATTTTTCGATGGTGCTGCACCGAGCGATAATGGCCTCGAACTAAAGAAGCTTCCGTAGCATCTCAGTTTACGCCGGTGTCATATTTTATTGTAGGTGGTCTATCTGTATTAGTATTAGTATAATATACATCGTTGTATCTGTGATACAACTCAATAAAAGCATGCTCCATCCGTTTCAGATTACAACAAGCTCATGTTAGTAGCGGAGTGTATAGTGGCACTACTGCAGCCGTTCACATGGGCCCACGTCTACGTGCCAATCCTGCCAGCGCCCCTTTATCATTTCCTGGATGCGCCTGTGCCTTTCGTCATGGGTACGTACTTCCTGGACTACGTTAAGGGCGGGCCCTAGGCAATCAGAACTTAGAATTTCATCCTTAACTTATTTTTAGAGGAAATTAAATAAAAATAACCGGCCAAGTGCGAGTAGGACTCGCGCACCAAGGGTTCCGATCACACTTGGAGAGCGTAACACGTGTAATTAGGTTTCCACATAAAAAAACTAAAGTGTGATGTCATCCATGTAAACGAAATTGAATATTTTTTAGAATGACAGAAATTTGCAGTTTTCAGATTTTTCCCTTTATTTGTGCTATAAGACCTTGCTTCGTGCCAAATTTCATGATTCTAGGTCAACGTAAAGTACCCTCTAGGTTTTGATTCCCTTGCGAATATCAGCAATTTCAGCAAAATTGAGACATATGCGGTATCTTTTGATTGCGTTGACCTTTAAGTTTGATTTTTTCACAACTTTAAGAGTTCACAGACTTAAGTAATTGATATTGATTTCAACTTAATACCTCCATGCGTTTCTGAGAAAAAGTCTTAACAGACGGTGAGACAGACAGACAGACAGACAGAAATTTACAGTTTTCGGATTTCTTCCTTAACTTGTGCTATAAGACCTTCCTACATTCCAAATTTCATGACCCTAGGCCAACCGGAAGTACCCTATAGGTTTTGATTCCCTTGCGAGTTTCACGCGAGTTCATACAAATCCAGCAAAATTATGACATAATATCGCGCTATGTTTTGATTGCGTGGACCTAGAAGTTTAATTTTTTCACAGCTCCAAGGGACCATAGACCTGAGTAATCGATATTAATTTCAACATTATACCTCCACGCGTTCCTGAGAAAAGGGGTCGTGACAGACGGACGGACAGACGGACGGACAGACAGACAGACAGACGGACAACAAAGTGATCCTATAAGGGTTCCTTTTTTCCTTTTAAGGATCGGAACCCTAAAGGTTAAATTTAAGCCACACCTCGGACACTCCATAGAACGCTCGTAAAATAATCACCTATTACTACTACATAACCAAATGATGTTTGTATACGTGCAAATGTGTGCGTAAACTTTGCTAGGGCTGGTGGCGCGGCAAATGCAGCGATATTAAAGTATACGCGTCGTCACTCGTCCGGCGTTCAGCCCTGTCTATTGATCCTATAACCAATCCTTTGATGCCAGGGGTGGGGTGCGGTATCTGAATCAGAGCGCGGGGAAGGGAGTGGCCGTTCTGTACGGAGTACTATTATCTCTTCTGTGGCTAAGCTAAGGAAGTCTAACTGAGGAACATAGTGTGCCATTTTTTGATTAGTTAGATAACAAGAACACAAATTCAGATTCGGTGCGAAATTTTAAAATAAAACATTGTGACAGACAGATTTTATGGCAACTGCAGGAGACTTTTCTATCGAGCAAAATTAATAAAATAACGTTTATGGGAAAGCAAAGTCACGCTGACACTCGTGATAAACAAGCTAGTGAAAAAACGTACAGCAAAAATACTCGTCGTTCCGAGCGATTTGTGTTTTGCTGCCTAGGGCGCCGTCTTAAGATGCCATGGCGACCTCGCCAGCTACGTATCCAAGCAGTTAATATTGAAATGTATAGTACCTAAACCACTTGGCGACGGTTTGGCAACGTAACGTCTGAACACGTAGCCGGCGACGTCGACATGGCGTCTTAATGAGGCAGGGCCCTAGGTGGCGTCCATTAATTACGTGAGGCTTTCAGGGGGATGGAGGGGGTCGAGCAGAATATCATCTTATCTCACGTTGGGGGGTCTCGGCAAATATCACGTACGTAATAGTTTTTTTCGCAAGAATCAAAATGAAATGCGAAAAAAATGGGTTGTATTTCCTCCACGAAAATATAGTCATAATAAACAAATTATATTTTTTTTTAATAAATCCAACACCTTTACGACAGAAACACATTTTTCAAAATCTCAAGTGAGATTTTGGGATGGGATGGGATGGGTAATTGAGTAAAACCTCACAGAATCTCACCAGGGGGAGAGGGGGGGTCAGAAAATCCCCGAAAACCCCTCGCGTAATTAACGGACGCCTCCGAACTCTGTGCGCAGGTCTGCACGCCGACAGCGGTGCAATGACCCCGAGCGGCCCGCGCGGCGTGGCGCTCGGCTCGGAGGCGGCGCTGTGCCTCGTCGACATCGACAAGCCCGACATACAGCTGCCGGAGGAGCTGCCGATGTTCCCGCATCGGACGCCCTTCATTGAGGAGCTGAACCATGTGTTGGACAAGCATCAGGTGGGTTCCGCTCGCGAATTCATTCCTCTTCGATCCTACATTGTTAGGGGTTCATGTCCAAATTTGCTGGCTTCTTGGACATCGACAAGCCCGACATAAAACTGCCAGCTGAACCATGTGTTGGACAAGCATCAGGTGGGTTCCGCTCGCGAATTCATTCCTCTTCGATCCTACATTGTTAGGGGTGCATTGCATATCCAAATGGGGTTCGCTGGCTTCTTGGACATCGGAAAGCCTGATTTACAACTGTTGGATAAACTGCCGGTATTCTTTATTCTTTCTTTATTCTTTATTGCACGGTAACTTAATAATAAAACTTAAATAACATAATAGTGCGCAAAGGCGAGCTTATCTCTTAAGAGAGATTTCTACCAGCAAACCTAGGCAGGACAGGAAAGATGGTGCTGAGAGGATAGTCCTAGTGCACAAAGATAAAAATAAACTGAATAAAACTACACTTGCTATAAAATAAATAAATAATACTTAGGTAGATATCTACAACCTAAAACATAATACAATAAATAAAGTAATACATAGTATAAATAAGAACTACTTAGCATGCATACATACACATACATAGGTACATAAATACTATAATAATAATAACTACCTAATATGAAAGAGAAAGGAAATGATTTTTTACTCTTTTCTTAAAAGTATAAATTGTGGGACTGTCCCTTATAGCGCAGGGAAGTGCGTTCCACAATTGGATTGCTCTCAACCTGAACGAGTGATTATAGGCAGTAGTGTAATGCCGAGGAATCGAAAGAAGAGACATCGTGTGGGATCTCCTGTTGCTATCCCTGGGGAAGAGAAACTCAAAACGTTCACGAAGATAAACGGGATAGCGGGGATTTTTCAAAATATTAAACAGAAAGGAGAGAATGTGCATATCACGGCGAAGACGAATCGGAAGCCATCCTAGCTGCTTGCGACACTGAGAGACATGGTCATACTTGCGTAGCCCGAAGATAAACCGAATCCCGAGATTCTGAAGTCTTTCGAGTTTGTTCAGTTGTTCTTCGTTCGCACTGACCCAGCAAACATCCGCGTAGTCGATTAGAGGGAGTAGAAGTGACTGAGCAAGAATGATTTTAGTCTGAAATGGGAGGAAGTACTGCAATCGCCGGAGAGAGTGAAATGACGCAAAGACTCGTCTGCTGACCTCACATACATGTGGTAACCAGGACAACAAATTGTCAAATATAACCCCTAGGTTCTTGGCTTTGGTGCTATAAGCGATTACGGTACCATTATACAGCACAGGATCGACGCGCATATTCTGCACTAAGTTAAGTGAGTTCCGTGTACCAATAATCATCGCTTGCGCCTTACTTGGATTGACCAACAGACCGTAAGAAACAGCCCAATTACTAATGTTATCGAGGTCAGCATTCAAAGCCTCCACAGCCATATTCACATCACACGGAGAGAAATGCCGGTATATTTGTAAGTCATCTGCGTAAAGATGATATGAAGAAGTAAGTACGTCGGAGATGGAGTTGATGAATACTGAGAAGAGTAGAGGAGAAAGGATGCCGCCCTGAGGAAAACCGGCGTAGAGATCACACCAGTCCGTGCAAATCTCCTCGGCCTTAATGCGCTGTTGGCGGTCTCTAAGGTAGGAGTCAAACCAGCGAGCCGAGTGCGAAGAGACATTGAGTGACTTAAGAATTTCAACCAGGATATCGAAGTCGACGCAGTTGAAGGCGCTACTGAAATCAAGCAGTGTAAGGACTGTGAGCTGCTTCTGATCCATGGCCGCTTGAATGTCGTCAGTGACTTTAAGCAGAGCTGTGGTAGTGCTGTGACCCGGCCTAAAACCAGATTGGTAGGGGTTTAACAGGTTACTTGAGGAAAGATAAGAGGAGAGCTGGGAGTGAGCAATAGATTCAAGGACTTTGGAGAGGATGGGGAGGATGGATATGGGACGGAAATCTTTGAAAGAAGTGGGATTTGAGGTTTTAGGTAGGGGAATAACCAGAGCCTTTTTCCACTGAGCGGGAAAGACACTTTGACCAAGCGACACATTAATTAAGTGAGTGATAGGGGGTAGCAGCTCATCTAAGATGCTCATTATCATCTGAGAACAGATCTTGTCTTCACCTATGGCCTTCGAGGATATCTCAAGTATTGCTCTTCTCACTGCGCCGACTCCGACCCGGTTAAAGAAGAAACGAGAGTTGAGGGCTGCGGTCTTGGACCGTAGGTTGTGGAGAGTAGCTTCCTTAACGAGAGGATCCATGACGACAGGGGAGACAGCGAAGAAGCGATTGAGGCCGTTCAGGTCAACATTTCCAGCGACCGAGTCCTGTGGCTTGCCAACACCGAGAGTCTTGAGAAATTTCCAGACTTGTGCCGGAGTGTAGCTTTCAATACACTCGTAGATATGACGGCGTTTGGCATCACGACACATACGAGTACAAAGATTACGAAGACGTTTGTAGGATAAGAAATTCTCGTCGGTCGGATCCAGTCTATATCTATTCTTGGCACGATTTCTCTTGGCCATCAGCCCCTTGATGGTGTCAGTAAGCCACGGCGCCGGAAGATGTTTAACTCGAACCCTCTTGACAGGAGCGTGTTTATCAAACAGGCTGAGGACAATTTTATTAAAGTACCGGACTTTGTCGTCAACAGATTCACTACCAAAGACAGGGGACCAGTCAAGAGAGGCAGCGTCTAATTTAAGGGAGGTGAAATCCATGCCCTTAAAGCTACGTATATCTAGGAACTTAGCAGCACGCTTTGGAGGCCTCAACTTGAACGATAGGTAAATCAGATTGTGATAGGAGAAAGGGGCGTTAAGTTGGCCATGCGCAGCTACCTTAGACATATTGGATATAATCATGAGATCAAGAAGAGAGGGAGTGCAATGTGGTTGAAAATGAGTGGCGTCAAGGGGAAGGATATGTAAATTCAAAGAGCATACTAGAGATTTCAGCTTAGCTGAGCGAGCGTTATCTTTGAGAAGACATGTGTTAAAATCACCTAGAATCAGAGTTTCACTATATAGGGGAGTCAGGTCATTGAGAAGGGTTTCGAAAGAATTGAAATAGTCGATACGGAGAGAGGGGCTATAATATACACCCAAGAGGACTTTGGAATGATGCAGGCATATCTCAAGAAACAGGTGTTCAGCGGTACCGGAATACTGGCTTGGCGACTGGTGGATGACTTTACACGGAATGTCGGAACGGAGATAGATTGCAACACCACCATCAGCCTTACCCGTCCTATCGTTCCGGTACAGACTAAAACCTGGCAGCGCATACATGGAAGAAGGAAGTGATGGTTTGAGGAATGGTATTCCCGCGTTGGACTCCCTTTAATGTGGAGCTCAATCAAGTTCCAGATAACCTGTTTTCCTCTTTAAATGAAACAGCCAGACATCAGATCCCGTCTTGTCTAGATATTGCGTTACGATTGGTATGGCTATGGGCGCTTATATCATCTGGTATCGTATTCGTGTGTATCTCTTAACAGAAGGTTTAAAGGTAACAATTTCCTTAGGGGTGGCTTAATGAGTAAAACTTTTATCTAAACAGTTTTAACTTTTTCAGATTCAAAGGCCTGAGACGGAGCCGACTAAGCTAGGCGTCCCGATCAACGGCACTTCATACAAACATATGAACGACAGCATGAGCAGTAGCTGTACTCTGCCATCAGGTAAAATTAGCAGTTTCTATTTCTTCCCACAGCAGGGATGAGATTAATCATGGATCAAGGTTTTCGTTCATCGGGTTGGCAGTTGTGAACGAAATGACTATTACATTCTCTGTAGACCTTTCTTTGATCGCTTGTAGCCAAACGTCAACTGTGATACGTATCGTATCGTATCGTATCGCCGTATCCTGAAGTCAGTCAACGTATCCCGTTGTAACGCTTATCCGTTACATCATTGTAACGACTCCGCTTAACCGTGACGTTGTTGTAACGAGTCCGCTTAACTGTGACGTCCTTGTAACGGATCCGCTTAACTGTGATGTAATTCTGACGTGTCCGCTTAACCTCGGCGTCATTGTGTCGTGTCCGCTTAACCTCGGCGTCATTGTGTCGTGTCCGCTCAATCCTGACGTCATTCTGATGTGTATGCTCAACCGTGACGTCATATTAACGTGTCCGCTCAACCGTGAAGTCACTATAACGTGTCCGCTTTACCATGACGCCATTGTAACGAGTCCGCTTTTATAAGTAACGTCAATATAACGTGTCCGCTTTACCATGACGCCATTTTAACGAGTCCACTTATTAGTAACGTCAATATAACGAATCCGCTTAACTGTGACGTCATTGTAACGAGTCCGCTTATCCGTAAGGATATTACAGGAAATGAGTAGTCATATCGGACAATCCTTTATTCCGTGTTAAGTGTCTAGTTCATAACAATTTTGTACAGATGGCGCTATAGGATATTGTTTCCTAAAGTGCCCAACAGATGGCGCTAGCTGTTTTTGACATGCTGCCAATATAACGTGTCCGTCTTACCATGACGCCATTGTAACGAGTCCGCTTATCCGTAACGTCAATATAACGTGTCCGCTTTACCATTACGCCATTATAACCAGTCCGCTTATAAGTAACGTCAATAGTAACGAGTCCGCTTATCCGTAACGTCATTATAACGAGTCCGCTTAACTGTGACGTCATTGTAATATGTCCGCTTAACCGTGACGTGTTTGTCGGTGCCGTGTGACCAGGCGGGCTGCGGCGCAAGCACTCGTTCCACGACGTGCTCGACTGGGACGAGTCGCGCCCGCTGAACCTGGGGGCTTCCCCGCCGGCGTCGCCGCGCCGCGCGGACGCGCTGCAGCGGATATTGGACATCGTGAAGCGGACCGGTATGTACCTTCTTCTGAGGGCCGCCACGCGCAGTCTTAATTCCGAAACGGGGGAAAATTCCACGCAAATCGGAGGAAAATCGAACGGAAAACTTCCGTGTGTGTGGAAGATATATGGATCTGTAAGGATTTACTGCGTTCGGGATTATTCCCGTTTCGGATTCCGTTAGTATGTGGTGGCCCTAAATTGCTGCTGGTTTCATGGACAAATCTCCCACATACAGTCGTTCCGTAATTAACCCGAACGCAGTAAATTCATACAAATCTATGGATCTACCACGTACATAAGGAAGTTTTCCGTTCGGAATTTTCGCTGATTTGTATGGAATTCCGACTGTATGTGGCCGGCCTAAAGGAATGAGGTTGGATGGGATATGTCCGGTATGTACCCTCGCCGCAGCCAACTGGCTTAGTTAATTAAATATTCATTCGAGCCATACGATTAAATAAATAAATCGATCACTGTAGCATAAACACCAAACATTTAGACAGGGTGTAACAGAAAGGTGTATAGATCAGTAATTTAGAGCTGGCATATTCACAGGTACTCAAGTGCCAGAGGGACAGACAAAACTATTCTTGATGCCCATGCAATGCAGTGCAACGTCACGCCGCGCGCTTATTCACACACACATGCGCAACGTGTCAATGTGTGTGTGTTTAGGAGTTTGTTAGGGACATCATTAAAACAACTTTGGGGGACACCTTTATTTTTTTCAACATTTCGTGTAGTTCAGCATTATATTACGTATTTCGTGTATATTTATTGCACATAAAAGACAAAACACAAAAAGATTCAGAGAAGGAATGTACAAAGGCAAGCTTATCTCTGAAAAGAGATCTCTTCCAGCAAACCCAGGATGGACATGGAATATTAAAATACAGAACAGGTAGGCCTATGTGCTCAAATAAGTGAAAAATAAAAATAAATAAATAATATTACTAATCTACTGAATATACTACAAGAAGAAGTTGTAGAAGTACATTCGTTGCTGTTACGGCAACAGATGTACACATTCTGTGAAAATTTCAACTTTCTAGCTGTTACGGTTCGTGCTACAGAGCCCGCTGACGGACGGACAGACAGACGGACAGCCTAGCTGTCTGCTAGGGGCCTCATACAAAACCCTATAAACACGTTCCCCAAATACTCCAGGCATCAGCATAGATGACGTGGACGCAGACACAGTGATGCCGGCCAGCAAGCGGCGCGTGCTCAATGATGAGGAGCAATACGCGGAGGATGCGAGGCTCAATGCGGCGC
>OY735253.1:5623914-5650023 GCA_963457715.1 Argyresthia albistria | reverse complement strand
CTGTGCACTAAAAATATTAATGTTATGCAAATTATTGTTGCTTCAATATCCGTTCGTCAGTGTAAATAGCCGAATCGGGCAGATAACAGTTGAAAAGTAATTGTTATAAAGTACCTTACGCCACATTTCACTAGGCTTACATTTGGTTGTCTTGTCGCAGGACGAACAGTCTCAAGCGCATAAAGACCTCCAAGTGGCAGGTGAAGGACTGTCCGCCGGAACAACTGCTACTGGGCGACATCACGAGACGGCTGTCCACTGACGTCACACCGGCCGCCATCGCACAGAACAACCGCACATTTGTGGAGAAACTACTGAAGGTATTATCTGCTTATGGTGCCTCCACTACTGGAGGTTCTTTATACTCCTCTCTGTTGTTCGCCAAGCGCATCAGCTGTCTACGCGGCCACTCCCGGCCATTCCCTGATGTTGTTGGTTTTCCCCTCTACCATTCTTATGAGCAAATATTATCATTTCTCTGTTCAAGACACGGGACTGAAGATATGGAACAGAAAGAGACAAGGCATGCATGCATGCTTCTCGTTCTGTTTTGTCTTCTACGCGTAATGCATTTCTCAGGTCTCGTCTGCTGAACTGTACTTTATTGCATCGCTTCATGGAAGTTCAAGCTCCTAATGTTGTTCCCCGAAACTTATGTATTCTAATTCTATGCTTCGGTCGGTATCGAAGTCCCGTTTCAGCACAAGACCATAGACAGAAAATATTTATCATATCCCAAAAGAGAATCTCGTTCATACCACGAGGTGCTCATCCCATACAAATTAGAATTACTAAACCTTCGTAAAAAAGAGATGGCGTGAGGAGTAAGATTTGTACTTTAAACGCCATGGTTTCAGTTAACATCTAAGGTGGCACTAATCTTAGAATAAATCCTATATATCTTAGCGCCATCTCGTGGTATTTGCAATTTTCCGACGGTGCTGCACCAAGCGATAATGGCCTCGAACTAAAGAAGCTTCCGTAGCATCTCAGTTTACGCCGATGTCATATTTTGTTCTAGGTGATCTATTATATTAGTAAGTATAATATTACAGTTACCGAAACTCTTTCAGGAGTGCAAAAGCAAAACCAAACGCATGCTAGTCGAGAAGATGGGCACTGAAGAGCCGGACCTCGGCCTTGGTTCGGAGGTATCCATCACCGGCGTGGAAGAAAGCACCATGATAGCCTCCTTATGCGACCTGCTTGAGCGGCTCTGGTCACACGGGCTTCAACACAAGATGGGCAAGTCGGCTTTGTGGATGCACCTGACCAACTATCAGGAGCTGGAGGCGTGTAGTAACTCGACGCAGCCGATTGACCCGAATCAACTGACGCCAGGTACGTTTTTCAGCGTAAGGATTTGCGTTGCGTAGCGTGTTTTCACATGTATTTTCTATGATATGTCACAAAAATGAACCAATGGGGCCTCACGCTTTTGGGTGACTTGTTTGACAGTAAAATTTAATAAGTTTATGGGATTTATCCGTGTTCCGTATGGTCAGAAGACTTAGTTGAAATTTCCTGTTCTGTTTACCTGAACTCTACACATTATATCTTGGTTATACGTGGACGTGGAAGACATAAACGTATATTGATTATTCTTAGAAAAGCTAGTACGACTATCTTGTATCTTCTTTAAGGCGGTCAAAGTGCCTGCACGTGGCCCACGTGTGCGGGGCCTTCTTACTACTACAACTAATAGGACTAATAAATATGTTGTATCCTTAACATGCAGCTTTGGCTTGGTGTGTTTTACGTAAACGTCTGGACTGTAAGTATAGCTAATTTTAGAGCTAAAAATATATCGAAACCAGGACCCTAATTTAGCCAAAGGCTACTAATTTACAGAGAGGCTCTTATAGTGTTATTTATCTGTGACTCGGGTCAATGAACCTCTTCCCGAGGGTTCGCCTCTGTCCACTCCTGTGGACTGGGCAGGTCATCGGGGGCTTGCCAGCGGAGGTCTTCACACGGGGGGCGGAGGTCTTCACACGGGGGGAGGAGGTCTTCACACTGGGGGCGGAGGTCTTCACACGGGGGGCGGAGGTCTTCAAACGGGGGGCGGAGGTCTTCACACGAGGTAACTAGCCCGTGTGAGAAGCTGATCTTATACATATGCGCCTCTACCCCCTCCACGCGGGCCTCAGGTCTATCTAACCTGCCAACTACCCAATATACGTATATTTATTTCATGGAGTGATGAGTTGGGTCTATGGGACAAGGACTGGAGGGAGACCGCTCAGGATCGGATAGAGTGGAAGAGGCGGAGAGAGGCCTTTGCCCAGCTTTGGGACATGGTGGGCTCGTAATAATAATAAATAATAATTTACTCTATACTATCAATTTCCGGCAGACCTGTCATCAATCGGCGCGGAGATCGAGGCGGCGGCGCACAGCGGCGCACGGTCGCGCGACTGCTCGCGGCCCGGGTCGCGCGACAGCTCGCGCGACCGGCTCAGCGACGCGGGCACGCTGGAGCGCCGCCCGCAGAACCCCATGCGAGGGCTGCCCGAGAGCTGCACCTTTGATATGAGGCGAGTAGAAGAACAACCGTAGCTTAGGCCTCGTCCATAGTGAGGCGCGGTGGCTAAGGCGGGCGCGAAATATTAAACTTATGAAACCGCCGCTTTCGTACATTTTGTAGTGATTAAGGCGGGTGTGGAGTCGGCCCGCCACTGCGCCGGACAAAAAAGACGTAAAACGCAGACATGATGTGTCTTCCGCGTCGCTTTCATACAAAATGTATAAAGCGATATACAGGGCGCGGACACTTACGTCTTTTCTATATGTCTTGCTTGCGTCGCGACAGTATCCATGTAAACCAAATTGAATGTTTTTGTAGAAAGACAGAAAGGAGATCATTCACGGTCCATACATTTTTGAGCCAAAAGTGAAAATGCCGACCAGAAAAAAGCAATACTTATTCGGATAGAACACACAAATTCTATTTTTTTTTACTATGAAACATATTTTTTTTTGTATCGACTTTTATCGAATTTTAATAGCCTATAAAAACAAAACCATAGAGCGAACAGGTTAAGTGTCATAGTAAAAAAAACTAAGATTTTTGTGTTCTATTTGAATATTACACTTTTTTTCTGGCCGGCACTTTCACTTTTGGCCCAAAATGAATGATCTCTTTTGCAGTTTTCAGATTTTTCCCTTTACTTGTGCTATAAGACCTTGCATTATGCCAAATTTCATGATTGTAGGCCTACGGGAAGTACCCTAAAGGTTTTGGGTCCGAAGACACACGAACAGACGGACAGACGGACGGACAACAAAGTGTTACTATAAGGGTTCCTTTTTTCCTTTTAAAGATCGGAACCCTAAAAATCTACTAAGATCACATACGCAAGCAAATCTCATCTATATCTACAAACGCCCTGTATTTTGTAGGTATTTATCATCAGATTTAGGATACGACTCGTCATATCGCCATAACAACCGTCCTCCCTTCCAGAAACGTCCAAGCCATGACCGACATAAAGACCGAGATCGGTTACGCCCGCGCCTGGGTCCGTCTCTCCCTCGAGAAGAAACTCCTTTCCAAGCACCTCCGCGAGCTGCTGGCAGACACCACGCTCCTGCGATCTCAGTACAAACGGAACGCGTTTCTGCGCTGCGAAGAGGAGAGAGAGCAGTTTCTGTACCATCTGCTGACGCTGAACGCAGTCGACTACTTTTGTTTTACTAACACATACCCTACTACCAGTGAGTATGAGAAAGACGTAGCGTAGATCCATATCCTATTTGATCAGAGCAACTCAGGTTTTTAGGTTCCTGTACGTTTTTGGCTGAGTAGCTGATTGATTGGTATGGAGTAGCAAATTATGGCCAACGCACACCGCTTCGGGAGTAAATTTTTTACCAATGGAAATTCAAACGTATCGATATAGAAATTCGACATAAATTGCTATGGTTTGAAATAATGCCGAAGCATCCCGAAGCATTCCGCGGGATGCTTCGGCGTTATTTGAAAGCATATCAATTTATGTCTTATTTCTATAGGGATACGTTTGAATGTCCATTGGTAAAAACTTAAAATCCCTTGCCATGCCGTCCCAGTGTGCGTAGGCCATTAAGCTACTGTGATCTTTTCGTTGCTCAATTCAATAGGTTCATCACAGTAGTTATGGATGTAAGGAGCCACAAAAACTCACCGAGTGGCCAGTGTTACAGTCACCAGTCCCACAGCCCTGCACTTCCTTCCTGGGTAGTGCTGCAACAAGTTATTCTCAAGATATTCCATGCAGGTTCTCGAAAGAGAACTTGAATTAACTGTGTATCAAATACACTTGTCACTGGCGAAATGAGGCTCAAAAGAGTTCGCTTCTTAGCAAATCATACATAGAAGAAATCTTGGTATGGTACAAGATATATGTTTTCTCTTACATCTTCTGCTCATGGTCGTTATCTCATGTCACAGATACGGGTGTAGTCATATTTTAGGAGGTTGTTAGGGAGACCATTTTGAGCAACTTTTACTATGAAACTGATTTGATCAGAGCAACTTTATTTTTCAATGCTCCATACATTTTGGTCCGGGCGGTCAGCTGATTTGTATAGAGAAGTGAAAATTAAAATTGCTCTGATCAAATCGGTTTCATGGGGAAAGTTGCTCAGAATGATGTCCCTAACAACCTCCTAAATATGACTACACCTTTCTGTTACACCCCTGTAGAGAAGTGAAAATTAAATTTGCCCTGATCAAATCGGTTTCATAGTGAAAGTTGCTCAGAATGATGTCCCTAACAAACGCCTTAAAATATGACTACACCTTTCTGTTACACCCTGTATAATACCACAGATACTACATGTATATTGTATAATACTCATTTTGATATTGACACACACAGAACTGCCGTACCGAGTGGTGATCGTGCCGTCACGCAAGGCCAGCCAGACCACCGCCAACTGCTGGGTCGCGATCTCGGGCGCGCACGGCGAGGCCACGCCCAAGATACCCATACCGAGGAACACCTACGAGTTTGTGTTCCACGTGAGTACACGCACACACACAACCCCTCACACACGCAAACACCCCTCGCACACACACACACTCACTCGCGCGCGGTACCGAGTGGTGATCGTGCCATCCTGCAAGATCAGTCAAACTGCAACCAAACGATGCAGAGGGTTTATAAGCAATCGGCAACTAGCACAGGACCGGATAAGTTGGCACAAAAGGGAGGAGGCTTATAGCCAGCAGCGGGCGGAAACAAGCTGCCGATGATGATGATGGTGGCAATCTAATATATCGAAGTTACTCGATTTAGGGGCGATTGTTCCATCTCCAGATAAACGGTCATATAACTTTATTTGACATTTCGCACGTACAAATTCTGTCAAAATCCTTAGATAAACAGGCAGATAAACCATGGAACAATCGGCCCTTGGGGGGCCTATTAGACTACGCTGTCGGCAGGGCCCTGTCTGACTCACTGTCTCTTTCTAGTCGTTCCATCATGAGTGAGACGTCTATACAAATCGTGCCCTGCCGACAGCGTAATGTACTAGGCTCTTAAAGATGAAACCGCCGTAAACAGTCGAATTAAGACTTATTCTCCATTATTCGTCCAAGGGGATTCAGATACATGTCCCGCCAGGACCCACCTGAGCGAACTCTCCATTCTCCCTTTCGCCCCTGTATACGAGTCCTGTACCCGTGCGCACACGGCACTCTGGAGCAAAGAATCTTGTGCAATACACGCAATTTAACACAGACCCGGATGTAGGCACCCCATTCCATAGGCGGGTCTTCACAGACCGAGGAGCATCGCGAAGGATATGCTGTGCGTGAGGCTGCTCGCTCGGTGCGGACTCGCCAATGAGTTATCGGTCAAGTGCAGATCGGAATCGCACACGAAGGGTACCGTACTATCGTATAAACAATAAAATAAAAAAGAATATGCCCTCACGAGGATTTGAACTCACGACCTACGGATTGAGGGCCTACAACATACCGGCTGCGCCACCACAGCGATGTGAGTTGACGCGAAATATACCATCATATTGAAATGCGTTGGTGTATCAAAACACGTCTCTTGTATGGGGACCCCCTTTAATTTGTAATATCTCCCGTATTTCAGTATTTGTTGTTGTTGCGGCAACAGATAAACACATTCTGTGAAAATTTCAACTTTCTAGCTATTACGGTTCGTCCTCTGGGACCCGCTGACGGACAGACAGACAGACAGCGTTGGCTTAGTAATAGGGTCCCGTTTGGCACCTTTCGGGTACGGCATACTAAAAACCTATAGGTACTCCGTGGCTCGGCCACTCGGTCGCACGCTGTTCTCGTGTGAATCCGCCTAAATTACGCGTTTACGCCCACAGCATAAGAACCTGGGTATTCTGTCGACGCTGCGCATCGGGCATGACAACTCGGGCCTGTCCCCTCGTTGGCTCCTCGACCAGGTTTTCGTCCGCAACGAAGTCACTGGCCATGCTTACACGTGAGTGCTAAACTATTTCTTCTTTATTGCTTATGAATTATGAATATGAATTCGTACGAGACAGTATTTGGCCCTTTCTTTTTCAAACCTACACGAATCTTGATGTGCTCAAGCGAAAGGTATCGGGTTCGAATTCCCGGGCTTTGCTGGGGAGAAAGAAAATAAAACTCTAGGTGTTGGTTGTTGACATCCCTATATATATATAAGTTACTCTATGACGTCAATACCACCATTGATACTACAATATTATACTAATACAGATAGACCACCTAGAACAAAATATGACACCGGCGTAAACTGAGATGCTACGGAAGCTTCTTTAGTTCTAGGCCATTATCGCTTGGTGCAGCACCATCGAAAAATTGCAAATACCACGAGATGGCGCTGAGATATATAGGATTTATTCTAAGATTAGCGCCACCTAGAAGTATTTTTACTGAAACCGTAACTTTTCGTTTAAAGTACAAATCTTACTTCTCACGTCATCTCTTTTTTACGAAGGGTTACTAATTCTAATTTGTATGGGATGAGCACTCCGTGATCCCACAGAAGAGATAATAGTACTACGTATAGAACGGCCACTCCCTTCCCCGCGCTGATTCAGATACCGCACCCCACCCCTAGCGCCGGAGGGCGAACCACAGGCTCTTTGTATAGGCGCTGAACGCACACATTCACAAACGAACGAGTTTACGCACACATTTGCACGTGTACAAAAGTCATTTGGCTATGTAGTAGTAGCAGGTGATTATTTTACGAGCGTTCTATGGAGTGTCCGAGGTGTGTCAACACCCTAATGTCTGTCCCAATAGATTCCCCTGCAACCGTTGGCTGGGCTCCGGCGTGGACGACGGCTCCACGGAGCGCCTGCTCGTGGCCCAGCTGATTCGCTCGGAGAAGTCTGCGAAGACGCCCGCCGCCGTCGCGGTCTCCACGCCGCACACGCCCACCGCCACGCATCTGTCCACGTCCACTATACAGCATATGATCGGTGAGTTTATTGTCGTTATGTGCATCCATAGAAGTTTCGCATCCAACAATATTCAAATACCGGTAATTTCATACTATACAGCATATGATCGGTGAGTCTGTTATTGTCGCCATATCCATGGTAGTTTCGCATACCGGTAATTTCAGACGACTGAAAATGAATCACTTATTGGAGCAATCAAAATGACGATTCAAATGACAAAAAGTTTAACGTGCCAACAGATGGCGTTACAATGCAATAAAACCTTTCATTCTGTCTCAAATCGCACTTTTTTTACTGCCACCTAATAATTATCATCTTGACTTGATCAATTAGTATTCGAGATTCTTTCTCAGAAGACTATCTATGAGACGCGTAACGAGCAAACAAGATTATCAATCCCACATACAAACTCAGGTTATAATCGTCTGATGCTCCCATAATTTTCAGGCGACTGCGTAAACGCGATAGTGAAGTGGCACTATCAGTCCAAACGCGACAAAGATGCCAACTCGCTCAGCGTGTTGCTATGTGGCGAGAATGGACTGGTCAAGTGCTTGGAGCAGGCTTTCCTGTGCGGGTTCAAATCGGCCAGGCTATTCGGGAAGAACCTGTTTATTTGGGATTATTTTGGTAAGTCTTATAATGAGTATAGCGCGGCAATGAGTAATAGAAAATATAGATATTAATTGATAAACCATGTCTGGCATACAACCCTGAAATAATACAAAATAATGAGGCACTTGATTTCATCTTTGCAACGCTCAAATCTAATCTATCTAGCGAAAAACACTTCTGAGTAAGAAAGTAATAAATTAGTACTTTAAGGCCATTAAAATAATTTACTTTTACAGCCCGAGTGAAGGACGAGTTTAAACTCAGTCTGTGTGACGATCAAAATAGCCAACAAACGAACAAGGGATGCGGCGTTGCCTACAACTGCAGACAGGTAATTTACCGGGACAAAGACTATCCTATACATATGTTAAACAAGCTCATAAACTGTGGCCTAAATGTTATTCAAATCCGTTCAGCCGTTATTGCGTGATTGACTAACAAACAGCCAAGCTTACAAACTCTTTCACTTATAATATTATTGGGAAGCTTCAATATTCGTTTTGAAACTCAATTACGTGTCACGTGAATTTTAGAGATATGCCTGCCACACGGGCGATGCGGCTGCGATAGAGCGACAACACAGCGCAGTATTGTATGGACTGTCACTCCTCAAACTAACACTGCGATTTCGGACGGAGCGATATCGCTGAAAGCACTCAGTTGAAATCTCTGCATTGCGACGACGCAGTGGCTACGTCCATGTACAGATGAGTGTGCCCTGGGTTATATATATCCTATCCACCTGTGGGATATACTTGCAACCCAGGGCATCACCGATCGGCCGTCGGACGTCCGTGTGGCATCTCTCTAGGTGGGCGTTGCGCCTAATAGGCTTGTGGCCTGTCAATTCAAAATAGATACTTTTTATGAACTGTCAAAACGGAACTTTTGTTCCTGAGTTCTATGAAATAACAACAGAATGACGTCACGTAAAAGTGCCATCAAACGCTGTACTTTTTTGCACAAAATTGACTTTATAAAATATATCTGCTGGAAATATACAATTCTGAGAATGTCAAGCCATTTTGTACATAATGCTTCAACTTAAGACTTGTTCCTAGATTCATTGGATTACCTTGGCCACAAGCCTATTCAATATTTCAATGTGTTCAGGATCAAGAGCACCGCGCTATCTGGCGCTGCTACTGCCATCTCATGGACGAGGTGAATAGCGTGGGCCGCACCAGCGGGAAGGACGGCAAGTTCCAGCTCTTCATATGCCTCAGTTTGAGGTGAGCTTGAGATTGTAGCACCAATACTTTTGATGATAAACGCATGGCAACCTTGGCCCGTAGGCCCTTGTGTGTTTTGAAAGTCTCAGCGATAAAATCGTTACGTCACTGAAGAAGATAAGGGACTGAGCTAGCGCTATACGCATTTTACTAAGCTCCGCTGTCCGTCTGTCCGTCAGAGGGCCCTTCAACACGAACCGTAATTGCTAGAAAGTTGAAATTTTCACAGAATGTGTATATCTGTTGCCACTCCACTAACAAATACTGAAATACACGAAATATTGAAAAAATATAGGTCTCTTCATACAAGCAACGTATTTTTTTGTACTTTTGGTACAATGATGGTGCGGAACCCTCCGTGTGAGAGTCCGACTCGCACTTGGCTGATTATTTTTTAGGCTAGCTGAAATGATTGTAAGTCCTAACGCCAAATGTAGCTGAGTCACTATTTAGATTTATATGTCCCTACTCGAAGAGTAACAACAAAAACTATAGCTTGTTGCAACTCATTATCACATGACGTATAAGTAGCGCGTGGCTCTTTTCGCCGACCTGCGCTTAGCATTTGAACCGGAGCTTCATCGGCACTAAGATATTATTTAATCCACGCTATCCTGGCTTCTTGCGAGATCGATTTAAATTTTTGTCTTCGGATAGGCCCAGGAGATCTCACACTCGGTCACTGCTTATAACTCAACAGATCCGCATATGAGCATGGGTTCCGTCTCCGTGCTATTGGACTTTGGAACAAACTTCCCAGTGCTATCAGGGACAGTCCTTCACTCAACATTTTTAAAAAACGCTTGAAGGAACTATCTTTCTCTACCTTAATATACCTTAATCTATTTATATATTACATTTTGTTTTTTGTTTTTATCTGTATTTATGTATTTATTAGTAAGTAGTCTATTATTTTAATATTTATCGTTCTGCACCTATGTAGGTCTACCTTTTATTAAATTATCCTCTCCATCCTAGGTTTGCTGGAAGAGATCTCTTATTAGAGATACGCTCGCCTTTGTACATGTTTTTTCTAATATTAAGTGTCTGTATTATGTTTTCTGTGCAATAAAGTATAAAGTAAGATATTTGTGACATTTCCAGAGAGCACTGGCTCCACCGGATGCTGGTGCCCATGTCACTCACCCAAGTGACCGCCGAGATGTACGAAGAGCAGAGCTTTCTGCGCAAGCGCGGACTGCTGACCTTCCTGCGACAGATCCTGGAGCCTTTGGACGAGTTCGATATTGTGCTGGAACACTCGCTGACTCAGGGCATTTAGACGATTGAGACCCGCTCGAAGGACCGTCCTTGCGAATAGGGAAATACTTACAGCCGATCTCACCAGCAATCCCTATCTTTTAGGGTACACTTTATTTTCTTTCAGGGGCCACCTAGCGGTTGTTTCGCTTTGAAACTGTTGGTGATTTCGGGCGTTAGACGCACAAGATTCTACTTATCACATTAGTGTTGCCGGTTAATCGATTATCAATTAATCGATTAGTAGGTACCTAAATAATCTAACAAATCGATCTGGTATCGATTCTATCGATAAAATCGATTGGATCGATGATATCGATTCTTATACTTGTACCAATAAAATCGATTATAATTGCTGTTTCTGATAATTAAATCTATTATATCGATAGTATCGATGGTGAGAAGCAATACGGTATAATCGATTAAATCGATACTATCGACACAATCGATTGAATCTAGGTATCGGTTTAGATTATATTGTTACGTTACAGATTACACAACAATATAATCTAAACGATACCTCGATTTAATCGATTGTGTCGATAGTATCGATTTAATGTTCGAACTACGAATGTTCTGTGCTCAGACAAACCTTTACTTTTTATGAAATCATATATGTATATTTAAGATACAAACAATAAAAAAAAACATTCTATCGTATTGCTTCTCACCATCGATACTATCGATATAATCAATTTAATCATCAGAAACAGCAATTATAGTCGATTATAATCGATTTTATTGGTACAAGTATAAGAATCGATAGCATCGATCCAAACGATTATATCGATAGAATCGATACCAGATCGATTTATTAGATTATTTATATGTACTTAGGAGAATCGATTAATAATCGATATACGCTCCATTATCCGGCAACACTATATCACATCAGTTTCGATGGACCATATTCGTGAGTGACTCAGTCATGAATTCATGATACCACCATATTTATAACATGCCCGCATTCATCAAGTGGCATATTTTAACGCAAATAAGTTGTTTTTTTAATGTTTCTACATATAGAGGCTTATCTATGTGCAGAACCAAAACTATTTCTTAGAATATAGTATATTAAATCCTTATGTGATTTTTACAATACTCATCTGATAAGTTGTTAGATTATGAATTTGATAATTAATTTGCCTTACCATGACTCTGATTTTGTGTAGGATATTTTTGTTTATTTTTAAGAGCATCTAGCATTTATTTTGTTAACATGTAACTCTTGCCAGTTATTTTTGAAACTTTTTATTTTAGATTGTTGTTAGATACTTATTTCCGTAATATTTATGTAGTTATTAAGATTAATATTTTACGATAAACCAGTTGCCCTTGAAGTGAAAATGGCAACAATTCAAAAATCCTTGATGAAATACCAAAGCACAACTAATTTATGTCCTTATCATAATATTTTATAGGTACATAAGTTTAAGTAAATTATGCATTTATGTTAGTTTAGAAAAATACATGTTAAAGTTATGTAGATCCACTCTTGAACTATTTTATAAATTCATCTAACAATTTTAGACATTTTTATCGTGTAATTATCGAAGTTTTAAATATAAAATTGTCTAAAATGATGAGTGCTGAATGAGTATCTAAGCCGGGCAAGCTAATGTTGCAGACTGTACAGGTTAGGAACGATCCAACCCAACCGATCGGAATACTGATTCCACCTGTTGAGATATCTGCAGTACTTAGAATGGCGCGCCGATGTAGTCCCGTTGTCCCCCACTTTTTTGAACATTGAAATTGTAATAAATAATAAACTTTTTATTCATCATCATCGTCATATCAGCCCGTATCATCCCACTGTTGGGCATAGGCCTCTCCCAAAGCACGCCACTCGCATCTGTCCACCGCCATTCCGGTCCACTGCCTACCGGCCACCTTTACAATATCATCTGACCACCGGGCCGGTGGTCTGTAAGCTGCTCTTTTCCCTGTTCGCGGCCGCCAAGCTGCCTCGGTCCGCCTATCGTCCTCCCTTCTCACCAAATGTCACGCCCATCGCCCACGTTTTATTAATTAACTGTAAATTAACAATTTCGATATCCAAAAAAGTGGGGGACAACGGGACTACATCGGCGCGCCTTGCTTGCCGGCGAGACAGCGAGCGTACCTACCACGCGTGTGAGTGTGACAGATACCTATGGAGGAATGGGGAGACGCAGTGACTGGTAGCTTATCTTGAACTAACTATACATTTGTATGTAATTTAATCGAAGACATGCGAATAGTGATCTCATTCATGTTTTACTTATTACTATAGTTGTATTGTATGTAATACTTTTTAACTTTAAACCCCCAGATTACTCACAGAAGTAATATATCGTCACTCTATGCTGAATCAGGGCCCTGAATGAATCTTGTCCCAAAAAAGGATCCTTGCTTTCTTTCTCTTGTTACACGTATTTTTATTAAGGGCTTAGTGACCCCGATTCAGGCTGGTTTACTTTGCCTTTTTGTTAGCCTTTGAACTCAGTATCAAAACAGGCCCCCGATTCTCGTGCTATCGAGATCATCTCCCCAGTCGAGGTATCGGTTTTGATACCGCCTAAGCCCGTTGAAAACGATCACGATTTATATTTATTTCGATCGAAAACGGGTCGAAATATCTCGGTTGGTCGAAAGGCTAGTCATAAGAATAGCTTCTTCTTGTTTTTGATAGAGATTTCGGTATCTCAAAATCGATATTTCGACCATGGACATAATCACGCTAGCGCCAGAATTGCCCCCCTGAGGCCAAATACATGCTACTCGGACCGGGACATTGCACGGACTATTCGGTAAGGTCAACCTGCTAATTATTTTCCTTGGGTACGTTATGTACTATTCTAAGTTAAAAAGCGACGGGTGAAATGCCAAGAGTGTACAGCTAGCATAATACTCAAAGGTTTGAGCTAGTAATAATAGTAGATAGAATTGTCGCATTGTTAGTTACGTGTTGTGATGTTGCTTTCGTTGTTATCCATTAGAATTATTTACATTTCTTGCCGTCCTCAATGGATGTTATCCAAAAACTATTTAGGAATTTAATTAGATAGCTGTGTTTTTTCTAAAATGTACTGTACTAAACTAAACAGTACAATAATAAACTGAATTAATTTTTCAGCTGTTCAAATAATATGTTTTGGATAGAATAGAACACGCAGTAGTTAAGGCCGCTAATTGTCTCTTAATTCTTATGACATTATTTTCAATGGTTTCTGGCTAGTGTGTGTACGTATGTTTTCATTAGACCCCTACACCAAGGCTATGTTTGCGAGTTGAGCTATGTGAGTATGTTTCGAGTGACTTCGCGTTGTTATACTGTAACAATAGTTTTGTTTGGTTCGAACTCATAATACTGTTGCAGATAATTCATGCGATAAGTTGCGACAAGTTTGGGCTTGAATTGACGATGTCAACATGTCAACCAATGCTAGCTCAAAGTATCGCTGGCAATGGCGCGCGGTACGCTCTATCATTATCAATCGTGCAAAAAGATAATAATATGGATCTATGCAAGTGTAGTTTTGGTTAGAAAGTTTGTTTTGTGAAGCAGGTAGCAGAAGATTAACTCCGACATTGGATATAAGTCCACATTGTATATAAGAGTATGTGCTATAATGTATTGCAATTAGAAACAATGTCTGCACATAGCTTTACGACTTCCTATTTATCAAAGCGCAACAATCATGCTACTTAAAGTCTTCACAAAATAAAAGGCCCGTTTTGACAGTTCACGCCCATGAAGTTTTAACCCCTAACGCGTAGGTAATAGAAGCGGTTTTCCTGTGCAACGTGTACGCTTTGCTTGTACGCAACAGTTGGCTTTTATTACCTATACGCATTAGGGGTTAAAACTTCATGGGCGTGAACTGTCAAAACCGTCCTTTTATTTTGTGAAGACTGTAGTCTCCTTACACTGTACATAATTCTTCAATTAGTACGAGGTGAAGTTGTAACGTTATTTCTGAGTTATATTTAATTGGTTAACCGCAAAGTTAGCCTTGTTGGTCTGTTATTATTATTTTATTTTATTACGATTCAACATCTATACGCCAGTCATTATCAACATCAAACATCGAATTTTTGATATGTTGTTTGGTACCCTGAGAATGGTACCGAAAATTGCAACACTGAAAACCTTGTGCTGGTCCCATGGTGCTCGAAAAACTGCAAAATTCTGGCTCTTATCAGTTTTTTGAAAAAAATACGAAAACCGTACATGTATATTTGTTAAATATATTATGTATATTTGTTAAGGATGTTGTATGAGTAAATCAAAGAAAACAAAATTTGCATCGATGACAAATAAAATTATTCAAATATGGTCCAATAGTTTGACTTTTATGGGAGTCCAAAGGTCCAAATCATAGAGTAACTTATGTCCAAAGTAGGTACTCCCCAAAACAACCAAGATGGATTTTCAGTATAGAATCAGTATGTGTTCCATCTCTGGTATTTACCAGGCCACATCCACATGGTAACTTTTGCGACGCAATACTACCCCTAGGTACTGCATGTTCCAGATCATCTTCCAGGTCCAAAAGGTTTTGGGCCATATGCGTTCAGGGCTCAACTTTATTTACTTCTTAGTAGGTACTATGGATACAAGCAATATCCAGGTCACGCGAGGCCACTCCTGCCATTTCACCTGGTAGAGGAGTTCCTACTGCATCTTCAAGATGACCGTCTGAGTCCCAAAGGTTTTTGGAAGATATCCTCTCAAGGCTTCGAAAACCTACTAAACAAACCTAAAAACCAACTTCTAAGATTTTTCAAATCCTTGATTGGATATCTTCTAAAACATTTTGGGACCCAGACGGTGATCTTGAAGATGGCAGGAGTGGGCTTGCGGGACCTAGATATAGCTCGTTTCTAGAGTTCTAAGTAGCAAATAAAGTTGGTATTAAATCAAAGCTCTGAACTGGTATGGCCCAAAACCCTCTAGACCTGGAAGATGATCTGGAACATCCAGTAGAGAGGGATGTAGTATTGCGCCGCAAAAGTTACTATGCGGATGTGGCCTGGTAAATACAAGAGATTGAGCACATACTGATTCTATACCGAAAATCCCCTTGATTGTTTTGGGGAATATTTTGGACCCCCATAAAAGTCAAACTACTGGACCAATTTGAATAATTCTCTTTGCCACCGACGCGAAATTTTGTCTTCTTTGATTACTCATATAATTATTATACATCTTTTAACAAATATGTACTATCGGCAATCGCTGTGGATGATTACTGTAAGGGTTATTTTCCCATGCAACCCAACAGATGCGTCCCCATTTGGGTACTATTACTGTCACGTGCTAGTTGCAAAGGAAAAGTTTTTCGAGCACCATATGGGAGCAGCACTGGGTTTTCTGTGTTGCAATTTTCGGTATAAACTACTCTCAGAGGACCTAACAACATAATAAAAATCGTAGATACATGTCGATAATGACTCGCGTACTATGCCGTCAACCAAAAACACCAAAAAGTAGCCAACACGGTTACAAACATACCTAGCTATACCTAACAATAATGTCTGGGTGCACCTAGATTCATGACCTGACTTGTCTAGTACATTCCAGCGAGGTTCCTATTGTAACCGTGTTGCAACTTGCATTAATAAATAATGTCTGCACTTTTATTCAAGCACTGATACTGTGCCAAAATTTTATATCTGTACCAGAGGACATCAATTTTTTATCCCGACTATAACCTAAATAGGGATGTCACGAATGTCGTTTTTTCAACATTCGCGAATGCGAATGTTGTGGTTGTGGATGCCAATGTGCGAATGCGAATGTTTAGATTACTTACAGAATTAAAAAACCTTAGATCAATTTCAATCATCAATTTTAGTAGGTACCTACTTACTTCATCATCAATCAGTGATCACCTATCTAAATTATCGCCATATTTCACTCTTCTTACCTGGCAACTTGGTGGAAACCACCTCAACACAACTTAAAATTCTGTAAACTACCTACTTGTTTGTTTCAGTTTTGTTTGGATCGTCAAATGGATGACATAAAAAAAATGAATGAAATGTGACATAGGCTCTCAAACTCGACTCAACTTGGAAACATTCGTATTCGCATAATATTCGCATCGTTTTATGTGAATGCGAATGTCCAAAATTATGCGAACGATTCGCATATGCGAAAGCGAATGCAAATATTCGCGACATCCCTAAACCTATATGAGGATTGAGGTTTTTTGAACATATTTGTAAATGTTTTCTATAAGCATGTACCTACGTAGAGGTAGAACACGAAATCTTCTTCAAGTCAGTCTTCCTTAAATGAGTGAACATAAGTCATGTCATTACGTAACCTGAGTAGGTAACCCATACCAAAGAATGATGTGCTCTCATTTTAGTTTGTAACAATAACATTCTGAATAAAGATATTTCTGAAATAAACGATTGCTAAACTAAGTGATTTCTTTTATTTACCTTTTCTTGTCTCATCACACCACTTAATGAATTAGGTACCTAGGGCTAGGCTAGGGCGATCTAGTTCGGTGTCTATCTATGTTAGCTAAGTATATAATAGTAAGCAAACACCTTTTCCACACGTAAATACCTACCTGCATAGTAGGTATCCTTGATTTCTTTATTGCACACAGTTAGGTAATTGAAAAAACAAAACTGAGTAAATAATAAAATAATAGAAACAGAAAGTAAACTTAAGAAACAACCGACTTCCACAAACCCTATAATTTGATATAACCCTTTATTAGATTGCGTTTAATACAAACTGTAACCCCTAATCCCCCCCCCCTTGGGGACTTAATTTTGTCAAATCCCATCTCAGTGCTTATTAAATAATCTCTTATTAGAGATAAGCTCGCCTTAAAAATTATATTATAAAATAAGAACTCTAGCACCCATTTGCACTAAATTAGTCTTGTCCTAGCTAAGATACACCTGAGGCTAAGAACAGCCTAACCATAGTATGTATGGCTCATGGAGTGCAATTTATTTTTTTGGTTGGTACGCAGAAGCACAAAATAGTGCTTGACATTAAAAGTGACTACCAAGACGTCAATTAATGTATTGCAAGGGGATGAGAACTTAATTTGTATTTTTTTCCCCTTTTCGGCCAGGAGAATGACAATCTCTCGACTGAAAGGGTTAAATAAGTTAGGTAAGAACTTAGGCGATTCTTATTTTTAGTGCAAACAGGTGTAATTCTTATATGAACGTGTGGTTAAATAATGTTTATAGATAGGTACCTATGTAGGTATTGAATATTATGTAACGTGTAAATGTATGAAGTGTGTGTGTGAATGAATGGGTGCATGTGAAAGAGGGTGTGTGTATGACGCACGAGATACAGTCTACGATCAAGTAGGTAGGCAACTGCTATGGTAAATTGATAACTGGACGAGATCGCAGCTGTATGTACCCTTTACAATGGGTATGTACTTATTAGGTAGGACAACGTGTACTGTACCGCAATGCTAGCCGAAGTGACACAGCAAGTCCCTAGGGCGCATGTGTGCTTGACACGGAAGCAACTCGGGTGTGGTGTCCGGCCCTTCTCTTCCTATATTAGAGCTAGGTAAGTATCACTGCGTAGGTAGTAGGTAGGTACCTAGTTATTATCTCACTTTGAGATGTACAACTAGGACGGCTAAGTACAAGGGAATTTGTGATGGTGAGCAAGAATTCTAACAGTTTAGAATGGTTTTTTTTAAAAGTCTCTGATTGATGTGATGAGATGAGATGACCCCATGTTGAATACATGGAACGCAAGCATGCTTACGAACATTACGAATCATCAATTCATCATGATGGTTCCTAATACGTTTTTCCGCAATGATTTGGTTGGAATATGTAGGTAGGTAGATAGATATGTAAGTAGGTAGGTACCACACTATAATGGTGAGATTATACATGGTGATAGCTCATGTACTGAAATTACTTACTTCTGTTTCGACAATGGAAGTGGGTTAGGTAGGCAGTCGGTCGATGTATCTAAAAAGAAGGAAGGATAGATTAGAGTACAACTTTTTGTATTTTTTATAATTTATGAATGCATGATAAACAAAAGTTTAAAAAATGTACGATTTATTGAACGCATCCAAACGTTTCTCGGAATGTCAGCGTTTAGATAACCGATCCACGTTGTGTTACGCTATTCAAAATATAAAAAATATTTGTTTTTTTTTACTATATCACGATTCGATAATTACAAACGCGTATTAAAATAAATTCTGAATGCACATTTGCAATTTCTATTTTAAACTGCATCAATATTTTAATTTTAGACGTCGCACTTAGTAGTGCACTGTGGTAGCAAAACGTCGTTCGAACCGGAAATAATATTTATCTTATCTGCAATAAATTATTACGTGTTTTTATCACTTATTATAACATTCTTAGTAAAACTATATTGAAATAAATAAATCTAATGTTTTAATTATTACATTTCATAGAAAAACACCCAATATAAATTTATTCGTCGGTTATGTGACTGCTCATTTCCTGTCTTTTGTTGATGAAATGTAGAGGGCGTTTTTACGCTTGTTGTGCGGCCGCCGTTCTTCGACAAGTAAAATGGCGGCGAATAATGTGAAAGGCGAAACGTTGTCTTATTTCTAGTTGTAAATAAAGTAATCGGTACTCTGAAACGGTGTTTATGTGACTGATACGATCGAAGATAGTTGTGGAAGTGTTCAATGTATAGAAGGATCGTGCACGATCAAATTGGCTTCTCACTATAGCTCCAAACTAAAACCTGTCTCAAAGGAGCTGGAGCACTTGACTCGAGGCCATATTTATGATGTTATCTAGCGCGTGAGCGTCCTTTGGAAACACATAAAAGAGAACGCAACGAGGACCAATGGCGATGGTATGTTCAAAAGCAAATTCCTTAACACCCTATCGGTACATAACAGCGCCATTCACGGTGTATTGTTCTCGTGTAATTGACGCTTTCATGGCGATGGAAGCGGCAGATTATTTTTGTTAATTTTCGCCTTCAAATAAGGTCGTGTTAGATGTGTATACCCCTATCTAAGTTTGCCACACTTAATGTTAAGTATTTATTTACATACAACCATGAACAGGAAGCGCAAGAATGATTTCCTATTAGCAACCCTTTCATTGTATTGTACCTATAGCTAGAGAGATGCTAAGTTATGTTTGTTGTAATTGAATGACAAAGTCTCATTTATTTTGTTTTCAGGACTGCGTTCTGCGTTTTGCAACTATCTGAGCTCCCAAGAATGAAATCAAGTGCTTCATGTAGTGACAAAAGAGACACAAGTGTATAACAAACTATGGATGAAAGTGTGGACTCATTATACTGACATAATTACTATTGCACCACAAAAGACATCACAGGGTGGTAATGGATCCAGTAGGACCATGGTCAGCATATGCCTCTTACAATCGGTTAGCGGGAGTTCAGGCAGGTGCTGCGAGTGGGGACTTTCATCATCACCTGGCTAGCGGAGGATCCGGTCTTAACCAATCAGTGCCATCCACTACCAGCCAGCTGCTGCTCCAAGCTGCCCACACTACAGCGTCACTAGCTGGCCAACTTGGCTCATCTACTGCTTCACCATTTAACCCTGGAGGATTTCTCTCGCCGCCTACTGGCTATGATGCAGTGTTCTCCCCATTGTTTCATCATGCTAACCCGAAGCCTGCACACTATAGTTCGTCACTTCAGCATCGCCAAGTGATTGCACAAGCGGCCCAGGCAGCTGTTGCGTCTAAGCAGTCTTCTGTGGAAACTGAACTGTCATTGAGAGAAAATTATTCTCACCAAGCGCTTGCTGCGCAAGGAACCTCATTCTTCGACCAGCCATCGACTCCTGGAAGTGCTACTGGATTAGCTTGGCAAGGGAACAATCAACTTCCTAGTCCATTTGGAATATTACCTCACGAAACGGTAGTTCCGTCGTCTCCAAGTCCAGCGACTACCAAGGCATCAGCAGCAGCATTCGACAATTTCAACGCTCACTTTGCGGCTGCTCAAACACTTAATAATCACCTGAACTCACAGCTTTCTAGTGCCAGTAAGCAGGCTAATAGGTCGGGTTCCCCCGCGGCGCCCAAGCAACCAGCATCGTCAGCGTCATCTACATTTTATCAATCGCCTTCATCTTTTGGAAATCAGACTGACTCATACAGTACAAGCAGTGCAAAGAGTGGTCAACTTTCAACACAGCAGGAATACGCTGGAAGTAAGTCATATTCTAGTGCTGGTACTACTAGCGCTCATTCCCAACAATCATGTATTGTGTCAACTCCATCAGTAACCACCTCATCAGCCCCTCCCACTAAAGATTACCGTTCTCCATCCTCTAATTCCAGGTCAGCATCCGTTTACAATACTGAAAGTTCCAAACCCCAAGCAATTAACGAAAAATCATCGCGACAGTCTAGCAGCTTTATTACTCCCACACCTAAGCCTCCCCAAGTACAGACGAAAGCGCAAAGTAAAATATATCCAGAAATTAGTCCTGAACAAAGAAACAAAATTTGTGAATCTAGTGAAAAAGTACAACCCCAATCTTCACCTATAAGTTATTCAATAATGGATGCCCCAGGTCGATTAAATTACAGTGGAAATAGTTGTTCTTCAAAGTCTAGAATTGGCTCATCTCAATTTTCTGGTTCTCAAGGGTCAAGCTTTAGACATTATCAAAGTGGCAATAATGTTGAAAGTGATTATCATAGAGCCAAAAGTAGTTCTAGTACAGACACTGGTTATTCTAGTAGTAGTTCCCAAAATGGACCTGACTGCAGTACTGTTGTGGTGGCGAGGAGACAACAGAGTCCTTCGCAGGCTCTACAGAGCTCGCCCTTGGGTCATGTCGCAAGCCCAGCATATCCCATTTATCATAGCCCTATGAACCCAATTAATTCGCCACAGCAACATTCAGAACACCACAGTCAGATTTCTTACCCTAAAAGTAGCACCGCGCCGCGGTCTCCTTTAGATGTGTCCGCAAGTCGTCCACCGTCGCAGAGTAGTCAAGTCGCCTACCCTTCCGTCATAACGAGGGCTTTAGGAATTGAACAAACTAAACCCTATAATGACAGTAGGTATGAGCGGCCGCAAACTCAGTCTTCCAGTCAGAGTTGTTGGGAGAACGAGAGGCAATCGTCTCGAAAATATCCCACTAACAGTAGTAGTAGTAATTTCAATAGTAACATATCCGAAAATACTCATTCTAACGAACCTGCTCCTCAAACTTCAAGTCAGAGGACATTGAACTTGCCTGATAAACAAAACTATTTTGACAGCAATAATACAGCCTTACATGATTTGTCAAGTTGTCGTGGTGACCCCATGAGCATTGTCAAAAATCTTCAAAGTTTGCAGCAAAGCTGCCAAGTGCAGGACACAAAGCCCAGTAAGCCTCAACCACCATCAACACCCATACCGCCTGCCAAGCCTGCTCCAAGGAGAAAAAGTATAGAGAAACCACCCCCACACCCCAACATTAACGAGTTGTCAAGTGCTGCCGTAGTGGCAGACTATTTAGCCAACCGAATCCCTCCACCTGCCCACAGCGCCACAATACAACAACAGAATGGTCCCTATTTTGACTTTGAGCGGTGGAACATCCCCCCTCCCCCGCCCAAGATGTTCCCGGGCGCATCAGCCTTCGGGTCCCAAGCTCCGTTACACGCGAACTTTGCGAATCAGCATCAACTAGCAATGCCTCACGGCCACCTGACATATTTCCCTCCCTTCCATTTACCGCCGCATCCCGACTTCCAGTCCTCAGTGGAGTTGACACCCTTATCATCATTTAGTGAGACTCCACCTTCGGCTTCCTCGTCATCGTTTTCAACGCCTGAAACACGCGAAGAGGAACAGCCCAAGGTGGTGGTTCCTAATATAGAGGAAGAACTTGGTTTCCTTGCAGAACAACGGGCTAATACTGCATCTTCGGTAGCACCCACTTCACAGCAGCAGAACAATAACAGTACTTCACAAGACGCGTCAAAAATAATGGATAAAAAGTTTAACGTTCCCGTCACGGGCCCCGGAGCAGGGTTCATGGCTTCTTACTTGAAATTCTTACAAGGAGAGCGAGACACGTCTCCTCCGCCGGCCGGCAGGGGCGCCCGAAAGTCCACGTGGTCGAGAACGAACACGAATAACACGAACAATGCGAGCAAGGCCTATAACCAGAACGAGCACAATAAGTGCGACGCTGCCACCAGCCAGCACAACGCCAACGGCGCCATGGCGGCCAACCTCATGAACGCGGGCATGGCGCTGAACCCGGCGATGGGCGCGGCGGGGCTGCTGGCCAACCCGCTGCACGCCGCCTCCTCCAACCTGCTGAGCGCGCAGGCCAAGGGCATCGACATGGACGACCCGCGCTACTATAATCTCAAAGACAGAAAACGTAAATACGACGGCACGGAGGAGTCGAGTTACGAGGCGGCCGCCGCAGCCGCAGCCGCCGCCGCCGCCGCGGACGAGGAAGCGAGGCGGCTCAACAAGCCCGTGCTCAACGTGCCCTCGACGCCGCTCAACGACAAGGGCAAGAAAGGGCGCGCCAGCATGAGCAAGGCCACGCCGGCCGCCGTGGTGGCGCCCCAGCCGGCCCCGGCCAAGAAGCCACGAGCGCCGCTCCCGCCGCCCGTGGCGACGCTGCAAGCCGCTCCGCAGCAGCAGTACTATTACCAACACCAACCCGAGGAAGGTGCGTTCAATCTCTTAGACTTCCACTTGAGAAATAGAGCGCGGTGGTGAAGAGCTAGCCCTGAAGCTTGTATGACAGGAGCAAGCTAACTGCCCTTCCGGCGGCTGTCACGTGAAACCTTGTTACACACCAACTGTGATATTGTACATTTTGATTAGATGGATTCTATGATTTGTTTTGGTAAATAATTTTATGAGAAGATATTTTGGTTGTCTTAAATCTCAATATTTAGGGTTAGTCTGTAACAAGATTTCACTAGAGTTATTGTTAATGATGACACATTTTTAGTGCCATTTAATTGTAAATTGTAGAATTTGTGACTCTTGTCATACTCGCTACTGAAGGGGTGCTACCATAAATAATTTCAAAGTTGTGGTATATTTTTTTAAGGGATTATTACCAGTGGGTGTCTGTTGTATATATTCTGTAACTGTATTGTATCATTACAGTATTTCATTTAGTTTGTACTTACAATAGTGTATGCATATTCCTTGCTGTTTGCTGGAAGTGATGTTATATTGTAAGAAATTCAATGCATAATACAGAGACAGCTAAAACTAAGTGCAAGAACATGTAATACAAGGCCGTGTCCTGAACGTATTCTTTTGTAATTCTATTTAAACTGTTATTTGTTTATGCACATTCTCCATAATTATGTAAATAATTTGTAAAATAGCAGAAAACAAAATAAACACAAGTATATTACGCATTATGTGTTAAGTAATTTTAATTTGTAATTATTCCTGGTAGCACCCTTTCTTCGCCATATTAGGGATAACATGTACATTGTAACTAGTAAAACATATTTATTGTAACTTGTGAAGTTATATTTGTTGATGTCAGAATGGTCTTGTGCCACTAACTGATGTACATGTTATCACGACGATGATGCTGGTATCTTCATCATGGCACTCCTTATCCCGTTTCCTGCTCTTAGCTCCAATATTTTATGCTATTAAGACCACACTTGTGTACTAACATAGACTCGATTATTAGCCTACACACGATTACAAATCTCACATGCGATTACGTGTAATACCCTTGTAACTGCAAGATGACAGGAAATCTTCCTTTTGGTTCTTGCTATATGATATGAGTTGATATGTAATGGATCGTAATTTTAGTTGTAGGTACACAAGTGTGTATAGCAAGTCTCTATTATTTTAGGAAGTCCCCTCAACGCGAGCGTTTGTACGTTTGACATTATCCTTAATGACACCGCTAAGCGTAAACAATATTTTGCTAGCGTACCTACACGATTTTTAAACTGATACAGTTTTTGATCCAGACAACACGAGTGGTGTTGGCTACGTCTTTACATGAAAATTCCCTGATAGGTATTGTCTTCAAAACATAGCTTACGCCGTCTTTGGAATTCTATTGAGTAAATATGGCTCAGCCCAAGTTAACGGTTTGTACTTTGTATCTGTTCGCCTCTACGTTATTATGAGGGTAGTTTGTTTGACACACACATGTATTGATTTCCCCTCAGTGGCGGCGCATGGTAACTTGTACGGTAATTATGGGGCATCGGAGAGCGACACCAATAGTAGGAAACTGCATCTCATAAAGACTCATCAGCAGAGCCAGCTTGATGCGAGAGCAGAAGAAATGCCATATCAGGTACGTGCGGGCACATAGAAGCGCAGAACGTAGACAATAAAAAGTGGCCAAGTGCGAGTGCGGACTTGCCCATGAAGGGTTCCGGTAATCATAATGCATCATAATCATAATACACCTGATACACCTAGCCCAAATATCACTCACTATCTTTCCTCACCAGCAAATAATAACTTTGTTTTTGTAGTGTTTGTATGAATTACAAAGTTATCTTTGTGGTTTTTAATAAATGTTTTATATCTTAAAGGAGGGGGGGGGGACAATTTTTTAAAGATAAAGATAACGACATTTATTTGCGATAGATATGGTTATACAAAGGTGGTACCTACAATATAGTTTCTGTCAGATACACACATCCAGCTAATTAAATTATAGCATTTCCACTTTGGATGGGTCTGTCTCTTTAAAGATTGACTTTGAGGAAAAATGGTTTTAGGAACCTACACTTCATTTTTGAAGACCTATCTATAGATACACCCCACACATTTAGGTGTGATGAAAAAAAAATGTTTTCAGTTTCATGTATGGGGAGCCCCCCTTAAATTTGTATTTTTTTCAGTTTTTGTATAAAAATCGTAAAGCTGTTCATAGAATACATCTACGTACCAAGTTTCAACTGTGTAGTCCTAATAGTTTTGGAATAAAGTTGCTGTGACATACGGACGGACAGACAGACTTGACGAAACTATAAGGGTTCCTTGTTTCTCTACGGAACCCTAAAAACGGGATAGGAAACTTCTACGCAACTTGATGAGAGTACCATGCGATTTTAGAATAGGTAGTAGCGTTAATCGGTACCAGATCCAAGAAGAGGCCAATGATCCCTTAGCAGTCCCAAATGGTCCGAGGACAGCTGAAAAATAATTGACGCGTGTGGCACAGGACCGAATTGAATGGCGTGTACACGAGGAGGCCTATACTCAACTGTGTATGTTCCCTAATAGGCTGATGGTGGTGCTGAATACTATCTGAGATCGCAATTCTGTTCTTTATCACAATGTAAAAGAGTCACACTAATTAATTACAAGACGAACTAGACGAATTATTATTTTAGTGTTGTTGGTTGCAATGTTACATTGGAGTTCACAACTATTTGCATGCATATGCAATAATATAGCCTCACAGTACATTTTCAAAAATATGTTTCATCTTTCAGAATGGCGAATTCGTAGCAATAAAATCAGAGCTGGCTGAAATGTGGCCAGCCATTTGGAGAGTAGATGGTAAAACGTTACTACAAAAATATGAGCCGTTTGACGAAAACGGGAAAGTCTTGTACA